>VDFB02271358.1:502339910-502467410 GCA_007258455.2 Sequoia sempervirens
TATTGAACAATTTGGAGGATATTTTCCATTTTTTAAAAAATTAAAACAATTTTTCTTTCTAAAAGATATTTCATGCATTTTTAAAAATTTCATTTAAACAAAAGCATTACAAAGTTTGTAAAGAATTAATTCTATCTACAATTTTCAAAAAAGTGAAATTTAAACACATTTTTATTTTTATTTCAATTTAACTTTGAATATCCAATATGGTTTCCATTTTCATTTTAAATTTGAATCTTACTATACAATAATGCCAAAACAACTATTTTATTTAATTTAACCCCATTAACCTAATTACTCAATAAATTAAATCTAATTTTATTAATTAAATCAAATTAATCAAAGGAATAAATAACATTTCAACATTGTAACTAGATACAGTTAAACATCATTTTAACTACACCCACCATTTAATAACCTTTATAATATGAAATTAAATAATTAACCAAGGAGGAAAGAACCAAATCAAAACCGCAAAACCTAGCTACTATCTCCCAATCGATTACCGTTGGTCGCTGGACACGCTCAACCCTGTGAACCAAGTGGATTCGATGTCATGTACCTATCAACCTGTGAACAAAGAGTACATTGGACATGCATATATATATAATATGATCAAACACACCGTGAAGAGGAAATCTCAAAATTGTAGGGCACTCGCAAGCGAGTGATACAATCATGTCCCCTTCACCAATACACAATTACTAACTGATGACTATAACATCAATGATATGATCACAAGCATAAAACATTCTTAAATCAAATATCTACTAAATTAATCCAAAACATGCCATAAAGATAACATCTAGATAAAATACCATCACATCAAAATATAACATTCACATCGCTTAATAGATAGTGTTCAAAAGTAACCAAGTTCCAAAGTTAAAGCATAATCAGACACAATCATAACAAGGAAGAACATTGTTGATCAAAGAGCCAAAATGGAGGGGTGTTACACAACGGCTGTGATAATTCTTGACAGATCGAACGGTCGAAGATGTATGAGACTATAGAGAAGAATAGAAGAAATCGAATAAAGCAGGATTTTTCCATTTTCATGGAAGAGATAAGATGAGATGATTTAAAAATCATCTTTTTTTAGAAGAAAATGGAAAGATTCTGAGAAGATAAATAATGAATTATTCAATTCAATTATTTATTTATGAGTGCATGTTGATTTTTCTTAATTAAATAAATATTTAATTAATATTTTGAGGAAATCAGAAGATTTCATAATTAAATGAAATATCTAATTATGATTTGAAGAAAGCAAATCTTTAATTAAATTTGAAGGAATGACATGTGTTCCAAAATTAATTAAATAAAAGTATTTAATTAATTAGAAGAAAGTTTAAAATAGAAGAAAAGAGATATTTAAATTTAATTAAAAATATTTAATTAAATTCAAAAGATGATAATTAACTTAAATAAATAAAATGTATTTATTTAATTTAATTAAGTAGATATATGAAATAATCAAATAAAATAAATTTATTTGATTATAGTAGGAAAATGAATGAACAATATAATTAAATTGATTAAATTTAATTACATCTTAGAAGACTTTAGAAAAATTAATTAAATAATAAATATTTAATTAAATGTCAGGAATGAATAGACATGACTAATTTTATGCATATACAGATTGTATTTGATTTTTAATTAAATTAACTAATTAAACAAGATCATACAAATTATTATCTTTACCACAAAATTCCATAACAAATAAACAACAAGATCACAAAACTCACTTACTCGAATTGTAACGCCCCGCCACGTAACCCTAGGGGAAGTTGCAATTAACTACTCAAATGCAATAAATTTTTTATTTTATTTTTTTTGCTTAAGTACAATTAACATGCAAATTCACTACCCAATTGCCAACAACCCCTAAGGTTACGAGACTGGGTTTACTTAGAAACCCAAACAAGAAACATGAATTAAAACCATGACATTTAATTACTTAAAGAATTAATAACGCATACATTCCATACGTGATAAAATACATCAAAGGATAATAAATACCACATGTTTTCAAATAACAATAAGATTACAACACTCATTCCCCAAATGAGATAAATCCATTAAGCATGGTTATAAATTACAACTTCCACCTCAATAACAAATGAGGGGTAATAAAATACAATATCAACTGAAATGCACAAAGCATGAAATGAAACCAGATCCCACGAGCTCTCCAACTGGAAATCCCGTCCACATGAACAAGAAGAAGACCCAACGAATTAAGGTGCATGTTCCACCCAACCATGTGATACCCGAAGGCTCACCCCCGTGCTAGGAGATAGTAACAAGGATTCCTATGCAAGACCATCTACCTAGACACAAGCTAAAACACAACTGAACTGAATAAGATACAAGTACAACATCACTTAATGCAATGGTTACAATGCTTCTAGGGAACAATGATCAACTACGTAGTACAACAAACTAACTTTTGGTTGACATAGAGAGAGTGTCACATGACATTTGCTATGAGTTACCCAAGCTCAACCTTCCTAGGCTATCGGACCCCCATCTTGGGTTACCCTGGCTTGCCTCTACCAGCCGTCGGACCCTCATACAAATTGTGCTTCTCGTCTCATCTCAAGCCTTGAAAGCGAATGAGTCATGAGAGAGGCATTTATTATCTTATTTATTCTGAGAGTTTTTCATTAATTCTTTTTAAGTTATCACTTACTTAAACCCTAAGTGAGTTACCTTGGCGCCCCTTTATGTGTCGGACCCCCACAAAGAGCCACTCTCCTATCGACAACACATACAAACCAAAACCACAACTCAATAGGTAAACTAGATAAGACAACCTCTCCAATCCAAGGAAGCAACGAAACACATAATCCACTCCTTCCAAAGGAGGTAAAGACCACATAACCCACTCCTAAATCCAAAGGAGGTACAACCATCCCCGTTCGAGAAAACTGGGTAAAACAACATGATACAACTAAACACATTTCCCAAGGCAATTCACAAATCGAGCCACCACAAAAAACATCCCAACCTAGAATAACTCCTTTGGAAGACTTACTAGACCAATAACCCCATTTTCCCAACATCAAGAAAGAACGGAAACATCATTTAGAAAGCATCTCAGACAATTCGATTATCTAATGTTAGGATTTCCTAAATCCAAGCCAAATAATGACATAGTACATGAAATCAAATCAAATAATTTGCATTATTCGCACTTACTCAAAAGTAAATAAGATTACATTGACATCACTAAGGAACTTAAATTAATAACTTCATTCTATTTGCTCAAACATACATAATAATTAAAAATCAATCTTTTTAAATAAGAACATTTATTAAAAGTCAATTTCATTTCAACTATAAAAATGAGATAATCATTTTAAAATTCATACATTTAAATATTTGCATTTTATTTAAATATATAAATAACTTAAAAAAAATGTTTTATTTCAACTAATTAAAAAAAAATCCCCATTATTTAATATATAAAATATATATATAATACATATTTAAATAATAACATAAATATTTATTTAAATTTATATATAATATATAACATATAATAAAAAATTAAATAAAAATTAAATAAAAACTAAAAAAAAAAAATTTAAAAAAAATTCAAAACATAATACAAGGTTGCGCAGCCCAAAATAGGGGACGCAACCCCTGCTGGGCTGTGCAGCACCCACGCAAGGTGGCTGTGTAGCAGCCTCCCCCTCATGGGGACGGTGCCTGTGGGGGCAGCACTGGGCACTACCTCCACAGCCAGCGCCTCCATATGGGGGCGGCTGTGCAGCAGCCCCCACCCCCAAAACACAAATTTTAATAAAAATTTATCAATAAAAATTTTGTTTTAAACTCCCTTGTTCTGGTTCTTTCGAGAACGAAATTTTAACAGGAAAAAAGAAATTTATCTTCTTCTTTTTAAAGGAAGAACTCCATGGCTGTATATGCCAAAAAATATATAAACTAAATTTCATTTCACAACCCAAATTGGGAAAACTATCTACAGAAAATTACACAGCCAAAACTTAATTTCTAAATCATAATGGAAAATTATCAAATCCAAAACACAAGGTTTTCTGGTTTCATTTTGTTTCTTTCAAATTTCTATTACTAAAATTGAAGATTTCTATTGCAAGTTTTATTTTTCAACAACAATCTAATTTATTTTCAAGATTCAAACAGGTTTTCAAAGCAAGGATTTACAAGCAAGTTTTAAACTGAAAATGCAATTTTCAAAACAATAAAACATGAAGGAACCTATGATGAGAAGCTGGAAACAAGAGCTTGAAGAAGAAATCTGATGTTGGGTTGCAAAGATCTTTCCAAAACTTCACTCCAATCCAAGGTGCATCAACAAAACATGAACTCCCCTTTCAATTTTCTCACAGCCAAATTTCAAGAATGCAAAGTCTTCTCTAATTTCTTCCCCAAATTTGGTCAAATACCCTAAAATATCTTATCCCCATAGTTATTGCAAAATTGGAGATATTTTGAATTTTTAAAAAATTTAAAACTAAAATTCTTTTCAACATGGCTTTATCATTTATTTTAAAATTTCTATTCCAAATGCATTTAAATGTTTTCGAACATTTCCAAAAATTATTCAACTTTAAAATTTTCTTTTCCAAAACAACTTTAACACTTATCTTTTAAAATTTTCTTTTCCAAAACAACTTTAACACTTATCTTTTAAAATTTTCAATTCAAAAGAATTTGACAAATACAATTTCCAAAATGAATAACTTGGTTTATTTCAACATAATTAATTTAATTAATCAATAAAATAAATCTAATCCTATATTAGATCATTTTATTAAATAAATTAAATTAATGAATAAATTTAAATAACATTTATAACATTGTAACTAATTAAATTTAATAAACAACTTAAATACATAAAACCACTTGTCTACCTTTTTCACTTGCAATTTAAATGAAAATAACGAGAAATGAACAACAAGACGCAACTTAACCCGACTAAAACCCGAAGACACACTATGACTAGGGTGATGACTTGACACGGAAAACTTAGCTACTATCTCCCAATCGAATACCGTTGGCCAATTGACACACTCAAACCTGTGAACCAGGTGGAGTCGATGTCATGTACCTGTCAACCTGCGAACAAAGAGTATATCGAACATGCATATATACATAATATGATCAAACACACCGTGAAGAGGAAATCTCAGAATCTTAGGGCGCTCGCAAGCGAGTGGTACAATCTCATCCCCTTCACCAATACAAAATTACTAACTGACGATTCTAACATCAATAATATGATCAAAAGCATAAAACATCATTAATTCAAATGTCTGCTAAGTTAATCCAAAACATGCCATAATGATAACATCAGAGTAAAATACCATCACATCAAAATATAACATTCACATTGCTTTACAGTTTGCGATAAAATAGCAACCAAGTACCAAAGTCAAAGCATAAACATAAACAACATAACAAAGAACACTGCCGATCAAAAGAGCCAAAATGGAGGGGTGTTACACAAATATCCAAAAGACCGATACAGAGGGGCACTACACTAGTATTATGTCACTTAAAAACTCAAGAACTATTTGAGTAGATGGTTATTCCCTTTGGTTTAACTAATGCTTTGGCCGCATTTATTTTCTTGATGAATAATATCCTTCCACCCTTCACTAGTGCCTTTGTCACAATATACTTGGATGACATCCTCATCTTCTACAAGACTTAGTAAGGGCATGTGGATTAGGTCCCTTAAATATTGGACACACTATGTTGGCAACACATGACACACCAACCATAAAAAATGGACTTTTGGCATCACAAAAATCTAGCACCTAGGATGCATCATTGACAAATCTAATATGCATGACCCTAACAAGATTAAAGTAATCTAGGACTATCTAACATTGTAGATTCCCGTTGACTTGCACATCTTTCTTGGTCACATATTTGTTTTAGTTTCATCATTTACTCCTCACATATTTTATGGTCACTCAACCAAACCGTACATGCCAAGACACCATTCTCATTGATACTTGTATAAGAATGTGCTTTTGAGGACATCAAGTAGTGCCTCTATGAAACATCATTCTCACAACTAGACCTTACACTCCCCTTTAAAATCCTTATTGATGCCTTTGACTATGCATTTAGTGTTGTAATCATGCATCATGGGCATCTAGTTGTATATCCTATAGAGACTTTCAACAATAAAGTTTGAAGCTACTCCACCTACAAAAATGAGTTGTATTCTATTATGAAAGTAATCAAGCAATGATAGCACCGCCGTTTAGGCAAGGAGAAAATGATATATTTAAATCATTAAAGTAAACTAGAAAACATGTGCCATGTGAAGTGAGTGGCACAATAATAGCAATTTCATCTAGTTGTCAAATATAAAAGGGAAAATACAACAAGTCAACTAACTACTTCAACCAATCATTGACTCATGTTCTCATCACAATATTAGATTCATATCATCATAACTTATTTAATTAGGATTCACTATACCTAGTAGACATACACTTTATATAGTATTATGCCTTGAAATTCTACAATAAAAATAGGTTGGTAATTTCAAGTTTCTTATAAGCTTCTTTACAAGCTTAGAAATATCTATGTTCTAGATGATTCACCATGACAGGAATTCATTTGGGAGGCACGTTATGTAAATTAGGATGGAAATTTTGATATTACCAAATTTTTGGAACTGATTTAATGAAAAATATACTAGCCTCACATGTAAATAGGCATTTGACACCACATAAATCATTGCATTCCTTGTAACATCACAAGACCTAAAAATAGGAAGCATGGCATTTACAAGTCTCTTTTTATCTTAACATGACCTTAGGAATCCATTATCATATAATTTATTAATAGAATATTGATAACTAAACATAAAAATGATTTTATGTTCATAGTGGTAAATAATTTTTCCAAGATGGCCATCATGATAGTGTGTAAGAAAAGACTTATTATGGTTGATTTTGTACATCTTTTATTCATCCATGTTTGGGTCAACTTTGGCTTATCAACATCCATTGTCTTACCTTGAAACATGGTATATTAGTAATTTTTAATAAACATTGTGGACCATATTAGACACATAACTATATTGATCTATGATATTGCATCCATAGACCAATGGTCAAATAGAGGTGGTTATTAACAATCTTGTGCAACTTTTACACATTTACTATAGTACTCATCCGTGCAATTGGAACAATAATGTCTTATGTACATATGACATGCCTACACATAGCTCTTAATAGTTCTATGATGCATATTATTTTCCAAACATTTCTTAGGTTCCAATATGTTACACCCCTTGACGTCTCCTACCATGCACCTTCCACCATGTTGATCAGCACAAAAGAATAGGAAGTTGAAAAGGTAAATATTTTCTGCAACACACCAAATATGCACACTAACATGTTCAATAGATACTTATATGACCATAGTAAAAATTCAAAGATCCCATGATTCTCATGACATTCCTCACACCTTCTAGGTAGGTGACAAAGTCTAGTTGCATATTCAAAAGGAATGCTACAAGGGGACACATCAAAATATTAAGCCATTGTACTATGTTCTTGACACCATTCTTCATGTCGCTAGTGAGAACTTCTTCATTATTGACCTTCCATAATACTTGGGATTAGACTTGATATTTAATGCATAACTCCCCAAGCCATATTTCCCTCCTCTACTACAGCTCGTGATTATCCACAATCCTTCAAATTTTGACCTAATGTATTAACAAATAGCCACAAGGAACAACATAATTGACACCACTACCATCTATACTTACCATAATTTGTATCCACTCTTTTGAGTTGCACTTTAGAGTAGATATTATGGTGATCAAGTTAAGTGGTACACTTTTCTAGCAACTTTGTGTTCAATTTCCTCATTTCATTGCCAACATAATAGGGATGATCAATGTTGATGGGGGATGAATGATCACAGTGAAAACTCATGTTTCTTCTTCAAAATAATCTTATGTGCACTCAAATTCACTCAAGGAAACATAGTAATCACACATTTAAGGCCAACATTATCCTCATGAATTCATGTATACTTCTTATGTGCCATCACACAATACTTATCATAACACATTATCACCTTACACATGGCTACACATGTTAGTGACCAGTTACACATCATATGCATGTGATACATGGAACATGTTTACTATATTATATGATACCATACAAGTGTACCATCTAGTGACCTTTGTGCCACAACACAAATGTACAACTAACAATGTACACATCTAACACATAGTGGTATTTGTGCCACCCTGCATTACAACTAACACCATACAAGTTCAACATTTATCCACCCATCTATATAATCAATACATTATATATATGCAAGGCACTTTTTAGCATATGTGCGGAGCCTATACAATAGCCTATTTTATAAATACTTGCTTTGTATATTTTGTAAATTAGTAGAGATATAATAGATTCTTCTCTCCTCTTTGTAAATTCATCATGTTCAATCTTGAATAAAAATGGAGATCTGATCTAATCCTTTTGTATCCAAGTGTATTATAGTTTGAACATTTGTTTTCCTTAATGAATTCTATTATCTTGAGTAGCTAATTTGTAGGACCATCCACTTTTTTACCTAAGAAATTGGTTCATCGATGGCCATGTATCCTTGCAAGGGTCCTACAATTTATTCTCACATGTGATTAAGCTAATTTTCTCATTATCTGACAATGAGTTTGTTTTAGTTATGAACTACTAATTTTCTCATTATCTGACGATGAGTTTGTTTTAGTTATTATGGATCCTTGCCAACCCCACATCATTCTTTATTAGTTATAATGTATTATTTTCAACCCTACATCACTTTTCTTTTGGTTTGATGGCTCCTTTGCAGCCTTATATTGCACTCTTTTGGCTATAATAGCTCCTTTATAGCCCCACATCACTCTCTTGGGTTAAAAAAATCCACTTATAATTCTACGCCTACATTTTTATATTTATACATTATTTCTTTCAATTGTCAAGTAATTGATCATGATTATTTTATATTTGTAATTAAATGCTACTCAAATAATTTTGTGCTCGTATTGCACTCTTTTGGCTATAATAGCTCCTTTATAACCCCACATCACTCTCTTGGGTTAAAAAATCCACTTATAATTCTACACCTACATTTTTACATTTATACGTTATTTATTTCAATTGTCAAGTAATTGATCATGATTATTTTAGATTTGTAATTAAATGCTACTCAAATAATTTTGTGCTCGTGATTTTCAATATGGAGTTATCATTTCAAGGAGCATGTGTAGTTCATTGTTTGTATCTATATCCTTTTATATGTGTGCTTTTCATATACTTTCATGTTGACTACTTGTTTACTCTAACATTCATGATTTATAGTAGTTTACATGCAAGTCAACGTGGGTGCAAAATGCAAGGTTGAAAAGTACATCCCTAACACTTTTATCCATTCATTTTGGACTCACTTTGACCCAGTATATTGAGTGCATTGCTCTAGTGTGCAAATGACATATTTATGCATAAAAAGTTAGCATTTTACCTAAGCCTTATTTAGACTCAACTCTCCATCTCGTACATATTTGAATCCAATATTACATTCATTGTTTCATGTCCAGGATTAATCCCACATTTATGGTCATAAACCTTGTTTAGGACTACATATGAGTATTGACCTATAAATTCTAAAATTAAAATATATTGTGGATGTAAGTTGACTTACCTACAACTAGTTATTACATGCCAACTCAAAAATCTAAAAATCAAATTTGCACATTAAGTTGTTGTATAAAAGGATAAGAACCCTAATTCATTAAATTCGTTGATTACCATGTTTTACAAATACAAACATCATACAAAAAGCACTGAAAAACAACATAACATCAATATTGCACTCATAAGAACAAATATAGACATTTGCACTTTACTTAGCATATTGGTAAACCTGTTAAAATCATTGAATTGATTGAGAAGTTTAACTAAGGTGCAAGGAGGAAATCTATTCAACTCCCCTATCCTAGCATAGAAAGTTTTAATCGACATTAACAACACTATCTATACTAGATTATTAGAGGTGACACATTTTTGCTTAAAATAGATAACATATTCAAGGTCGTAGAGAAGGTTCAAGGTTGTAGGTGTAGGGATTAGGGTTATAGTTGCATGATTGAACTATAATAGAAATCAATTGATTTATAATCTGTCATAGCATGATCGATATAAGTTTGATCATTGATCATCAAGAGAAACTATGGAATGTGAACTACAACCAAATATTCTTCATCAATCTTAGAGCTAAGTACACATATCTTTGTTTATCAATTCCACATTTATTTATGTATTTGTTTTAGTGTTATTTAAAAACACACTTAGTTTATTTAGGTTGACTGTATGTTAATTACTTGATTAATTAATTAACCTAAAATTTTAGAAAGGGATTGGTTTGTTTCTCATTTTTATATTTAAAGCTTAAAGTTCACATTGTCATTGTATTATAATGCACATGAACACAAAGTGCAACAACAAAGTTATACAAATTTAGACACAAAGTATCGTGTTGAATCATAAAAATGAATCCATTTTTTTGTGGCTCCCCTTATTGAGGCTATAGTTCCATGAAGAAGAGCTACCTAAAATTTCTTAGTGGGTGTTGTTGAGAATATTTAAGAGCTTTTTATAATTAGTTGGTCTCATGGATTGTATAGCAATAGATAATGTTGTTAAATTGTATTCAATTCTCTAAGAAATTAGGGATCCCATGTATATTTTTAATTAGGCCAAAGGTGTTCCCTCTATGAGTTGAGGTGATCTATTTTTGTAGATATATGGTTGTCCCAACATTTGTATCAATGCAAGATAATTGAACAAATCATGGTCGTCTATCTCTTGCCACCCTATAAATGGACTAGGGTTTCATAATATTTTTCCTCCAAACTTTTCCCACTTTTTCTCCGTAGCATCATTGATAGCATGACACAACTAAATATTTATTATGATCACTAACAAATTCTACAGCGAAATCATTAGGTGTCGTTAATTTTTTTAACTTTTCAATGGTTTGAAACCTGTATTTAATTTATATATTCAATTTAAAATTTTGAGAGATAAATATCTTATTTCATTTCAAATATTTATATTTATTTTTTATATAATTAGTATTGTAATTATATTTATTATTTTATATTATATGATATATAATTATATAACTGAGTATAATATAAATATTATTTAAATTAATCTAATATATATTAAATTATGATATTATTTAACATGTATGACAATATAATTGTAGTGTGGATTTAATTTATAAAATAGGTATGTATAAATAATAAATATTAAATATAATATAATATAGCTAATAGTGGCACGGTGTGATGGTTGTGTTGTTGCACTTCCCATCAAGGTTAAAACCCCATTGGGCTGTAATTGTTGAGAATTTATATTGGGGATGAGGTCCCTCATTTGTGACCTCACTGGTTCATAGCTCTGGGTCAAAAGCGTTTACCCCTTTTAAAATAAATAACATTTTTAAAAATAAATATAATTTATATATTTATAACTTGATACTTCTTATTTAAGTTGATCATATTTTACATTTAGAATCGGTGGAAGTAGAGATGGGTAGAGAGAGATTCTCATAGAGATGTATCTATACCAAATTTGGAGCTTTTATTTTGTTTCTCCTCTATTTTCAAATAGACCATTCAATTTAAACTTGCTTGCCTCCAATATGCTTTAATTTAACAAAGAAACCCTTGATTTTAGAATGTAGTTCCTCTTTAATTTGCATTTAGTTTATTCCCCCTCATTAGGTGTGTGTGTGTAATGAATTTTGATAGTTTCGCCATGTAAACTTCGTGTTAACAAGCCAACCACATAAATGAAATCTGGGGTGGTTAAACTCAAAGAGAGTAATGCAAGGTTAAAAGGGTGGTTAAGCGATTGGGTCTCCATATTTTGTATTGGCTACGGATTGTGGGTGACTGACTATGGTCTACTGTAATGCATCATTTTAAATGCCAATTAACACATTTTATAGTGCACGTGTTTGTGAGTGGATAATAATGTCAAACAATTGTCATGTTCTCAATGTCCTTACCATGGATAAATTGGTTTCCCTAGCACGGGCTTCATATCTTTATATTTTTTTATCTTACTAAAATGAAAATATTATAATATATTTATATTTATATTATATTATATTATATTATACATTATATAAATAATATAATATATATTAATATATTTATGTGTATGATCTGAAAATTTGACTGTGAAATTGAAAGGTAAGCAATAATCATAAAACATTCACAATCAAAAGATCATAACAATATAGCAAATAAGGAAAATTGATTCAAACAAGATGCAAACCTACAAACACTGAAACAAACAATTCACCTTAGCATAGCTCCATTGCTCTCCTCTATTCACCTTGGAGAATGGTGTTGAAATATTTTCTCCCAGATTTGTAATAAGCACAATAGAAATAAGGCATTTTTGTAATTCAAGTATAGTTTCACTGCACGATCTGAGATGATGAATGAATGATGGGTGTTGCCACAATAATGGGTTACACTTTTTGGGACATCCTGATTTTTGTTGAAATCACATATTTTTAGGAAATATAATTATTTAAGCCTTGAAAGGTTCCATTTAAAGGATTTTAATTGAAGAGGGTTTGATCAAACCCCCTTGGATAGAACCCTCCTAGTTTTAAACCATTTCTATAACGGAGTCTCCTCTACACTTATCAGAATGTTGATAAAAAACCACTTTTGATTTACCTTTTGGGGGATCAAATGAATTCATTTAAAATTTATGTTTTGTAAGTATGTAGTCCTTATTATAAGCTTCCCAAAAAGTATAATTTTAAATGTATTTAATTTTATTATTATATTTATTTTTTATTTCTTATGAATGTAGGTTTTTCAATGAAAATCAAGCTCTTTGTTCATGTGGAAAAATAGTAGATTACCAAAAAAAGATTCTGAAAAATATCTATGTTCTTGGTATTGATGTCCTTGATCCCACAAAAAAATTTGAATTTTGATACATACAAAAACGTTATGCGTTATATAGTAAACCTATGTCTAAATTGTAATTGGTTTGACTTCAAAACTTAATTAAGGAAAAATATTCAATAAAACACTATGAAACCAAATGAAAGAGCTAGAAATCATAGTAACAAATCTAAATTCAAAAAAATAGAATTTTATCCTTCATAGAAAAAAAAAATTGTGTTATACAATACTAAACAACACTCTTTAAAAATGCTGTATACTATTAAAATTAATTATCAAAGGAGATGGAAAAAGAAATGCAAATTGATTCTATTTTTTTTAATGTATTTAGAATCTACAGACAAAATGTCACAAATCACTATTTTGCATCATCTTAAAATTCTTCATGGTTTAGCAGCTATAGGTGTCTAGAAGTGAAGATTTAGTTAAAAAAAAAATCAATTCAATGTCAAGTTTGACCAAAAAGTGTAACCCATTATTGTGGGATCACTCTGATAGGATGGTTGCATTTATAGATTTATGGTGACACTAATCGATAGTCAAGATTAGAGGAAATACTAAAAAATATCAAAGATGGAAGATTGATGAGAGGAATTGATTGATTGTTAACTGACTACATGATTTTAGATAACTAATTGCATGATTTAGTTAAGAGGATTGATTGGAGTGATAACTTAGATTAACAGGTTGTTGACAAGATTAATTTCTTAGTTAACTAATTTAACAGATCAGTGAACTTGAAGTGAGTGAGAGTGAAATAGAATCGATGGATTAGTGTATTGAGTTATTGCTTAGTGAATTGGTTTGATTGAAGAGTGAAGTGAGAGTCAGTCATAGTGAACTAGTGAGGTGGAAATGCATAGAAATTAATTAATAATTAAATGAATAAATTATTAATGGCATGTACAAAATATAGATAAATAAATAAAATTATTTATTTATTTGGAGAATGGATAATTTAAATAATTCAATAATTATTTAATTTTGAGAATTGGGGAATTAATTAAATAATTATAAATTATTTAATTAATGGAAGAATAATTAGTAAATTCATTAAATAATCAAAATTATTTAAATTAATAGATGAAAAGTGATAAAAATAAGTTAAATTATTTAATTAAATGCAAAAGATAGATTGATGGTACCTAATGATGGAAAATGATGATGTTTTGGAATAAATATGTTAGTCAGATTTAGGTGTCTAAATTTTTCCTCTCTTTGAGACAATGTGTTTTTATAGTGTTGTTTCAAAGAAAGTGTGAAAGAATTTGTGATGACATGCCCCAATTTGTCCTAGTGAATGAAGAAATGGAGGTAAGATGCCCCTTGGGAGTTTGATGGAAAAATAATTTTTTGGGTCAAACTCTCAAAAAGGAGTAATATGGTGAAATGGATGAAGCAAATGGTAAATTAGCAAAAGAATAACCATGTGGGTGAAATGATAGATTTTCAGAGGAATGTGGGAAAGGAGATGTGTTAGTATGGTAGAAGAAAATGCAAGATGAGGATGATTATTAATCGATATCACATAATGAGATGGATAATGAATGAGATGAAATGGATATAAATGAGATAGAGGAATGAAAATAGATTGATTTGGATAGATATTGATAGATAGTGTGCTTTCTATTTGTGCTTTTTATCATTATAGAGCTTATTGTGGCAAAATGGATGTGTACACCAAGGTATGATAAACCAAGGTGACTTTGGTATCCCTTGCATGGATTTTGACTCTACAAACAAGAAGGATTGTCCTCATTGGTACCAAACATAATAAAACCTTATCAAAATATGTGAGGGAAATGATCTTAAAGCATTATGGCCCTAGTGCAAATAGGTATTTAAATGACCGTGTATGCAAAGGAATTTTTTCAATGCTAGAAGCATTCCCACACACACAAGGAACATACATGCCCAAATAATACAATGAGAACATTCCACAAACATGACATACAAAAATAATGATCTTGCCCCATTCTTTCTCCTCTAATCATTTGAAGATATCCTTGAGGAAATTGGAATAAGACAATATGATAAATCGAGCAATAAAGACTCAAGGGTCAAACAAATCAACAACTATTATATTTTCTTACCAAAAGATATTTTCTCAAAGTGGATAATGCCTATTGTAGGAAGGATGTGTCCATTAAGGAATGATAGGTTGGATAAGATGTTTAAATCTAATTTAGCAATAGATCGATTGGTTGTCGGCAGTTTAACAAGAGTCTTTAATGCTGATTATTTCGTGAATGTTCGATGTCTTTGGGTAGTGCATAGTTTGCTCTTGCTTGAATGTCTTGTCAAAGTAATTAATAATTATTTTGGACGTAGTGAGTGAGTATGATTTAGTTTTTTTTTTTTTAATGTTTTTAGTTTTTTTGGGAATTTTTTTGGATATTTTGGGATTATTTTATTTATTTGGATTTTTTGGATGGCGATGATAATGATGAATATGAAAGATGAAGAGACATGGATGTGTAGGGATATCGATGAAATTTTGAGATCTTGTCACTAGCCAAGTTAAAGTTGATTGATTTGATTGATTGATTGATAATAGTGATAATGTTCTTAACAATAAGAACAATGCAAGGATAGTGTTGTTAAGATAGGAACAACACGATGATTGGGAAGGATACATCCTAATGATGATTTATTTAATAATACAGGTCAAAAGTTGTAGCCAGAATAGGAACAATATGTTAGATGGTTTGATAAGCCACTAGAGTATAGGCAAGATGTGATTGATGGGGATTGTTTGGATTGATATTGATGGAGGAGATTTATGAAAAAAATATTCATGAGATGGTGGAACATGCTCAAGATTTTTTTTAGATTTTTAGGATGTTTGATTTTTTTGTGATTTTCCAAACCTATCTAGATCACCAAGTGAATATCAAGATATTTTTCATAGCAAGATGTAATCACTTTCCCCTAGTGTTAAGCAATGTATGAGACACTATAAGTGGATGAGTGGACTAGTGCGATGGAAACGAATACGTGGAGGATAGGGAGGATATGATATCCAAAGTGATCTAGGATAAAATCTTTCTCCTCCATGGACTATCTCGTAATAGGATAATATGTTTAACCCAAGCTAAATGTTTGGATAGTGTTATGTACGTGATAGTATGACATAGGATAGTATACGATTAAAGGAAATGACCATGTCAAGATTTTTCCAAAAGCATGTTATGAAGTATATGCCCCTATTCTTTATCAAGATCAACATGGATATGGAAGACAGATAGCAGTGAAATAGATTGTATAGGCAGTGGTGTATGAGATAAAATACCCCCAATTAGACTGGTACACATAGATAATCAATTTTACACAAGACGCTTATTTTCCAAGATTTCATCATGGCACTTGTCCAATGCACCATAAGAATGGTTTTCACTATTGGATGAATTACTTTTATTTACTTTTTTATTTTATTTTTTGTATTTTTTATTTTCGAATGATCGTCAACTATGTTGGACCACCTGGTGGTGTTGATGTAGATGTTGAACATGTTATAATGTGCCAATAATGTCTTGCTTTGAGGAGTTGCTTTGTCAAGTTAAGAGCATTTGTATATAACCCATGGATGTTATTGTGATCCTCTTTGATACTATAGTTGGCTTTATCTAAATGTGCACATCATGATAGAGTACCATTAGAGTCCTTATGATAAAGTGTTGCTACCAAAACATAATGAATGTGGGATTTGGTATTTTTGGATTTTAAGTGAGATGCTAGATTTTGATGGGGGATATGAGATGTGGGTGAATTATTTGGTAGTTTAGATGTAGGATTTTCTATTTTCCAAACTTTGGATTATGGACGATAGATTGTGGATGGGGTAATTTGGGTGCGTTTGGGACCAACAACTTTATACACCTTGTGTGTTGGTATTGAAGACTATTTTGAAGAAAGTGGACAATTTTGAGTGATAGAAGGAATTTTTGAGATGGTTCCATAATTTAATTCACTTTTAGATTTGGATCTGGGTTTAATTATTTTCATGACCCAATTTTCTTTGGGATCATTTTGACTTTAGATGTCCACTATGAATTTTGATTTATTCTCTCCAATGCCTTGAATTTGATATTTTTCAAGTTGTAAATATTTTTCTTATGTTAGTCCCCATTAGTGGATGTAATGGTTTGGGAATGATGATCTATGGTGTGAATTGGATGAGTGTTGGCAACAACCTCATGGTAAGTACTATTAATGGGACCTATTTTGATGTTTTCATTAGATGAAGTTTCCCCCGATATCATGGAGGTACTACTCACATCCTTAGATTTCTCGATCAATGAATAACCAAGTCCTTGATATTTAGGATTATAAAAAATTGTACTGGTTCTAGAATACCTTGTTCATGTAGGCCTAATCCTTTTCCTTTATAGTGCATACTTTTCCATATCTTGATTGCAATAGGATACGTGTTGTTTTGGTAACAAGATACTAATTCTTCTTTGGGATTTTGAGAATCATCAATGGTAGTTATCTCCTCATCAGTAAGAAAGTTGACTCTAACAAAAGTAAGTGATCTGAGTTGATAGTATATTGGTGCCTTCTCTTCCTTCATGTATTTTGATTCATTAAATTCTCAAATATGTCTAGGGAACAAAACTCTTGTCCTAGATGAATAAAGGAGAGATTATCTATCTATCTAGTAGAAGAAAATGTCCCATTTTGTGGAAGTGGAGGCTATTGGCATACAAATGGGATCAGTTTCAATTTTGGAGTCATGGATGTCATCAAAAGGGATAATGGGGTATTGATCAAGAATGGGATGATATTACAAGATTTGGATAACTTGATCTCGATTCATTTTAGGGATTTATTCTTGATGCTTTGGATTATATTCTTGACATACATCAAGTTCCACTAATATGGTAGGAATAAAGAACACTTGTGTAGTCTCAATAAATTGGAAAGGTGATAATTGATTTTTAATAAGAACCATTGGAGTGGGAATGATGGGTGATGGGATGGATGATGGTGTTTGGTTCAAGATCTCTTGATTATAGGTTGAATTGATATCAAACAATAGATTATCTATTACGGATAGCCCTTGGGGAAAATTCTGAAAGGTATTATTGAATGAGTGGTTTGATGAGGGAGATGTGGGTTGATATTGCAAAGTTGAAAGGTTCCAAGGATGAAGGAATTGAATGTGAGATGGAGGATTATTTTGGATAGCCTTCTTCAATATGACCTATTATGAAGTCAAATGAGGTGGATATGTTATGTCCATTGCTAGATATAGTTGAATGGTTTTGATCATGCTTGGGAAAATTGTCTTGATATATACATAGCTTCTCACTATTGTAGCCATGGATATTATTAATGTGGATTATTTTGTGATGAATTTTTAGGATGATCTTCAACAATGATGTCTCCCCTATCAATGAGTTTTAGAATAATATTTCTTAATTTACAAAAACCTTGAGTGGTATGTCCCTTTTCTCTATATGATATTCACAAAAAATTGTATCCTTCCACCATATAGGTTTAACCTATGGTTCATATTGATAAATTTATGAATGTGTTATCATATTGGCTTGAACTGATTTCTTTAGTGTCAATTCAATTGGTTCTCCTAATGGAGTGTACTTACATCAAGGAGTATTATTTTTTCATGGGGGTCCTCTTTGCTAATTTTCTTGTATGTTTGAAGAGGTGGTTGAAGCTTGTAAGTTCACTATAGGGAAAAAATTTGAAGCCATCAGAGCATCTACCACACCATCATTGACCAAAACCAAGATTTATCATTAAAGGGTCCTTGGTTATCTTTGTTATATTTAAATATTCATGAGGCCTTTGAAAGTTAGGGATTTTTTTGATATTTAGTCCTTTCTCTATGAATTCCTCAAATGTGTTATAGCATTGGACCTTTAGACGAAACCCTATCTTAGTGTTCAAGTTTTCAATGAAGATTTCCACCAATTTCTTTTCAGGTATGTGAGAAGGACATTTAATGGAAAGGCTTCTCCATCTTTGTAAGAAGCAGGAAAAAGTCTCTCCATTGTTTTGTTTAGAAGCATGCAAGTCCTTTATTGAGATTTCTTGTTCCATGTTATATGAGAAGTGTGTTGTGAATTTCTTAGCTAATTCATTAAAAAATTTAACATGTCAACTGGTAATCATGAGAACCACTCCATAGATTGTCCCCCTAAGCTCTTGGTGAAGAGGCACATTAAACAAGTGCCATTATGGACCACCTCTAAGCAGGCAACATCTAAAATTTGATGTGATTGTGGGGTCTCCTTTTCCTCTATATTTATCAAACTTGGGTATTTCGAAATTGTTTGGAAAAGGAGGCATAGGTATCATATTATTGAATGGGTAGGCGCATATATCTTCTAGCGTGTAGATTTTCTTTGTTGGCCTCATATTCATGTTCGAAATCTATTGTTACAATTTTTTTATTTGGAGAGCCCATTTATTTGTTTGCGTGGGAACTTGCATGTTATTAGGATCATAGGTGGATGTGGGATGTGTAGATAAATAACCCTGGGTAAAGTTCATTGATGATGGATTTTGGTGAATGTATGAAGGATTTTGGGAATATAATTTTGAGTGGTATGGTTGGGGTTAGCATGAGGGTTGCATGCAATGAACTATTATTGGGGATTTGTGATGGCATAGGATGGGTATTGACTCATGTTAGGGTTAGGATGGAGACAATGTTGTGAATTCATGGTATTTTGATGGATGTTTTGGCCAGGTGGGTTTGGAGTAATGATATGAGAGTTAGGGGTGATAGTGTGTTGAGGTTGTGATGTGTAAGTATAGGTGTTGGATGCAAGTGGTTAGGAATTGTAAGATGTATGTGGATTCCCCACCTAAGTGGGAATGTTAGAGTTATTATATGGAATCTTGTGTTGGAATGATGGGTTGGTTATCATATTTTAATTTTGAATAGTGTTTATGTTTGCATGAGGATCAAACATGTTTGTGTAATATGGGATAGTTGATATGAGTTGGGAATAATAGATTTGTTAGGTGTGGTGTTATAAAGTGGGTTGGTTATTTGTAAGGTGTGTGTTGGAGCTTGGGTGTATGTGACAGGCATTGATACTTGTGTCGAATTGGTTGGTATGAATGTTTTTGAGATATTGGATGTTATTTGTTGAGATGGGTTTGAATTAAGAGTAGGTTAGGTGAAAGAGTTTATTTAGAGTTAGATGATTGGATTATTAGTAGGTGCTATGATAATGTTGTTTTGTGATGTCATGGAAGGTGGTATAGTGTTAGGGTTATTTGTGAGGGGTATATCATGTGGTTGTGGTATGATATTGTTAGAAATTTTTTCCCCTAAGGTTGATGGTGGAGTGTTATTAGGGATTTCTTTTATGAGGGTGGTGTCAAATGTTGTGGGAAATTTATCCCCTCATTGTGCAAGTAGCAAAAAGTATTGATCTCAATTTGTAGCAAGAAGGGAATCTACTAATCTCATGACATCGACATCCTATTTTGCCTCTGCCAAATCCTTGGGTGTTATTTCTTTAACTCCACAAATTTTTGGACTATGAGGACTCTAGGGGTGGGGTTTCAAATCCCCTTGAAATGGGCATGGGTTCCTCTCCTTGTGCTCCTTGAAATAGTTCCCTATGTATAATTATCTTGTTGGGATCTTGGTGCTCCATTTTCTTCTTAGCCTATGACCTTGTTTTAACGGGCATATAAGGAATGTCTAAGATTTGATTTGTGTGGATGTTTGGTGGGTTCAGATGATGATTAAGAAAAGACCAAAATTGTATCTAGATCTTCAAAATTTATGATTAATGGTTTGATAATGATATTTAAATTGTGAACTAGACTTTTGAGTTCAAATTCAATGGATAAAAGGAATGGAATAGTCTAACTTTGAAGTAGCCAGATATTCTAAGCTAATCTACCCATAGATAGGCTACTTTGATTCTTCAACTTGGAGAAGGAAAACTTCCAAGCTAAATAACAAACTAGGGGTAATGGAGGATACCAAAGATCTAGATAAACTGTAATCAGTTTGATCCCTATGTGTGGATGATTATATGGCTGATGGTAAACTTTTTCTAAGACCAAGTCTAGGTATGATCGAAGGATTATGAATGAAAGCGAAATGGGATAGCTTGAATATCAAATTCACCTATGTTATGCTAACTTGGTCTATTTTTGTAAGTCTATTTGTTAATACTAGAGAATTTGGTAGTAATAAAACCCTAATGATAGAGCAATTATGTAATAAGATGGAACAATTACGTCAATGATAGATTTAGTTGCAAGATTTTAAGCTAAAATGAATGTCAATCTTAGTTGTAGGACATAATTGGTGATATAATAATCAAGAGTAGTCATGCTACTCTGTGGAATAAATGTGCCTATCTAAGTAACAATTGCACAACTCTGGGGCACAATTGTGCCACTCTGCATCACAAATGTATAGTTTTGTGTAATAGTTATGCCAAATAGTGTGACAAATATGCAAAACAAGGTGTTATTTAAATCAAAGTAAGACACATGTGACATAGTAGGATAAATGCAACAATATAAAGTTAAAAATAGTTGACAATTCAATTTTGGAACATAATTAGATTTCTAGAGATTATAGGAAATTGTGCCTCTATGAAATGGATGCGCATATGTAAGCCATAAATACACCCAAGTTTGCAAAAAATGCACCACACTATCACATAGTTGTGTCATAGAAAGGTACAAATGTGTCAAGCTAGGATAATTGCAGCACAAGGTTGAACAAATGTGAAATTTTGACCTAGGATTGAGTTATTTACTTTTTTTAATAGATAGTTGCATGGACTAAGAGTCAGTTGCACAATAGGATAGACAAATACATGATTATGAAGCTCAAATGTGTTATTTTGACTGATTTTTGTGTATTCTAAGTGTAGTGAGAAAGTATGGAAAGAAAACACTTCAAAAAATAAACATAATAGTTGTTAGCACTTTTTTAAGGTGAGAGCCTAAATGGTTTCACAGGTATTATTGCATAGAAGACACGCCAATCACATTAACAACCTATCTATTCAAGTAGGTGTGTTGAATTAATACAGGACCACCCACCAAAGTGCAATACCTTCAAATGAATGGATGACTAGGGTATGCTAAAGTCATATACCACCTTAACACCCCTTACCTTAGAAAGAAAAGGCTCTACCAAGTAACCAATGTCACCTCAACTAGAGAAGAGTACAAGGTGAGTAACTTCAAGCATGATACTATACTCTGCACCACACTAAGCCAACAACCAAAGGTCTTAAAGGTTTCTAAAAAATAAGGTTTGTAGTAGAATTACTGAATAGTGAACTCGTACGAGGATGCCTAAGTCAAGGGGGTTCTCCCCTCTCCTCCTCACCTACACACATCTTAGCGGACCAAGGGTCATAAGGCTTGGCTTAAAGTATGCTAGCTACACCTTAGGGTACAAATTTTTTTCTCCCCACTTTATATACCATGTCTAAAAATTTGGTTGAGGTCATCCTTGGGGTGATGAAATCCTTAAGCAGGCCTCCTACTATAAGAAAACCAAAAAGATGTTGCTTTTCACTCCCAAGATCATTCTTTGGAGTCATGAGGTAAGAGCATATTTAGACAATCTAATCCTCTAGTAAATAAAAAATGCAAGTCCTAAGGTGTTTTTGATCTCCAAGATCATGCTAGGTGCGAGGAGAGAGCATATGTACCTAGGGACTTACCGAACACAACGAACAATGTTCATTCACCTTATGAAATTTAATTGCTCCTAATTTATAAATCAAATCAAATGAAAAATCTATACAATAGATAATTCAATAGTTTAGGGTTTGATCTTCAATTCCAACAAACACCACACCTGCACAGATATATTAGTTCCAAGAACAAATCAAGAAAAAATTAGGGTTCATTTTAGATCCAAAATCCAAAGGTGAATGGTAAATTTAAAAACCCCAATTTCAAATGTGATAGTACTAATGGGTTTCTTATGATTTTTTGATAGATCTTAAAAAAAATTATTGAAAAATACTTTGGTATGAAGAAGTTATGAGCATTTAAAATCTAAAAGAAAAGAAAGGGTGACTTTGAATGAATATATATCTAATTTTTTATGCACTATTTTAAAAAATCACTTAATCCACAGTAAAGAGCTCTAAACCATCTTTCCAACACAAATAAATTTAGTAATTCAAATGTGCCATTCTAAGTCAAATGAACCACTATGAGCAAAAAATGCACCAATCTGCAAGCAATTACACCAGTCTACAAGAAATTGCACCAATCTATGAGTGATTATGCCACTTTGCAAGTAATTGCACTAATCTGCAAGACAAGTGCGCCAATGTGCCAGATAAATGTGCCACAATAAGTTCAATTGTGCCACTCTACACAAAAGCACAATTGCATAAAATGAAATAAAAACCTAATTAGAGAAATCAAATTATTAGTTCAATGTCAAAAAAAATGTAAATCATGGTTAAGAGACAAGTAGCAAGCACACAAAGGTTAGAAAAACACAAAATATCAATGAAAACAATTACACACATATAAGCTACAATTGCTCCATTCCCTTGCACAATTGTGCCACTCTGTTTAGCAATTGCACAATTCTATGTAGCAATTACGACAATGTATAAACATATGTACCAATCTGGGTGCAATTATGTTAATTTGACCTGTAAAACTTCAAAACTCAAAAAAATTACAAAAAATGTTAGAAAATTAGAGACTTAGGTGGTCCCACCAGGCGTGCCAAAATGTATGATCTAAAAATCTAACTGTGAAACTGAAAGGTAAGCAATAATCATCAAACATTCATAATTAAAAGATCATAAGAATAGAGAAAATAAGGCAAACTGATTCAAACAAGATACAAACCTGCAAACACTGAAACACACAATTCACCTTAGCATGACTCCATTGCTCTCCTCTATTCACCTTGGAGAATGTTGTTGAAATATCTACTCGTAGATTTGTAATAAGCATAATAGCAATAAAACACTATCACAATTCAAGTATAGTTTTGTCACATGATTTGAGATGAGGAATGAATGATAGGATGGTTACATTTATAGATTTTTGGTGACACTGATCAACAATCAAGATCAGAGGATAATCTAAAAAAGATCAATGGTGGAAGTGTTACACCCTATTGTGTGATTTCCATTTACTATTACTTTGATGAGTTAAAATGTTTTAAATGCATGATTATGTTTTGTATATCTTGATGGAAAATATGATGAATGAATATGTAATGTAATGTGAATGTTTTAAATGATTTGAAGATGAAAATTTAATATATGATGTGTATGAATGTTACTTCATCAGCTAACTTATTTTGTGATGCACTGAGTTGGATGCAAGAAAGAATCAAGCCCTCTAAAAGAGAGGGGGAGTATCACCTAGGAGAGGAGTTTGCTATGGTAACCCTTAATGTATCTTCTTGAGCTATCAAATACTCACATCCTAGTTAGTCAAGTTAAGTCAGGTTAGTTTGGGATTTGGTAAGTAAACCCTTTGTCGTAGTTGGGATAATTGGAATGTTTGTTTAATATGCTTTAATTTTCTTGGGTTATTTCTTTGGTTTGAATTAAAGTGGTTGAATCTTTGTATTGGGTGTATGTTCTTCTTCATGTATTTGATATATATGTTAATCAATACATATATACATTAAATGTATATATGTATATATGTATGTATGTGATAGCACATGCATATGGTCATATATGTGTATGCACATGTAGATAGAAATACTTATGTATAAGCATATACGGATATGACATACACATGGGAAATCGATTGGATACATATATATACACTTGGTAAATACTTATTGATAAATATATATATGTTATTATTATTAAATGTTAAATAATGGTATATATGTATATATGTACATATTTGATAATGCATACATACATACATATGTATATTAATAGACGTATATACATTTAATATAAATATATGTGTATATGATTGGAAACTGAATGGTTTTTAATATATATGTTACAATATATATAATATATTATAATGTTTAAGCATTATAATAAATATATATATGATTATATATATTGAATGATATGAATAGATACCAATGCATATGTATTGTGAGGTAAGTGAATAGAGTAACACTTATATAAAGCAAACATCTTAAACATAGAATATACTAAATGCTGCCACACATATATTCATATATGTGTTGAAGTGATTATTGTTGTAATGTAAGCACATAGAATAAGTGCAAGAAATGCATTATTAATATCATTTAATAAATTAAATGGTGTGCTATTTTGCAGAACCATGTAAAGTAAAAGAGATGCATTTAAATATTAAATTTGTTAAGTGTTTGGAAGCCACACATAAGTTAGTAAAAGCGTTGGACTTGGTCAATCCATGCTAAGGAAAAAGGTAGAAAGATTTTGTATTATGTTTTGACTAGCAGCCATTAATTTAGGCACCATAATGAGAAGGTGGCAAGCGGCAAAGCCATAGTAAGAGGTAGTAAACCTATAGGAAACCATTTCCATGTTTTGACTTAGTAAAATAACTATTGTTGGAAGTTCTCGGAGGCAACTCAACTATGTTTGAGTAGTTGGTTTTGCTGGGACTATATATGTGTTTGTATTCTGATTATTTTAGCAACCACATTTCACTCAATCTTGCTTAGTCAACCTATTTTCAATAAGAGTTGGTTTGGGATTTGTATTTGTAGTTTAGAGATGGAAAAGGGAAGGGAAAAGGTGGAATTTGGATAAGCTAAAGTGTAGCCTTATGCTTCTCAATGTTTAGTATAAATAGAGGCAACATCTTAGTCTTTGGCATTCATTCTTTCTTTTGGGAATTCATTTGTTCTGCTGTAGTTTTTTTGTGCCAAGAATTACTGAGTGTAAGTAGTGAGAAATAAGAGAGCTCTTCGGTATTTTTGAATTATTTATTGTGAGTTTTGAGAGTGGGAAAGAGGCTAGAAGTGGAGTTAAGTTGAAAGTGGAAGGAGAAGGAAGCAAAGTATTGAGATTAAGTTCAAGGGAAACTTCTCATTTGGAAGTAAATTGTCTAGGCATGCTAGTATTTCTAATTTTTTATTCTCTTCTATTTTGAATGTCATGTGTTTGCAAATGCTTGAGGGATTAGTGATTGTATTTCACATAAAGCTTTCTTATATGTTAAAGGTGAAATCTTATAAGATTAATTATATATATGTATCTATTGTGTTGAAGCATGAAACCGTATTTATGAAGATAATGTATTATTATTATATCTAAGATACCCAAGACCAAATTTATGGATGCATGATTTGTAATGTTGATTTAGAAGTACTATGATTGTGGATGTCAATTTGTGAAGTAATGTAAACTTGGATAGATAGAGAGGTTTGTTCCTAGGATTAGGATAAACCAAGGTTGGGAGTAACCTAGTTGGTCAATTAAATCACTTGAATATGGAATACCTTTTGGGTTAATATCATGTTATGGAATAAACTAGTCAAGAGTTAGTACGGTCATGTAATTTACCAAATCGAGCAAAGAGATTGGGTGAACATATGACTTCCACTTCATAGAAGTGAGAAACCACTTTGATGAGTCTAGTCATTAGATAGTTTTCTAATGTTTTTATGCAAGCTCATAGACATTCTTAGACACTTATCTTATACATATTCCTACACCATACTATATTTTATGCTTATTATGCAAACCTTAACCTGATTTAAAATATATGGAAATATGGTTATGATGTGATGGTTATTGCATAATTAATGTGTGAATATGTATGAATTGTAATGGATATATGTGCTTAGTTATGGTTGTTAGTATTGTGTACATGTTTTATGAACTAACTCTTTATATCTGAGGAGCTAGAGGAGGTAGACTATAGACCACAACAACTGTGAGGTGTAGCCTGCAACCAAAGGAGTTTCTAGACAACAAAGCTAGGGAGGTTCTAGAATAAACTAAGTGCAACAATTATAGCATGGAGGCACTTAATGAAGATGATTATGCATCATTATCACATTTAATAAAGATGTTGAAGGAGAAGAATCCTATTACAGTTAGGATTCTAGAGTGACTGATTAAAATAGTCCACGTTTCAGTTCTTGTTGCAGCAGAGTCACAGTTCTATTTGGACTCTTCTTCCTTTTTCAGTTATAGTTTAAATTGCTTAGTCTTTATCACGCTCTAATATATAGGGAGTGGTGATTTATGATTTCAGTTTAGAGTCCTTGTTTTAATAAACTCCCTTGTGCCTATATGTATGGATCGGTGGTTGAGGCATTAGGAGTTAGTTAATTGTTCAATAGCAGATATAGCTATCAAATATTTTTAGTTAGTTGTTGTTCTTATATAGACAATGTTTATTGCCCAATCATGATTTCATGAATAAGATATTCCAGTGGAATCTTATGTGATATTCTAAAGTTGTGAAATGAATGGTTTTTAGTTATTATGATTGTGTTAATCTAAGAAGCTATATTTACGTTAGATTAGTGGAGATAGGCACTTGAGCAAGGTCCACTCAAGGTAACTCTCTGTCACTTCATTTTTTGTATAATTACTTTTGTTATAGTAGTTATTTCATAAATGCATGTTGTGTTAATTAGATTCCTTATGTCATGATTGTGAATGGATTCATGAACAATTCTTGTTTCATATTTATGCTTTAGTTTGTTTAAGCTTGTTTTACTTCGTAGTGTAGATTTAGTTAACAGTATTAGTTAGATTCCAGCATTCATTTCTTGACAGTAAATTAGTCACAATCCTATACTATAGGTACTAGTAGCAATAGTGCCAACATTATTTCCTTTATTATTATGCATTTTTATGATTTCTCAGCAAGTAGAAACACCTTTGCTAAGATGATTTAGGTAGTCTTGAGTCTTTGAAAGCACATACAGTGCCAGTACCATCACAATCTTACTAGCCTTGGTTGATAATTCAATGAAGGTATTACCAAAGGTTCAAGTGGATTGTTTAGTTAGGTTTTCCCTCTGAATTATGTGATTGTCACCAAGTTTACTAGATATTAGTAAGGACTCTACACACTTCTTAGAAAGTGAGTTTGATGTAACTATCAAATCTTTGGCCAAAGTAGTGTAAGTTGCCATTGTTTATACTTTTTGGTTCATTGTGAGCCAGGTTTGCATAAATAGGCTAGGAATGTCATGCATGTAGGTGGGTATTCACTGAATGGTAGCTCTAGTTATGTAGGACACAACACCATGCTCGGGAAGGCTATTATCATGAGGGTTACCAGACCAATCTCTTCATTCAAGGGAGGGCCATCTTACCATTAGGTAGATGTGTGGGGGACTATAGTTAGTCTGTGATTGGAGGAAAAGTACTTGAGTGATACTCTCCCTCATGTAGTCAAAAATTAAAATTTGAGGATGTATGCCTAGAAAATGACATCTAGACTATTTTTACTTTATTCTATTGAGTTATTGAAAGCTATGTATGTAATCATGATCTTATATAGATTTATGAAAAATATATTTGGAAATGTAATCATTACTTGGGATTATGTAATGTTACTTTATTGAAATGCAAAGAAAATTTGAAATGGGTTATTTTGAATATGCATCATTGTTATTGAAATGGAAAATTTTATTTCTATGTGTTTGTAAAATGAAACTTTCACATGTGGGTTAAAACTTAGGTAAAATCAGTAGGTAAAACATCTAGTTTGTTACATGTGGTATCAGAGCTACGAGGCTCAGATCTGGAACCTATGAGCTCACTATGCTAGTCTCTCATGCGACATTAGGTGAATCTAATGTTTGGACTTCCTATGCCAGGATGGCGTGTCTCAAGAAAACTATAAGAAAGTCAATGATTGGAAATGAGCACTACGTCAAAGCCAAGAAGGAAAGAGAATCCATTATCAAAACCATTGAGGGAACCAATTATGACAATGCAATATAACTTAGTGACATTGAATCCATTAGCTATGCATTATCTTGTGTCAAACAAGAAAGGAAGAAGATGCGAGAGGTAGCTAATTTTGTACCTCCTATTTCTCCAACAAGGTATGATTTCATACCACTTTCTAGCGACATGCCCTCAAAGTGGAGCATTAGTGCTAATTTAATTTTTTGGGATCCTCGTGTACCCTCACTATCTGAAATCATTGTAATAGCCTTTAGTGGTGAATCAAAGGAATATGTCCCCCAAAATTATGTCTCTAAGAGTGAGTCTGAAGGATATGTTCCCTTTGACTATGTATCTAAAAAACCATTTGAGGGATATGTCCCACTTAGCTATGTATCAAAAAGTGAATCTGAGGGATATTCTCCCCTTGACTATTTGAATAGTCACTCTATGTAGCTCAAGGATGAATTAAATTCTTTGATCTTAATAAAATTTATTATTTGGAAAAATTTGTGCAAGAATTCTTCTTTCTACTCTATTTTGTGTGAATGTTTGTTTATTGAAATGTTTAGAATGATAAGTAAGCCTTCATAGGAGATAATCGTAATGAAACCTCTAGGTGAATACTACTTTGGTAGAAATGGTTAGAACAAGAACCAACCTTAGGGGTAGCCATGAGGTGGGCCAAAATGTAGAAAAATCTGAGGCTAAATTGGATTAGATATTGGCCATGAGAAATGAAACTAGGGAAAGAATTGGAAACCGCAAGCAAGAGGTGAGAAGAGTAGATAAGAAAGAATAGGAATTTCCTGATGAACAGGAGGGAGAAAGTTCAAATGATCATACCACTTTAAGCGGTCATGGTAGTCACGAATCTCAATCAAAATTTGAAGGAATCAAGAGGAAATGACTTTTAAATGAATTATCACAAGATATGAGGAAGGTCACCCCTCCGAAGTTTGAGGGAACCACCAATGGGGATGCAGCTAAAGCATGGCTCATGAAAATGGAGAAATATTTTGAGATAAGGAATTACTCTGAAATAGCCAAGGCCATTTGGGGAGCCTTTCAACTATCTAGGGAAGCATCCACATGGTGGATGAACTAAAATATGGAGCTTGGATTGAGTTCCTTAAGTCTCACTTGGGATGAATTTGTAGAAATTTTCTAAAAGCAGTGGCTTCCTCAACTTTACTTCAATCAAAAGCTAATGAACTTTCAGAATTTAAGGCAAGCAGAATCCTTAGTAAATGAGTATTGGGAGAAATTCACTCATGTTCTCAGGTACATGCCTATATACCAGAAGGATGAGAAATTTCAAATTAGAAAGTTCATAATGGTCCTTAATGCCCAAATTAGAGAAGAACTAGACGTACATGGTCCTGCTACTATGCACTTAGTGTATGAGAAGGCTATCAAATAGGAACAAAAGCTTGAGTCTATCTCTACCTTCCGTGAAAGGAAATAGAAAAAGTTTAGTTGGTCTCAAGCCAATCAAACTTCTAAGAAGTCAAGTGATGGGTAGGACTATCAAAGGAAAGGAGATAAGAATTCCATAATAATCAAAATGAATCTAGAAGAGACCATAGGGGAAACAATAAAAATAACAACCCCAACAAGAACAAAGGTAGTTCTAGGAAGCCAACACCAAGGCAGGGGTCATTAAGAGGATGTTTCACGTGTGGAGGAGATCACTATGCAATTCAATGTCCCAACAAGCCACCAAGGATGTAGCCACATGGAAATCCTCTGCCTCCTCAACGAGCATCATTCCAACAAAAAAATCATGTGACACTGGACAACCAACAAGTGGAGTATCAAATTACTCCCATAGAAATTCCAAGTATTTTGTTTAGTACACCTATTTCAATTATAATTGATACTAATGCTACAAAAAAAATTGTTTCTCCTAATTTAGCTAGTAAGATTTCTAGAAAAGATATCTATATGGAAAAGTCTTGGATTTTTAAGTATGCAAACTAGACAAGAGCTAAGGTAGAGCAATGTTTATTTGAAGCAAGGGTTGGACTTATGAGTTTCTCTACAGAAGTAAATTTGTATGTAGACCCTCTAGGTTCATACAATGTCATATTAGGAATGAATTGGTTGTAGAAGCATAGAGCCAAGGTAGATTTTCATGCTAAGACTATAGAATGTTTAGATGGCCTTAGGAACTGGGTATTATTGCAAGGAATGCTTAGGGAAGTTAAGTTTCAGAAAATCTCTTTCGTACAAATGGAAAAATTATAAGAGTGCAATGAGTTCATCTCTCAAGATGAAGTAGTGTACTATGGACCCCAGGATCTCCAGGAAGTCGAGGAAGGCGAGATGGTGGAATTAGGAAAATTAGATATGGAAAAATATATTATCTTAAGAGACTTTGTGGATGTATTCCAAGAACTACTAGGGTTACCTCCCAAAAGAGTAATGTCAGCTTTTTTTTGTGCAAATGGAAAAATTAGAAGAGCGCAACGAGTTCACCTCTTAAGATGACGTAGTGTACTACAGACCCTAGGATCTCCAGGAAGTCAAGAAAGGCAAGATGGTGGAATCAAGAAAATTAGATATGGAAAAATATCTTATCTTAAGAGAATTTATGGATGTATTCCAAGATGAACTACCAGGGTTACCTCCCAAAAGAGTATTTTATTTCTCCATCAATATTGTTCCAAGGTTAGAACCTATATCAAAAGTTTCGTATGGGATGACCACGACAGAGTCAATGGAGCTAAAAGATCAGTTGGAGGAGTTGTTGTCTAAAGGATTGATCAGACCCAGTGTTTCACCCTGGGGAGTACTAGTGATCTTCGTCAAGAACAAGGATGGTACACTATGCCTAAACCAACTTAAGGAGAAGTTGACTACAACTCCAATACTAAAAGTACCAAATCCAGGTAGTGATTTTATTGTCATTAAGGATGATTCGGGAGAAGGTTTGGGTGGAATGTTGATGTAAGATGGGTGATTCATAGCCTATGAGTCTAGGAAGCTGAAGCCTTATGAGAAAAATTATGCTTCACATGATTTGGAAATGGAAGTAGTTGTCCATGCATTACATATGTGGAGGCACTAGTTGTTGTGGAGACCTTTTGAACTAAAGACCGATCACCATAGTTTGAAGTATTTGTTTACTCAGTCGAACCTGAATGCACAGCAAAGGAGATGGCTTGACTTGATATTTGATTATGATTTAGTATCAGCTACATCAAGTGTTAGTGTGAATGGGGTTATTTCCTAACTAGTTCTTAGTGAGGACCTATTCACATCATTATAAGCTTACTTAGGAGGTAAGTTTCCTAGGTCTCATTTCTAGAAACTAGTATTAATGGGGCCATGTCTCATTAATTATCTTATAGTTATTTAGGCATTTAATATTTCACTTAAGCCTTTAAAATTATGCATTGAGCATTTAATGTTTACATCCAAGGTGGTTAACCTATGGTGCAGGAGCACCTTCTTCACTAAATTCCTTCAATAGGAAAATTTACAAAAATTGAATTTTCAATTGTGAAATGTATGTAAGAGGTCATGAAGTGGTCATACTTAATGTATTTAATTCCTTAAGAAGGTCTTTAGGAGGTCTATTAAGCAAGTTGGCAAAAATATTGCTAAAAATGTAAAAGTTGTAAAACTTACAAAAGTGCAAAAAGAGCAAAAAAAAGCAGGAAGATCAAGAGTCAAGTAGAGAAAAGAATGGTTTGGTCAGTTGGAAATGAAAAGGAAGAATCATAACTGATGTATAAAGCTCTATAAAGCATGTAAAAGGCAAGGAAAAAGGCAGGCATTGAATCTTGTAAACAATTTTGAAATAAAGATTACCCTGTTTTCTGAAAATAGCGTTTCCTCTATGATTTTTCAATCTCTTTGAGTCTGTACAGCACCATTAAGCTTGGATTTAAATTTCTTTGAATTTATTTGAGTGTAACCTCTTTAGTTAAGGTGGTATTCAGAATAACTAAGTGAATTAAAGGGTTGTTTGTAGGCTTTTTACTTATAACTGTTTGTAACCCTTAAAACAGGGTTTTGAGAGTCTTTTAAGTTTTGTATTACCATTCCACCGATGGAGGTTAGTTAAATCAGTGAATGGGATTGTGTTAGGTTTCTTTTAAGTTCATGAATGTGTGCAGGTGTAGGGAATTCAAGGTGTAAGGTTTTTGATGCTATCTTCTATGGAAATTCTGAGTTTTCCTCATAAAAATGGAGGTTACAAGCATGGTAATGATGATACAGTAAGTGTAAAGGTTTGGTGATGATTGAAGAAGATTTGGAAGACATAATATGATATGTTTTAATATGTGGCAGGTGGATTTGAGGTTTGCAATGTTTCTTTCCAATAAACCCTCACTCTTTTTTGTATTGTTAAGCCTACAATTAAGGGTTTTGAGGTACAATGTTTGTGGAGCCTTTTAGTCCCTAAAAGTGATTGATTCTTAAATTTTGTGACTTTCTCAAATACTTTTTGAGGCTATTTGGTGTTTTGGGGGTGATCTAAGAGAACTCTCTTTGTAAATTTGGCCTAATTTTAGGCTTATTCCAGCGTTCAGTCAATTTTTTTGGTGTTTGTTTCAAAAAAAGTGCTATTTATTTTGAAGTATGTTAAAATTGAGAAAAAAGGGTTCCTAAAATAGTAAATAATCTATGGTGATCCAATGTGGAATTATTGGTGCACCCGATTTAGGCATGTTGCTATGCTATAAGCAAATTTGTGGTTGAATGCAAGGAATATGGAAATCTGCTAAAATAGTTAAATGAGTGCATGTTTGGGATTGAATCTGCTTTATTAGTGTTGGTAAAGATGTCTAAATTCCCTAGTAAAAGTTTAGAAGGCTAACTTGTTGTTTTTGGTGATTGAGCAATATGATTCCCAGGAGTAAAGAAGGTGTCTAGATTGCAGAAAAAGGAAATTGTATGGTTCAGTATTGTGTAAGTATTTCATTGATCTAAAAGTTGATGATTTAGTGTCTTGGAAGATTGGTAAATAGTTAGAATCAGATTGGATGGCTTGTGGTCTTATTGCCTTATTATAGCAGTTGAAATGATGAGTAATTTGATGAATAGTGAAGAGTTGATTGGTTTAGTGATTTCTAATGAGTTTTATACCATGTTTGAGTCAATTTGATGAAGGTTAATTGGTGTTTGAGTCTGATAAAGATTTGGAGCCAAGTTATGATGTTTTGTGGCTTTGTAGTAATGTGAAAGCAAGTGAAATTGTATGGAATTTTGATGAAAAGTTAAGTGAAACAATGGTGTTTTGTATTTGATCTTCTCAATTTGAGTTTGGGTCTAAAGTACCCTTGAGGTTTGTGGTTGTTTGGTAGATACTCTTACATCATCCTACTTCCTCTCACCTTTCCTATATAAACAAGGTGCTTGTTCATTGTAAATCATCTCATGTATCTCATTATATTCTAGAGATTCTAGATCAATTCATCATAGATAATCATTTGATCAAATTGTCTTCTTTCTCATGTTGCGACACTTCCTTGTTCATGTGAATGGCGTCTTTCTTGGTTAATCCTTTGAAGTGTGTGCAGCTTCATTTGGGTTATGGTCCATTCATATTTCCAACATGGTATTAGAGCATAAGCCATACAAAATTCCATCTCAAATTGGAAAGTTGATTTGAGGAGATTTATATTGGAAGTTGAAGGGTTTATATCAAGGGTAGTTGTTCTCATTCGGGAGGTAGTTGATTTATGAAGCACATTGGTTCAAATCTGACCCCACCATTACGATCAAGAGGTCCAAAAACCCTAGGAACACTTATCAAATCGTCGACATTCGACACTTTTCCTTGGAAGCATTAGAGGATTTTTGAAGCAATTAGAGATTCCATACCATACAGATCGTACGGTCCTGGGAAGAAAAAAAATCCTCCCTCGTCAATAAAAATTTTATTTTGTGGGTACATAATATTATTAGCAGGTTTGATTTTTTATATCAGGCAAAAAAATATATATTCATATAGTCTAGAAAAAAAATTATTGTGGGGCTATATTTGTTTTGGCGGTCATAATATTCTATTTTGGATCAGTTTAATATTCTATCAGTGTAAATATTTTAATTTCTTGTGGCAATATTAAAATATTTTGAAATGTTCTACGGATATATTTATTTTGGTCAAGACATATAATTCATTGGTAGATTTATTTATATTTGGCAGATAAATATTGGTGATTATATTCTAAAAATCTACGGGCATTAATATTTTATGAGGGTCAATCATTGTTCGATAGACTATATTTATTTGGGGATTATTAAACTCTTATTGAATTTTTCAATTTTCTACAAGAAAATCTTATTTATGTGGACAATATCCTCTTGGTAGAGATTTAATTCATTTTGCAGGGGCGTACATAGTTTTTTAGCATTAAACCTTTTGTCAACTACCATGCATTTATCTTATGGTCATCTCATCACCAATGCACGTGGTTTGTCGAGTATCCACTATCGACCCATGATTTTTTTCCTCCCGCTTGTGACTTCACTAACCACTGATTCTTTTATCTTTTTTGTCGATAGCCTTCATCCCACCGACCACCAGATTAACTGCCACCATTTTCGGGTTCTATCCTTTCTGACCACCCGAGTTCTACCACCAAGTGGAGCCAGTGAAGCGACACCACCCCTTTCCTTTGCCCCATTGCCACCTCTAGCAGCACCCTCTTTTTTTTGTCAACCCGCCCCTAGTCATATCAATGACCAAGGGTTTTTTTTTTAGCCCCAGGTGCTTGATTTTTGCACATGTTTAGCCTGCACAGCCAAAGTGGGCAATTTTCTTCAACAAACCATATCTTTTCACCATATTATCATATTTTTGTAAACAATATATCGACGGAAATCTAGTTTCATGTACTTCACGGTGGTGTAGAGTATTTTTCTAGATTTTTATGTGGGTACATATTATAGCCAACTAAATTCAATGCTTCCTTTTGGACTCCCGAGCTTGTATCTTTTCACTAGTTTGTCAAATTTTGGAGATTTCAATGGAATTATGAAGGTGATTCAGAGTTCTTTCATTTTATCCATCTACTTTTTTCATATTCAACTCCAGGTATATTCTATTAAGTTTTTGCAATTTGAGGAATTAGCTTAATATCTTGGACATATTGTAATTTGGAGAAGGTTTATTTGCATTGGGAGGCTTCATTTTCAGTTGTGTGTCATAGTTGGGAGTTTCTAATTGCTATTGAAGGTTAATGTCTTTGTAATCTTGGATATCTATCATATTTCATTATGGGGTTTCATTCCATCCTTCTCTACTTATGTTGGAAAGGGGAAACTATAAACAATGGAGAGATTGCATCATAAACCATCTCCAATCACTTCAATTATTACCACATTTGTATGGTTTTGTTCCCCCTCTAGCTAAAGGTATGCAAAAAAATTCTTGGAGTTGCAAAATTTATGATGTCTTAGAGGTTATTGCAATGCATGTTGATGATGATATTTTGAAAGGCATTGATCATTGTGATTGTCCTCATACTCTTTAGACTAAGATTTGGGAGCTATATGGAGATCTTGATATTCCACCATTCCCTAATGATCATGATTCATAATGTCATGTGCCTCTTCATTCTATAGACAAGATACCCCATGATCATAATACTATGCAAGAGTTTATAGATTTGGAATGCTTTGAATATTTAGATGAGGATGTTAAGGGTTCTTCGAATGCTTCTTCTCCATCAAAGATAGTTGATGTACCTTCACATTCAGTGATTCATCGTGCAAATTCATTGATTGAACCTTCCATGATTCCTATTCAACAAGACCATACATCTCATGTTGGGTATTCATTGAGAAATTCTAGCGATTCATTACAACAAGTATTTGATTGTCTTTCTGATTGGGATTCTTATTTGGTAAACATTGCATCCTTGTTTGTGGAATCTCACATTTTAAATATGGAGGAAAAATTTGAGGGGTTATCTCTCCTATTTGATGACAACCATTGCACAACTATTGTAAAATCATCTTTGTCTTTGGCTATTGTTCAACATCAGTTTCTGCATAGTCCCGGTTTATCACCTTCCTCTTTGATTGGGCATGTACCTAATTTTATTGTGGCATCTTCATCTTTCTTGGGCAAGGAGACACATGAGTGGCTTTTAGAGACATTATCATACATATGGATTCCTCTTCCTACCAATTCCTATCCAGAATGGGAAGCAATCCTGCATTTGTACTCGGTTTTGTTTCTTCCAAAAGGGAGACAAGTTGTTTGTCGACATTGGATCATGTTTTGTCTTCAAACACTTACCATTTTTGCAAGTGATTAGACATTGTGGGGAGGCTATATGTGTTCTCAATTAGATTTGCACCCTACTGAATGCAAGATTCAGCAATCTACTGAAACATGGAAACCTTCTTCAGATGTGGGTGATCTGAACAAAGAAGGAATCTCCAGAGTGAGTTGGTTCTCCAAATGATCGATTCTATTCTAGATATTTCTGAGGAAATGGATAGAAAGATAACTTGAAAGTAAAACCTATGACTTAAAATGGTCCACAAACCTTAACAATGACTTTGATGATTTCTCTCACAAAACAGTCTGATATTTCTCTCACAAAGTAATCTTCAGAAAAATAGCCACGAATTCACAATCCCTCATGAACAATAGTGCAAAATTGATTTGCATGAAGGTTCAGAAGTAAACACAGCATGAAACCTGCAATAATGAACTTTCTGCATCAATGATTTGCAATACTTAAGACATAAAGAGGATCTGTAAACAGAATCACAACATCAATATCATACTAAAACTGCAAATTGAAACAGAAATTGGAGATAGGAATGTTGTTTTTAATTAGATCAAGGAGTGAAAACTCTCAGAACTAAGTACAAAAGTTTACAAGCTCCAAAGTGTTAAGAGCCAGAAACTAGAAATCTGAACTGGTGAGAAGAACCAAAAAAACTAAGTCTTTTCAAAATATATCACCCAAGAAACCCTAATCCGAGCTCACAAAGAAGCTCAAGGAAAAAAGCTTCAAACTATCTCAAAAACTGCATAAAAGTAGAAAAAAGCACACTACTTTTATGATCAAACTGTAAAGCCTCTAAAAATAGGTTGAATCTGCTTTAAAAGCTAGAAAAACACCTTATCTCTCCAAGATAAAGCTCAAACTCGACCAAGAGGAAAAATTCAATAAAATATGCTAAAAATAGCAAGAAATCATAAAACAATTTATAAAATATTGCTTTATGACTCAGCTTTACATCACTGCAGATTTTATAATTTGTCTATTTTGCAATTAAAGATTATAAAATGTTTTGCAAAAATAAATACAACCTCTTTCCATTACAACAATTGATTTTTCTCAAAAATCATAAAACATACTAGGCAATGTTGTCTCAATATTCTAATTGATTTCTTAAAAATCAATTGAAAAAATAAAGGCCAAGGCATATGTGAGATTAGTTTGCAATCTTTATTGATTTTCACACAATAATCAATTAAAACCTAGGGTAAAAAAAACACTTCAATTCTCACTAAGGCATAATTGCTTAAACCCTGAAGTCCAAAGTTCCCTCATATCGCCAAAATATAATCACCCAAACCTAAACTTATGCAAAATTATAATTACTTAGCTTTGCACTTTGCAATCCATCATGGGTAATCAACCACTCAAAATATTAGGCCTCAGATTTTAATACTTTGTAAAAATATAAGGAAAAATGCCTTAGGTCGACCTAGGGTTAAGCAAACCCTAATGGACAAAATGTGAAAAAATCCCTATTATTCCGCATCATTTCCTTTGTGAACTTTTGGAGAAAAGCTCTGCAGCTACCGCCAAATCTAAGCTAGGGTTTTCATTTTCTAAAGAATACTTGAGCTCCATTGTGGTTGAATCTTCGCCAAATTTAGTCTCTGCTACTTGTGGTAAGAATTGTTGGCCGCTCTCTCTTTATTTATTGGATTTTATGAGGAAATTACCATCATAGGATGATGTTATGGGGTGATTATCTGATGAACTCCTTATATTTTGTGTCTTTTACCATTGTCATACCATTCGGCTGCCAAATACAAGCTCGACCTGGGCATTTTGATTAGGGTTTTGAAAACTCTACTAAAGCTTTGGCCACAGCCTCTTATCTTCAATCAGGCATGAAAGGGTGAGTTTCTATTTTGTGTGCTCATTTTCAGCAAAAGAAAAACTTATGAAGCTTTGTATTCCTGTAAAAGATTGATTTTTATTTTGTAACTTCATAGCCATGTACAAGCCGCGCACCATGTTCATTCATTTCTACTGCTTATACTTACAAATTTTGTGCGATTTCCACCTTTTCCTTCAGATTTCAAGCTAAGACAGCGAGCTAAGAGAAAACTCTTATTTCAAAAGAGCATTGGGCCTGAAAATCTCCTCTTGGCCGCGCCATCTACCTATTAAATATGAGCTTTGGAAACACTTAGGGTTCGACCATGATTGTTTCCTCCTTTTTTCAAACTCTGAGCTAATCCTTACATGGGTATCATGTACGAGTGAAGAAAAAAAATGTATTCCAAAACAAACCCTAATATGGGTATTTTAAGAAAATGGAGGAATCATGCATATTTAACTCACATCCACACTTGGGTTGGCTAGAAACAACAAGAAATCTGTACATTTGTTACACATTCAAAGCTAACTTAACCCATCATGGCATTTTGTAACCAACATTGTACTCGTGGGTTATGAATAATTTGAAATGAATTCCACCTTTGGCTGTAAGTTGATAACCCAACATGAGTAACCCATTTTCTAAGAGGACAAAACTCCTGACTTCTATGCACCAAATTTTAGACTTAAGTCTTCATGGCTATAGCCTCACATCTACATATTGATTGTTCACACCCTATAACCTTTACTTGTAGAGACTTGACTTGAAATGCATGATAACTCTAGATGGATTCTCATACATTTTGGAAACTAATGTCAAAATAATATTGCAAGCCCTCCAATATTGTTCATGATGTCCCCACATTGTTGTCTTAATTAGAAGGTGATAGTACATTCATTGTGCATAACAAACTGTATACACACCACCCTATTGATTTGTAGTTGCTTTATGGTATTGAACCCATCAATTGAAACCACCCGAGTTATTGCTTATTGTGATTCTCTAAAAAGGGACCATTGTTGAAGCATCATACATTGTAGAAGATGTGGATCTTAACATGATTCTTTACTTCTGAAAACTCCACTTACTATTTTTCACCATTTCTTGCATTTATGATGATATTTGACACCTGTATATTGTTGCCCCTTAAAGGATGGTTGTACTGTTCCTGCATTTTATGTTCTGTTATGAAACAACTGTTATCCATTTGCTCTCCTTTAAAGCATTAATTAGTGGGCACTTGTGGAACTCTTGATGCTTGACATCTTTCATTCAAATGAGAATCTGAAGTTCTTTCTCCTGCCTTTACTATGTAAAAACTGTTTCATGCACAATACCTTCCTTGAATGAAGATCAAAAACAACACATACCTTTATCTGATTTATTGAACAGTGTTACTTTATGATCAGGCATCATGAGACTAAATGATAACAAAACTCCATGATGATATCGTGATTCCAATTGAGCTCACTGCTTGATCAGTTGAGAAGTATTTATTCCTTCTAGCATGATAATTATACTACTCTCACACATGGGAATCCCTTGATTTAATTATGTAGGTTGTTGGTCCATCTCGCTACTTATGCATTCACAATAATGCACTTTCACTTATGCTATGTCCAGTATGAGTTTTGTTCATTTTGGAGGAAACACCTTCACATTACAATTCTTTTGTAGCCTACCTTTGAAAGGTATATTTGAATGACTAAACAAGTGAATGATAGGAAAACATTAGGTATTATGGTTCTCTTCTTTCAAATAACAGTGATAAAGAGACTCCACTCACAACAGTCATTTGCATTTCCAATTGTAATGAAACTGGTTGTTTGTTGTTGAATCATGCACTTCTTTTAACCTTGTCACCTCCCACTTTATCTCCTTTATTGAACAGTGCTTCTTGTAATTAGGCATTATGTATGCCTGTTCACACATAAGAAATAGAACACTGTGATTTAAACCATGAAGATGATGTACTATACTCAGTTGAATTGACTAAGTTGATTAAGCGCACTGTTCGCCTATAGATTTCAGAAACATTTGACTACTATGAGTGAACAGTTGGTTTGAAAGATGAACTATGTTCTACTCTTTTGATTGTACATTTACTTTCTTGATGAATATGATGGTTGCAATATCCTTCTCAGCCCGCTTATGATGTTTGCGGGGCGGCATGCCGAGCTCTACCCTTGTGGGAGCCCGTTTTTCTCCACATGCTTGGGTTTTCATAAAATAATCAACTTCATGATTTTCCCTATACCTGCACAAGGAAACAAATGAAGTTAGCATAAAAATAATGAATGATGATGACATTTTCTCCTTCAGCTTATTTCTCTACACTTTCACTTGATTGACTCAGTGTATGATTAGTAGCAGACTACATTATTTGTTGATGATTCATATAGGTATCTTTGTAATTGGAGCCTCTGACATCCCTTTCTTCTTTCTCACAAGTCAACGAAGCTCGAAAATACGGATGGTGCACCATTTCAGCATCGGCCATCAACCAATCAGGCAATGATGATTATGCTGTTACTTATGTGATTTCTTCTTTTGCATCTTCCATAGTGTAGTGTGCTATTAATGATGCACTGTGACAGTCCCATCCATGGCTTGTGTGGATATTTGATTTCATTTTATGCTTTTCATTTCGTAAAGAAAATTCGTTTCAATGCAATGTTGTAATATCATTTGTATTTTCATAATCAAATGAAACTATGTAAATATGAATCATTTTTATGAAATGAACGAAAGCATTTGAAATGCTCTATTGCTTATATTCCCAACTCTGTACTTCATTTAATTCTGGAACATTTGAATAGCACTTCTAAAACTTGGTTTTCTCATTTTAAATGCACAACTATCCCTTGACGAACAATGGACATGATGCAAATAGTACTTAAACATAATCTGTAATTTCACCTTAAGATATAACAATATTCAGCCAGCTCCACCAATTGAGTTGTGGCAAAAAATTGGTAACAATATGGTCTCTCTATTTTCCTCTTACGGGGGTCTATTGCTTGTAATGTATATATGTGACGGATGGTGTACTTGGGGGTTATCATGGAGTCCTCCATCCTTCCTCACTTGATTTCCATTTTATCTCTTTTTGGGAGAGGATTTTTTTCCTGTGAGGTTTTCTCCTTTTCTTTGTTTGTGAGAGATTAGTTGCAAAATTAGTTGTACATGGGTACCTAACATGGCCTAGTATCTAGGACCCATATTGTATTTCCATATTGCATATTCATATTGCATTTCCATATTGCATTTCCATATTGCATAATAACTACACTCCCTAAGTTGCACTTCTGGGGGGTGTTAGTGTGAATGGAGTTATTTCCTAACTAGTTCTTAGTGAGGACCTATTCACATCATTATAAGTTTACTTAGAAGTTAAGTTTCCTAGGTGTCATTTCTAGAAACTAGTATTAATGGGGCCATGTCTCATTAATTAGCTTATAGTTATCCAGGAATTTAATATTTCCCTTATACATTTAAAATTATGCATTCTAGCATTTAATGTTTGCATCCAAGATGGTTATCCTACCTCTTGTCAGCTTTCCTATATAAACAAGGTGCTTGTTCATTTAAACTATCTCATGTATCTCATCATATTCTAGAGATTCTTGATCAATTCATCATAGATCATCATTTGATCAAATTGTCTTCTTGCTCATGTTGCAACACTTCCTTGTTCATGTGGATGGTATCTTTCTTAGTTGATCCTTTGAAGCACACACATCTTCATTTGGGTTATTGTTCATTCATATTTCCAACATCAAAGGCAAGGAAAATCGAGTTGTAGATGCCTTAAGTCATAGGAGACATATCTCCTTGATGATATCAATTCAAACTAATTTCAAGAGTCAGGTGTTGTAGAAGTCCAAGGGTGGTGAGTATTATGAGCAAGTCAAGCAAGCACTCTTGAATAATCTGCAAGATCCAAGGTATGAAGTATTTAACTTTGAACTTAATGGTTTATTAATGTTTAAGTGAATAATCTACATACCCGACTCTAAGGAATTAAGGAATACAATGTGGAGAGAAGTTCATACTGCACCTTATTTTGGACATCTCTAAGTAACTAAGTTGTTGGCTGATGTAAAGCCATTGTATTCCTAGAAAGGAATGAAAAGGGATGTTGCAAGATTTGTAGCAAGTTGCTCATAATTTCAAAGGGTGAAGGTAGAGCATCATCACCCCACAGTAATTTTTTATCCTCGTGAAGTTCCAAAAAGGAAAAGGAAAGTCATAAGCATGGATTTTGTGCTAGGTCTTCCAATGTCTAGGAATAACCATGATTCCATTCTGGTAGTGGTGGATAAGCTTACAAAGGTAGATCATTTTATTACAAGGAATCTAACTATGGAGCTCATGTTATAGCTCAAAATTTTATGCAAGAGGTGTTTAGATTACATGGAGTTCCTGAAAAGATAATTTCTAACAAGGATGCTCGTGTGACATCTAGGTTTTTGCAAACCCTATTTTCTTCACTTGGGAAATAGTTGAACATAAGTTAAGCATATCATCTAGAAACCAATGGTAAAAATGAAAGGGTGAATCAAGTGTTAGAGGATATAATGAGAATGTATTGCATAGATCAACAATATAAGTGGGAAGATTATTTACCCTTGGTGGAATTTGCATATAACAATTCTTATCATTACACAATTAAGATGGCTCTATTTGAAGCATTGTATGGCTAGAAGTTTCAAACTCCTATAAGCTAGGATTAGCTAGAAGATAGGATAAGCCTGTTAAATAGGCGCAAGACAACTAAGAGGGGGGGTGAATAAATTGTCACACAAATTCAAACTTAAAAATTTATCACTTATCAAATCTTCAACCACTCTATTATGTTATTAAATATGAGCATGAAACACAGATAACAGAAAATAAATCAACACAATGAACACCAGATTTTTACATGGAAAGCCCAATAAGAAAAAAACCATGGTGAGGGTTAACTCACAATATAAAGACTATAAACTGAATACAAAGGCTCACTTCCAAGGGCTCACTGCCCAAAAGAGGACTCACTATCCAAATACAAAGGCTCACTACCTACAAAGGACTCACTATCCAAATACAAAGGCTCACTGCCTACAAAGGACTCACTGTCCAACAAGGAGGCTCACTGCCTACAGATACAAAAGAGAACAAAAGATCCACCACAGTAATTAAAGCACATTCTCAGGATTACAGAAACCTTCAATTCACTGCCTTCAGCACACTGAAAATCTGCTATCACAACTCCTCACACACACTTCTGCTCTTATTATTTGTGGCATACTTTCATCACTTTGCATCACATTGTCATACAATTCTTCACAACTCGCCTTGCTTTTATACCGTTCTCAACCTTAGAAACATTTACCAAGGTTGGCCACAATACATCATTTCATAAATTCAAATTAGGTCGGCAACTCTAAACTCCCACAGTGGAAAAAGGAATAAGAGTGGACCAAATAAAATTATTTTCTTGAACCATCTACATGCTTCCTTAATTGAATTTTATTCTACGAATGAAGTGTAAACACCAGGTCAGCCAAACCTAATGAAAACATAAATTATCAATGATGCACACGCTTCCAACAAGAAGATGACATGTAGACAACCCAACAGCTTCATTATGCACGAGAATACATCTCAGAATCTTCCAGATACATCCGCAGCAAAAAAATAACAGACTTCAAACATTGAACTCCTTTCACCAGTCAATCTGGGCTGTGTAGACACACACAGGAATGCTAAAATATGATTTTTGGATCACCAAACTCCAAACTTCTTCACCAGAGCATAGGAAAGACCTTCACAAGACATCTCCCATATCTGCATGATCTGAAACAAAGCAGTAGAGAATTGCAGAGCAAACATATTTCTCCCAGTCCACAGAACACTGACTCTATCGGTTGAACACATATACCGGTGGACACAACTTTCACGTACCATCTCACCAGAAACTGAAACTTAGACTATATCATCATCAGAACATCATCAACATGCCTTTAGATCCACACAGGCATAGGATAAACACAAGAGAAATGCAAAGCACGTATTGGAGCACATACTGAACACACTCAACACTCTGACTTCTCTTCTTAATTAATTTTCTCAAAAGCACTTGGAAACTCATCACACCAACATATCTACAACACCATAAAGGTAGCTCCATGTACTCACAACATCTCAATAGCATCTCAGCCATACATGTACAATCTGCAACATACTGAACAATGTTGACATCAATGACAACACCATCAGACAAGCTCATACTTGCAACAATCTCCCCCTTTGTCAGTGATGGATACACATAACCTTTTCTCCCCCTTTGACATCAACAGAAAAGAACAACTGCTCTGATTACTCCCCCTTAGGAGTACACTCATACTGCAACAATGAAAATCTTTTCTACTCCCCCTGCAGAGTAGACCCATCAATCAGTCCAAGTAAATGAAGAATCTATGAATTCACTAGACTGATGCACCTTCATGTGCACCTAGTTAGGAGGGCCAATGACCCCAAAACTCTCCCTAAGATGCTCAAAAGTATCCTTTGGAATACCCTTAGTAAATATGTCTGCAATTTGTTCCTTTGTAGTTACATATTCCAATCTAACCTCATTCTCCAGCACTTTCTCTCTCAGAAAATGATACTTGATAGATATGTACTTTCTTCTTGAATGCATAACAGGATTCTTTGAAATGTTTATTGCACTTATATTATCACAAAAAATAGAAATAGGTTCATCACATACCACACCAATGTCTTTTAGAGTTTTCTTCATCCATAGAACTTGTGTATAGCAGGATGCGGCAGCAATATATTCAGCCTTTGTAGTGGATAAAGAAATTGAGTCTTACTTTTTACTTAGCCATGAAACTAGTCTTCTGCCAAGAAAGAAAGCACCACCACTAGTACTCTTTATTTCATCTACACATCCAGCCCAATCAGCATTTGTAGAAGCACTCAGGGTGAAATCATTACTCTTAGGGTACCAGAGTTCATAATCCGGTGTGCCTTTAAGATATCTAAATATTATTTTTACAGCCATAAGATGTGCTTCTCTAGGATCTACTTGAAATCTAGCAACTAAAAAAACTACATGCATAATGTCTGGTCTAGTAGCAGTAAGGTACAGTAGTCCACCAATCATGGATCTATATTTACTCTGATCAGTCTTAGCAAATTCATCATCCTTGCGCATTTTACATCCGGTTACCATAGGGGTACAAACCAGTTTAGAATCCTCCATCCCAAACCTTTTCAACAACTCTTTTACATACTTGGATTGTGAAATAAATATCCCTTTGTTAGTTTGATTCACTTGTAGACTAAGGAAGAAATTCATTTCACCAATCATAGACTTCTCAAAAAAAAAAATCATTTCTCCAGCAAAATTTTTACACATGCCTTCATTTCCTCCAAAAATGATGTCATCAACATAAAAAACTACAATCAACATCTTATTACCTTGCACTTTGAAGTAGAGAATGTTGTCAGCAAAACCTTTGTTGAATCCTTGCTTTGTCAGATATTTTTCCAGTCTTGCATACCAAGCTATAGGAGCTTGCTTTAATCCATACAATGCTTTCTTCAATTTACAAACCAGGTCCAGTTTGTCAGAAAGTTGAAACCCTTCAAGTTGCTCCATGCACACTTCTTCCTCCAACTCACCATTCAGAAAAGCTGATTTAACATCCATCTAATATACCTTGAAGTTCTTGTGTGCAGAAAATGCCAAAAACATTCTAATAGCTTCCATTCAGGCCACAGGGGAAAATGTTTCCTCAAAATCTATGCCTTCGACTTGTGAATATCCTTTGCATACCAATATTTCCTTATTCCTTACTACTCCATTTTCATTTAGTTTGTTTCTGAATACCCATTTCGAACCAATCACATTCTTGTTCATAGGTCTAGGGACTAGTTCCCATGTTTGATTCTTCTTTATCTGCTACAATTCCTCTTTCATAGGTCTCATCCAAATTTCATCTTCACATGCTTCCTTTACAGATTTTGGTTCTATTTTAGAAAGTAAATATAAATTTACCTCAACTGCAACTTTTCTTTCTGTCTTTACACCTTCACTCTTGTCTCCAATTATCTGATCTTACGGATGATTCTTCTGTACATATTTAGGAGTCCTAATAATAGGTTTCAGTTCATTCTCTTCTTCTTCTTCCACTTGTTCTTCTTCTTCTTTTTCTTCTTCTTCTTCCTTCTCTTTATTTTCTTCAGGTATATGTCCACAGATAGGATCATCAGGTTCAACTTCACTTATCTCAATAGGTTTGTGTATGTCTTCATCAACTTTCACATTAGCACTCTCAATAATCTTCCTTAATCTTTTTTTAAAGCATTTGTATGCCTTACTAGTGGTAGAGTAACCAAGAAATATTCCTTCATCACATCTAGCATCAAACTTTCCAAGCTTTTCATCATCTCTTTTAATATAGCATCTGCTTCCAAATACCTTAAAATATTTCACAGTAGGAATATTACCAGTCCATAACTCAAAAGGTGTCTTTGTGTTGTTCTATTTGATCTGAACTCTGTTCAAAATATAAACAACAGTATGTATCACTTCTCTCCAATATACATCTGGTACATTAGATTCTTTAATCATAGTTCTAGCATCTTCTTGTACTATCTTGTTTTTCCTTTCAACTACTCCATTCTGTTGAGGGGTTCTTGGAGCAGAATACTATCTTTTTATGCCATGAATCTCATATAATGCATTAAATTCACCAAAAGTGAATTCACCACCTCTATCTGATCTTAAACATTTAATTTTTAGATTTACTTCATTCTCCACTCCTGCTTTGAATACCTTAAACCTATCCAGGGCCTGATTATTTTCTCTGAGAAAAGCAACCCATGTCATCCGAGTGTAATCATCAATAAGCAACATGAAATATCTATCACCATTTAGGCTTCTAGTCTTAGTCGGACCACAGAGATCAGTATGTACCAACTCCAGCATGCTGGTAGTAGAATATTCTTTTCCTTTAAAGCTACATCTTGTTTGCTTCCCTAGTTGACAACTTATGCATATAGCATTAGCAAGTCTTGTGATTCTAGGTAGTCCTCGAACTATTTCCTTTTTACTAATCTTGACCAAGTTATCAAAGTTCACATGTCCCATTCTTCAGTGTCATAACCAACTTTCACTAATCTAAGATACAAGACAATGACCATCAACTCCTTTCAGCTGATACATGTTTCCATGAGTTCTTCTTCCAGCAGCAATCATATCTCCATTTCCTGATCCTTTTCTGATTTCACAAGTATTGTTATGAAACAAAAGCTTAAATTTATTGCTACACATTTGACCAACACTCAAAATATTATGCCTCAAACCCTTCACATAATATACATCATTAGTGCTATGCACTCCATCAAAACTGATTGAACCTTTACCACAAATCTTAGCTCTTGAATCATCACTGAACATTACTAAAGCACCATCATATTTTTCAAGTTTAGTGAACTTACTCTTATCTCTGGTCATGTGATTTGAACATCCACTTTCAATTACCCATTAGTCTTCATCTTTTCTTGCATGAAATGCGGTAACCAGAGTACCTTCCATCCTATTCTTCTTAACTTTTGGAGCCCTTTTGCTTACACACTTTCCAGGGTTAGTGGATACAGATTTATTTTCCAAAGCTAAGAATAAGCATTCACTATCATCAACCTCATTTTCAGATTCATCATCAAAAATACCTGCCTCTTTCTTAACATAGTACAACTTATTTTACTTCTTATCCTTCCTATCCGTATCCTTATAATCGTTGTTCTTTTTATGTGCATCTCTATTTAGACATCTTGAAGCATAATGACCAATATTACCACAACTAAAGCATTTAAAGGGCAACATACCTTTATACTTTCCAATACCTTTCTTCAACTAATTCCTGGTGAATTTAGCTTCCAACTCATCAACATCATCACTATTTGGTTGCTCCTCAATCTCCATTGCCTGAAATTTCATTTTTGTCTTTTCTTCTATCTTGTCATCTTTCCAAAACTTTCTAAATTCAAATGCTTGTAGGGTGTTGAACAAGTGTTCCAAGGTGTACTTCTTAGGGTCATACATTTCTTCAATCACTAAGATCTTGTCATTGTAGCAGTCTGGTATGGTGATCAAGATCTTCTCTATTATGTCTTCATCTGCTAGCTTTCCTCCTTGATTTCTAACCTCATTTGCAGTATGTTCAACCCTGTGAAAGAAACTTGTAAATTCTTCATCATCTTCCATTTTCGGGTTCACAAATCTACATTTTGTCGCCAGTCTCTTTTTCAATTTCACTTTTTCATTCCCTTCATACATATCTTCCAGCTTCTTCCAGATATCATATGCAGTATTCAATGAATTAACCTTAATTCGTTCATTTTTAGATAAACCACTGCAAATCGCATACTTCGCCCTCTCATTTTCTTCATAAGCAGAGATCTCATCTGCATTATTAACACCACCAAATAGAAGTGTATACTTATTCTCAACAGCCTTCCAGGTCTTGAAACCAAGAGAGATAATATATCCTCTCATCTTCCCCTTCCAATCTTTGTAGTTAGTTCCATCAAACTTAGGGATCGACAACTTTTGTGCCATCAGATCTTCCTTAAGTGGTTAAGCTCTACAGCAAGGAACCAGAGCTTTGATACCAACTCTTAAACAAGTGCAACACAACTAAGAGGGGGGTGAATCAGTTGTCACAAAAATTCAAACTTAAAACTTTATCACTTATCAAATCTTCAACCACTCTATTATGTTATTAAATATGAGCATGAAACACAGATAACATAAAGTAAATCAACATAATGAACACCATATTTTTACGTGGAAAACTCAATAAGGGAAAAACCACAGTGAGGGTTAACTCACAATATAAAGATTATAAACTAAATACAAAGGCTCACTTCCCAAAAGAGGACTCACTGTCCAAATACAAAGGCTCACTGCCTACAAAGGACTCATTGTCCAAATACAAAGGCTCACTGCCTACAAAGGACTCACTGTCCACATGCAGGCTCACTGCCTATAGATACAAAAGAGAACAAAAGATCCACCACAACAATTAAAGCACATTCGTAGGATTACAGAAACCTTCAATTCACTACCTTCAGCACACTAAAAATTTGATATCACAACTCACTCACACACATTTATGCTCTTATGATTTGTGGCACACCACGCTATCATACAATTCTTCACAACTCACCTTGCTTTTATACCATTCTCAACCTTAGAAACATTTACCAAGGTCGGCCACAATACATCGTTTCATAAATTCAAATTAGTTCGGCAACTCTAAATTCCCATGGTGGAAAAAGGAATAAGAGTGGACCAAATAAAATTATTTTCTTGAACCATCTACATGCTTCCTTAATTGAATTTTATTCTACGAATGAAGTATAAACACCAAGTCAGCCAAACCTAATGAAAACACAAATTATCAATGATGCACATGCTTCAAACAAGAAGATGACACGCAAATGACCCAACACACTTCATTATGCACAAGAATACATCTCAAAATCTTCCAGATACATCTGCAACAAAAAAATAATAGACTTCAGATACTGAACTCCTTTCACCAGTCAACCTAGGCTATGTAGACACACACAGGAATGCTAAAACATGATTTCTAGATCACCAAATTCCAAACCTCTTTGTCAGAGCATAGGAAAGACCTTCACAAGACATCTCCTAGATCCACGTGATCTGAAACAAAGCAATAGAGAACTGTAGAGCAAACATATTTCTCCTAGTCCACAGAACACTGACTCTGTCGGTTGAACACATATACCGATGGACACAACTTTCACATACCATCTCACCAAAAATTGAAACTGAGACTATATCATCATTATCAACACACCTTCAGATCCACACAAGCATAGGATCAACATAGGAGAAATGTGGAGCACGTACCAGAGCACATACTGAACACACTCAACACTCTGACTTCTCTTCTTAATTAATTTTCTCAAAATCACTTGGAAATTCATCACACCAACATATCTGCAACACCATAAACATAGCTCCATGTACTCACAACATCTCAGCAGCATCTCAGCTATACATGTACAATCTACAACATACTAAATAGTGTTGACATCAATGACAACATTAATGACAACACCATCAAACAAGCTCATACTTGCAACAAAGCCTTGGGTCATAAATTATAGTAGAAATGGAGGAGAAAGTATAATTAAGCAAAGGCTAGTAGAAGCTAATGATAGGCAGAAGAGTTATGTAGATTCTAAGCGGGTACCTAGACATTTCTCAGTAGAAAAAAAGGTTTTGCTTAGAGTTAAGCCCCACAAGATTTCTATAAAGTTTGGAAAGTCATCCAAATTGGCTCCACATTATGTGGTTCCTTTTGAGATTCTCAAAGAATTTAACCCTATTGCTTATCGAATTGCTTTACCACTAGCTCTTGCTAGGATGCATAATGTCTTTCATGTATCGTACCTTAAAAAGTACATGTCGGGAGATAATTGTGTTATTGATTGGAATGCTTTATAGGTACAGGACCCAGGAGTGCTAACAATTGAGTCTCTCAGAGCGCGCGTAACACAAAGGCTTCACCTGCATAATAGAGAGGTTCTATAATGCAAGGTCCAATGGGATTAGTATACAAAATATTTTTCCACTTGAGAAGACTATGTTGAGATGAAGCAAAAGTTTCCTCATGTTTTGATAGGCTTTGAAATTTCTTAAAACAACCTGTATTATTCTTTATGTTGTATGTTTTATGTTTGATACTTAAAATAATTGGGGAAGATGATTCACAAGGGGGAATATGTTACACCTCATTGTGTGATTACCATTTATTGTTACTTTGATGAGTTAAAATGTTTTAAATGCATGATTATGTTTTATATATCTTGATATAAAATATGATGAATGAATATGTAATGTAATTGAATGCTTTAAATGCTTTGAAGATAAAAATAATATATGATGTATATGAATGTTATGTTATTGGCTAACTTCTTTTGTGATGCACTAAGTTGGATGTAGGAAAGAATCAAGCCCTTCGAAAGAGAGGGGGAGTATCAACCAAGAGAGGAGTTTGGTATGGTAACCCCTAATATATTTTCTTGAACTATCACACACGTCCTAGTTAGTCAAGTTAAGTCAAGTCAATTCAGGATTTGGTAAGTAAACCTTTGCTCGTAGTTTTTGGGATAATTGGAATGTTTGTTTAATGGTCTTTAATTTCCTTTCATTGTTTCTTTGGTTTAAATTAAAGTGACTGAATCTTTGTTTTGGGTATATGTTCTTTGTGTATTTGATATGTATGTTAATCAATATGTATATATATTAAATGTATATATGTATGTATACAATAACACATTCATATGGTCACATATGTGTATGTGCAGACGTAGGTAGAAATACTTACTAGTATGTATACACATATACAGATATGACATACACATCGGAAATTGATTGGATACATATATATATATATACACTTGTTGATATATATATGTTATTATTATTAAATGTTAAATAATTGTATATATGTGCATATTTGATAATGTATACATACTTACGTATAAATTAATATACGTATATACATTTGATATAAATATATAGGTATATGATTGGCAACTTAATGGTTTATAATATATCTATTAATATATATATATATGTATATATATTATAATTTTTAAGCATTATAATAAATATATATATATATATATTAATATATATGTGATTATATATATTTAATGATATGAATAGATAACAACACATATATAATGCGAGGTAAGTGAATAGAGTAAGGCTTCTTTAAAGTGAACATTTTAAATATAGCATATACTAAATACCACACATATATTCATATATGTGTTGAAGTGATTATTGTTGCAATGTAAGCACATAGAATATAGCGCACATATGCATTATTAATATCATTTAATAAACTAAATGGTGTGATATTTTGTTGTGCCATGTAAAGTAAAAGAGATGCATTTAAATATTAAAGTTGTTAAGTGTTTGGAAGCCACACATAAGCTATTAAAAGCGTTGGACTTGGTCAAGCCACACTAAGGCAGAAGGTAGAAAGAGTTTGTAATGTGTTTTGACTGGAAACCATTAATTTAGGCACCATAATGAGAAGGTGGTGAAATAATGGGAAAAATAGGGAGAGATGGGTGTATAATGGAATGGGGGTTCACCAATTTTACTATAAATAGAAAGGTAAAAATGAGGGATAATGCACCTATTTCCCTCTATCTCATTAAGAAAAAGGGATCCCTTAATCCAAGGTTAACTTTCAGCCCTTGGGTGAGTCAACCTTGAAGGAGATCTTGTTGTTTTCCTTATGATCTAGGATGGGGTAGATCTACTGAAACAACACTTTTGGGAGAAAGATTAGAAATGGAAAATAAACCCAAAAATGCAAAGCAACACATGAAATCACAAGATAAAATCTTAATCTAACAGCACTTGTAACTTTCAAACAAATCTAAGATGGTTTAGTATTTTTGCACCTATCATCAAAATGTTGTTGTTGAGGGTCCTCTGCGACTCATTCACCCAATGGAAAATGGGTCATTGTAGGGCTTTCTGAAATCAAATTTTGGGTCTTTTTCTCCTATGCTAGCACTGCTAAATTCTCTAGATTTCACAGTCGAAAGTTTGGAAATAAATATTTTAGGTGAGTTTTTGTTTCTTAATGAAAACTTTGACAACTTTTCCAATTTTTCTCTTTAAGAGATCTTCAATCCTTCTTCAACCTAAGATATACAAAACACACAAGATGGAAAAAAAATCTTTTTTTGGTGAGTAGGGGTTTGTCTTGGTCAAACATTGTTTTGGTAATTAAACCTTGAATTGAAGCAATGAAACGTGAAAAGAATGGTGAATGAACAATTGCTATGTTACAACTCACCAAACCCTTAATTTGAAACCCTTGAAGGACTGCAACTTAGTAGATCTCTCCAAGGTCTTGATCTTGCATGAATGGATTGATTGGATATTGGTCTTGATGCTTAAAATTTGACTTGAATGCTTGAAACCTACATCACAATGTTAGCTCCAAAAACATGCATGATGCTTGTTAACTTTGACATGATGCTTGAGATCTTGAATGTTGCAACAAATGACTCATAAATTTGCTCTTGAACACCTTTGAAAATAATATTAACTCTTGAAATTCTTGCATGTGTGTTATAGGATTTGAATTGATAAAAAGACCTTGCTTTTATAGATAATTTTCTAATTTCCCAAAAATTAAGCATTACAAGCTAACACTTAAATATTAAATTTAGAACCTTAGGATTCTATCAAAAGCATGTTTGAAAGTTGAAATTGTGATCTTAAGGGGGACCCATTCGCCCAAGGGTGAATGGGTCTTGACCTAAATAATTAGGACCTATTCATTTCTTGGTGTTAAAAATAATAATGCATTAATTATATCACAATTCCCCTTTCAAAAATTGCAACTAATTAGGCTTGTAGATACAAAATTTAGGCAATTAGAGGCTTAATTAAGTCTAATTAATTAAGGGACCCAAACATAGTGTGAAAATGTAAAGGAGTATATTTTTTACACTACATTTAGCCCCACTTTAGTGAGAGGATGAGCCCTTGCTCAAACTCACACTAAAGTAGTCAAACAAGCGTCAAGAGAGGTCTAATTGTACAACTATTGGAAAGATGAGAAAAAAAAGGTCAAGTGGGATTATCAAGTCTCCAAGATCTAAGATCTCACGAAAAACCAACAAAGGCATAAAGAGACACATGCCCATGTTAAATATGCAGTAGAAAGACAAAATACACAAGCATACAATGTCAAAATTAAAAAGAAAGGAGTGAATCAAGATTTGATTGTTTTTCCATCTGGTATGGATCAAGCCTTAGTATTTTTTCCAAAAATATTTACAAGTGGAAACCCATTGTCCACTATGCAAACCAAATGTGCTCACACAGGCTAGTGAAATATTCGTTGTCCATTAGGTAAGCCCCAAAAAGTGGCTAAAGGAAGTCATGCCTCTATCTAGGCTCCCATTGTACTAACCATATACCAAATCTATATCTCCTAATAAATTTGATAAGGCACTACACAGAAATGGTCATCAGGCTAGCAAAAGCCTCCAGTGGCAAGGAAGTTGTGTTATGCTTGGTGGCCTTGAAAAACATAAAGGCTCCACTGGCAAGCAAGTTGTGTTATTCTTGGTGGCCTTGATACATGCAATATGATATTCAAATGGGTTTTTCTTAGTTCGTGAAAGGCCTCACCTTAGGGAACATCATGCCTAATGTCTCCAAGAGATGACTAGTCAAGGATAAAAGATTCGCAACTTAGGGAATTAGATCCATAGCATTACCACTGAGAAGAATGTCATATGCTTAGAAAGGTCACACTCTTGAAGGACATCAAACCCAATTACACCACCAAGAAGACACATCACGTGAAGTAAGAAGGCCAAACTTTGAAGCAAACAATTAGTGGGGACGTGTATGTGAAATTGCTAAACACCACGCTATGAGCAATTACTTTAAAGTAGAACATACATGACAAATGCTAATACATGAGATCTTTATTTGGAAATCCCTATGTAAACATATGTTTTTGAGAGAGATCTATGTCATGGAAAGGAGGGTTTCCCCCCATATGCAATCATAAGATAGCACATAAGGGATATGTGGATCTAGGGTTAGCATTTTTTGTTTTTGCAGTGATATAATCAAGCTCAAAAACGTCATCATTCCCCAAATAACTCATGGAGCAACGAGCACAAAGGAAGAATGACACATAGAGGGAGAAAATAAAGGAAATATTTTGGGTCAACATGGAAGAGACCTGAATGTCTTGATACCTTGCGTCATCCCCAAAAGGAAAACACAAGACAAAGGTTTATGAAATATAGAAGAATGTAGATACAAATAGAAGAATTTCACAAAAAATTTGCTTCCTTTGTATCCTTGCACCAATGGAGTGACAAGGGTCATACAAAGTGGGCTCACAAACATATAAATACATTCCAAGCAACACAATATGAGGGATCACATTACACACATGCAATCATAAAGAACATGAAGAGAAGACTAGTAGGGCACCTGCGAGTCACCCTATAGCAGGTCATTTGCATCTCGATCTTGTTCATCATATGCACAGAAGGCAGATAACTAGCCAAAGGGACAATGACAAGTGTCAAACTAGGACAAAGCTATCAAAATACTTTCCCCCACTAAGTGCAAGACAAGGATGAGTTGATATGAGTGATGAGAATGGGCTCCTTGAAATATATAAATGATTTGCAATAAATGTAAAACATGCAATAGTGAGTATGCTATGATCCTACAACTATCACATGACAAGGAGAAAAGTACATGCATTCTAAGGAACAACTTCGTCAATGCTATCATATCCATCTAGGATCTTTTTCCAGGCATGATAGTCATCAGTAGTATGTCCAAGGGTTCTATGATATGCACAGTAAGACATGTTTGTAATTTTTTCTTTCTTATTTTCTTTGATAGGTGGTAATGTTATAAGTCCTTGTTCAAGAAGGGCCTGTAAAGCTCGTTCGGTCTTGGTTATAGCATGGAGAAATGGTAGATTTTGAAGTTTATAAGGCTTGGATTTCTTACTTGATTTTGCAAATTGTTGTGGTGGAAGTGGGGGAGGAGGATCTATGGTGATCCTATCATCTTTATGAAATAGAACACCATTTCTCTTAGGAGATGTGCAAGGGGGAGGAAGATCTTGATATCCTAACCCCTTGGTATCCTCGAATGGGATTTGCTTTAAAATTTTGTGAATTTCATACTCATTTTTTATGTCACATCCTTTTTTTCTTAAGATCTTAAAGCCTTGACCATAACTCTCTTGTAAGTTAATGGGTGTATTAGTAACTTGATGAACATAAGATAGAAGAGTATCATTATTGCCCTTATGATCAAGTTCATTAAGGATTGATGGTTGAGGCTTGTTGTGTGGTTAAATTTCAAGATGTAAGAGGTTGAACATATCAATTTATGGGATTATAGGTGGTGTTTGCATGGATGGATAAAAGGATGCATTGTTCTCAAGACTGTGCAGGGAGTCTTGTATAAATTGTTCATTGTTATTTTCATCTTGGCCTAAGATTTCCACTTCACGAGGACATTCATTAGGAGGTGAAGGTTCATTAAGAGTATCAATTGCACTAGGGTCTTCACGAAACACAAAACTTGAAACATCTACCAAAGAAATTAAGGACTTCCATATATTATCCATACACATTTCCATGATGAAAGACTACAAGAGGTAGCAGAATTTTAGATTTTAAACAAGATAATTTTTTGATTATACTATACAAAAACCTGAAAATGATGTCTTGTAATTCCAATTTTGATTTTGAAACAATGCACTTAATATAGCAATTAAAGCTAATACAAAAGATGACATTTTTTTAATTTTTGAAATTAAAACCCAGATTTAACAGTAGATCAGAGAAATGCAAACAGAGACAAATCATTACCCAAAAATCTAAGACAACACTTGTGTAGGGACAGATTCACCATAGGGTGAATGGGTCCTAGCACAGGGGTTACAAAAATTTAAATTTGAGTTTGAGGTTCAGATCTATGGTTTCCTATTTCAAGTATAAACTATACTTTTAGTGACTTATTTTTCCAGAATTTGATGTTCAAATGCAAGTGCAATGAACGAAAAATGATGGGAAATATGTGTTACACCCCTCTGTGTTACTTCTTATTTACTTTTACCTAGTTGGGTGAAAATTATTTAGATGAGTGTATTTATGCTTTATGTGTTTTAGAAACATGAACAATAAATGTTGATTTAATGAAATGTTTTGGTTATAAAAATATATTATTTAAGTGAATGTATTGTTTTCAGCTAACTACTATTGCAAAGTGTAAAGTTGGATGCAGGAATAGAATCGAGACTCTTGTTGAGAGGGGAAGTATCACTCAGGGAGAAGAACTTGGTCTGGTAACCTTTGATAAAGTCCTAAATTGAGCTTTCACATGCACACTTCTAGTTTGGTCAAGTCGGGATAATAGTTTGGAAAATAGTAAGTTACCTTTAGTCTTTCTTGTGTTTTATTTGGGAATGTTCTTGCTTAGGAGTTTAAGTATTGAGTCTCTTTGTAATGTGTGAGTTCTTCGTTATTCTTTTCTATTTAAATCAATGGAATATATACATAAATTGTATATATGTGTATGTCAATGATAAACTCATACACATGAGTAAATGTGTGCATGAGTATATGTAGATATACATATCTACGCATGCTCATGAACGAATTACCCATATGCATGGGAATATCAATCGGACAGGTTGACATATATATACACATTCTATGTATATATGTCAATCGATATGACCGAATATATGTGTTTAAATATCAAGGCGTGATATATATATATATATATAACATATGATAATGTGTTGACAAAAAGGATGCATCCATGCATGTATATTAATATATATATATATACATATGCATATATATGTATATACATACGCATGCATCAATATGTGAATGTATATTTTTATATCGAATAATGTATTTCATAAACTTATGAATTGTCATGTATATATATATATATACATATATACATATAAACGTATTGTTATACATATATACATATAAACGTATTGTGTATATAAATGTATTGTTATACATATATACATATAAACGTATTGTGTTATGTATGTATATATATATATATATATATATATATATATATATATATATATATATATATATATATATATATATATTATATTTATATGATAATATTTACTATAGCACTGAATTGTTAAAGCACATATCATTATAAACATAGCAAATGCTAAGTATTGCATGTAGCAAATAGTTAAAGAGAATAGCGCTTGAGATAAGGCATCACATAACCATAAGTAATGGTTAAAAGTGTTTAAAGTATTGAGTATTATGAATAAGAGTAGCACCACGTAAAAGTGTGTGGTTTCATATGCCAACCAACGTGTTAAGTAAATTGCTTGACTAAGTCAATGCAAAGGTAAAAATGAATATCCACACACAGGAAAATTTGACCTGGTCATTGTAAACAGTAGCCAAAAGAATAGGGTGCATAGGAAACAATGTGGCACCAAATTGTGAGAAGTATAAATCAATTAGAAGTCTAATTTTCAATATGAATTCCAAATTAAGAAGCATTGTGAAATATGAGAAATGGTCAAGAGTGTAGAAGACAATTACCTTGCATTTTTTATCATCATACTTCTTGTTCATTTGAGTTAAGCAACTCATTCACATGGTTGTGTATGTGTTTATTGCACAATGATTATAGCTGCAACCTTTTCTTAATCTTGTTGAGAAGTATAAATCAATTAGAAGTCTGATTTGCAATATGAATTCCAGATTAAGAAGCATTCTGAAATATGAGAAATGGTCAAGAGTGCAGCTAGCCAAGTAAGTCGATTTGTAGAAGACAATTACCTTGCATTTTTTATCATCATACTTGTTCATTTGAGTTAAGCAACTCATTCACGTGGTTGTGTATGTGTTTATTGTACATGCATGTATATTAATATATATATATATACATATGCATATATATGTATATAACACATGCATCAATATGTGAATGTATATTCGTATATAGAATAATGTATTTCATAAACTTATGAATTGTGATGTATATATATACATATAAACGTATTACATTATGTATATATATATTATATTTATATGATAATGTTTACTATAGCGCTAAATTATTAAAGTGCATATCATTATAAACATAGAAAATACTAAGTATTGTGTGTAGCAAATAGTTAAAGAGAATAGCGCTTGAGATAAGGCATCACATAACCATAAGTAATGGTTAAAAGTGTTTAAAGTATTGAGTATTATGAATAAGAACAGTGCCATGTAAAAGTGTATGGTTTCATATGCTAACCAACGTGTTAAGTAAACTGCCAAAGACTAAGTCAATGCAAAGGAAAAAATGAATATCCACGCACATGAAAATTTGACCTGGTCATTGCAAATAGTATCCAAAAGAATAGGGTGCATAGGAAACAATGTGGCACCAACTTGTGAGAAGTATAAATCAATTAGAAGTCTAATTTGTAATATGAATTCTAGATTAATAAACATTATGAAATATGAGAAATGGTCAAGAGTGCAGCTAGCCAAGTAAGTCAATTTGTAGAAGATAATTACCTTGCATTTCTGATCATCATACTATTGAACATTGAGGTGTTTTCTTAACTTAATACTTTGTAAAACTTTATGATTCCTCTTGCCTTTTTATCAAGCTTATCCCAATCCTCATCTGACATAGTTGTAGGTGTCTTTATCTAATTATTAATAGCTAACCATTGATCTCTTTCTTCAAGAAGATCTTCCATTTTTAGTTTCCACATTTCATAGTTAGATCCATTGAACCTTTCAATAAATAAGTGAGAATTCATTGTAACAAACTTATTTTCCAAAATCAGCAATAACAAAAATAATAAAAGCTCCCACTAAGCCAAAAATCCTTCAATCCTTTAAGAGAAAGGTTTCCCAATACTCTACCCAACCTTAGCTCTGATACCAAATGTTGAAATTGAGGTGTTTATGTAGCTTAATACTTTGTAAAACTTTATGATTGTTGATCTAAATATGTATTCTTTGTATTAGATTCTTTGTGGGTGATTAATCTGATTAATTCATTATATCATTTGTAGAATGAAGACAAAAGGTTGTAGAAGAATTAGACAGAAGAATAGAAGATACACAGCATATACCATGGAGAAACCCTTTCAGGAAAAAACTTCACCAAGAATCAATGTATTATTTAATCTCATAATAAGATTAAAATAATTCCAATCCTTGCTTGAGATGCTTCTTTTTCCTTCAACAAATCTTCTTCACAACTTGCAATAAAACTAATAATAACTCTCTTCAACTCGCTTGAGATAAATAGGAAATAATCAAATTTTTAAACTCCAAAGAGTTACAATTACAAAGCTCAATCCCTATCTCACAAAAGGTACGCCTATCTCTTGCAAGTAGAGTTATGTCATGAAGAATAATGCCAAAACATGTGCTTCATCCATTTGGATGTCCCAAACTGAAGTCGCAACTGAACCTTGATTTTGTAGATATCTTTAAGGCTTATCCTCAAAGTAGGCACCCAAGAATGGGCCCACTTAACTAAACCTTCTGAAATATCTTAGCATGCAAAAGATTTAACTCCAAGAAGCCAATTTGGGTGCCCAAGGTGGGTCCAAATCATTCTCTATTAATTGAAACATATCTCTCCACCATTCATGCAAGAATGATCATCCCCTATTAACTAAAATTAGTCACATGTTATTTGTCATGCAACTCAAGTCATTAGTCATGTATTCCAAGTTAACTGAAGTCAACTAGCATTCAACTAAAACTAACTACATGCAATTGAAGATAACTGAACCATAACTGAACTGAACTAAACTGAACTAAACTGAACTAAACTAAACTAAACTAAACTAAACTAATATGAACTAAACTAAACTGAATTGAACTGATCTAAACTAAACTGAACTTCATGCATGTAAACATCAATTCCTAACTTCTAGGATCTTTACATGCATTGCAGAAGTGTTATCTTTTTCTCCAAATAGTTAACTTAGCTCAAGGTGAGTTCCACCTTTCATGTGTCCACCCCATGTGCCCCTATTATTTAGGAACTCATATTGGATGCCCTCACATGCTCCTAACATTTATAATTAATTACAAATGTCAATTAACATAATTATTTCATTCAATACTAATCTCTTTCTAATCCTAGTGTTTGAAAACACTTTCCAAGGACTTAGGAGACACATGAAATAAATAATGTTTAGGATTGCAATTAAATGGCATCCTATTTCCAACATTCTCCCACTTGACATTATACATTGCAATTATTTTAAACAAGGAATAATAATTATAAATCAAGTACAGGACTCAAGGCCAATGGCCTTCCTGCACCACGAGAATCTATCTGTAGGAACTGGTTTCGTAAGATAATCTGCAACATTAATCAAAGTGTCAACTTTTTCAATTAATACCTTTCCACTTTCAACCATTTCTCGCACAAAGTCATACTCAACATCAACATGCTTAGTACAAGCATGATACATGGGATTTTTGGCTAAACAAATAGCACCCTGACTATCACATTCAAGTCTAACTTGCTTGCAATTAAAACCAATACCTTTACCTTTCCCAAGTCTCTGTAACCAAACTGCCTCTTTAGAGACATGTGTGGCAGCCATGTACTCTACTACTGTGGTGGAAAAAGCAACCATGGGCTACCTCTTACTCATCCAACTAACCGCAGCTCCAAACAACTTGATCATATCCAATAGTTGATTACATTTGAATGATTTAAATTCATTGTTGCAGGTTGAGTAAAGTTGTTGCCAGAGTTTGAAAATGCCCAAGATCGATTTAGCATCTAGATTCTCTGTATTTAGTTGTCATTGCTCTTCTATCTGAAGGTTGTTTCAGATCCGATGGAAATTGAAGATGTCGCAGATTGGAAGAATTTAATGTATGCAGCTCACAGCATGTGATGAAAAAGATAGTTTTTTTTTATTTGGTATTCTTGTTGAAACATAATATTTGAGCATATGGCTTCAACGCTCTAGCTCCAGGTAGAAGGTTGAGCAGGTTTGTGCAAGATTATTCATGGTTACTACTGCAAGCATGTTGCTTGGTAATGTTGTTGTGTGTTGATGCAGGTTCCCCCAGCATGGTGTTGCATGTGCCCGCAACCAAGGCTGGTTGTAGCAAGAACAAAATTATTTTTAATGGAGTTGTAAATTTAATAAATGTATATGGGTTGATGGTTGTAAGACCTGGTATGGCTTGCTCGGTCCCTGAAAGGAAAGGCCTAGTAAGAGAGGAGCTCTCCCAGGTGGTAAGGGGGGCTTAAAGTCATGTGGATTCCCGGTTCTTGGTGCTTGTGGAAGGGGGTTTGGTGCTAGCCCCAAGAACAAGTTTAAAGGGGGGGATTGTTGGGTTAAACTAGCTCTTGGCTAAGAGTTAGTGGATTAACCATAAGTGGTCTTGAGCACATGGTTTTGTGCTACTTGTACTGGTCCATGGTTTTGGAGCCCATGGTTTTGAGCCCATGGTTTTGCATGTATGGAAGTCTATATAATGGCTTGGTAACTCCATTGTATGTGTGGTTGGTTGAAGCCTCCATGCTCAGCCTAGTTGGGGCTGAGGGTTAATATGAAGATCTTCATTGCCGGTTTTTCCCCGATTTGGGGTTTTCCAAGATAAATCACTGTGTTGTGATTGTGTTCTTATTCCATGCTTGTTTTGAGTTTCGTTGTGCATTCTGAATTCTTGGATTTGTATGGGTGTTGTTTGTGGCGGGGGTTTGATTTTATCCATAACGCATACTTGTTCATTTGAGTTAAGCAACTCATTTGCATGGTTGTGTATGTGTTTATTGTACAATGATTATAGCTGCCACCTTTTCTTAATCTTGTTGAGTCAAACATTTTGAGTTGAGAAGTGTCATTCTTGATACCCCATTTCTAGCCTTTAGTTGTTGACCTTTGTGCATAAATAGAGGAGCTATCTACCTCAATAGGGACACATATATGTATTCTTCCTATGACTTTTTGAGTTGTTAATATCTGATTTTCTGAGTTGAGTGAGTTTTTGAGAGTGGTGAGAGGGTTTTGAAAGTGAGATTTTGGTGAAGAGGGAGAGGTTAATTGGGAAATTGTTTACTGAATTGGGGAAATTTGAGTTAGGAATCCAATTCGATCAATTGGAGCATTGTGTAAACATGCATGTTGATTTCTAATCTTTTTATACTTTTTATGTTTTGAAAAGCTTGTGTGACATTGTTTGTCTTGATTGGGAAATTATATCATCTACTTATTAGGTAAAGGTTATTTTATTATCAAGTGAAACAAAAAGATTGCTTTTTATACTTAGAGTATGGATCTATATTGCTTGAAGTGTTTGTACATATTCCATAATAAGAAATGGGTGGTTATAGAAGTGTTAAATACTATATTATGGATATAGCTTATATAGTTAATGTTAACCTAGTTGAGACTTAGAGTTATTTTAATTACTTAGTAGAAGTGTCTTAATTAACACAGATGTTATAGGTTATTCCTAGGGTTAAGGTTACTCCATGGCATAAGGGAATAGCCTATGCATAGATTATGAATGGTCAATACAAATCGAGCTAGGAAGGTGGGTGAAGTATATGATGTCCACTCTAAATCTTAGATGATAAATACTTTGGCCCAAGTAGTGTAAGTTTCTACTGTTTACACTATCAGTTCACTTTCATTTAAGTTTACGTACTAGTCTAGGAATAGCATATGTGTAGGTTGTAGCCACTATGTCACAGATTTAGATATATAGGACACAACACCAAGCTCATGAAAGGTCAATTTTTATTATGAGGTTACCAAACCAATCTCTTCATCAAAGGGTAGGGGCATCTATCAATTTGGTAGATGTGTGGGGAACTGCAATTAGTCCAAGGTTGGTGGAAATGCACTTGAGTGATGTGTCTCCTTGATCCAGGGGGATACTTTTTTAGTGAAAATTGAAGTGTCTCAATTGCTCCATAATTTTGCACCAAGTCAAAGGGAGCCAAAATTTGAGTCCAGCGCAACTTGAACGAGCTCAAAAGGAGTATGTATGCCCAAGTTATGGCCAATCAAAGTTTAGTAAAACTTGCACCTGAGGCTAGTTAGAAAGGCAGAAAAATTGACCATCTCAGAATTTGACAAAATTGGTGCCAAAGTGAAGAGCTCATCAACACGAACCCAACGACACTCATTTCGCCAAAATATGAGCTCGTACATGCAAGTTACGCCAAGTAAAAGTTGTAGGCACAAGGTTGACCAGGCTGTACGGACGATGATGTCAACATGCTAACATGGCAGTTTGTATGGTACAACAAATGAGGTGGACCATTCACAGTTTGACACATGGCATCCGACTAGGCAATTGAGTCAGCGAGATTGTACAATACAGTCAACATTTGTACCCTTACATGGCAGCATGAGGTGGCAGGTGATGTGTTTCTAGTGAATCAGAGGTTGCCACATGGCCTAGTCAGATGGTGCCACATGGCATCTTGGAGGCACTCCTACCTCCATCCTCTGGTGAATTCGTTGAATGGTTTTCCAAAATATAGTTGGTGGGGGTCGATCCCCCCACCTCTGCTCTCTGAGTCTCATGCCCTACCGTTGAGCCCGCGATCCATGCGTGAACTATAATGGGCGCCGGTTTGTTTTGATTAGTTATAGTTTGAATTAGGTGAGTAAAAATGAAGGGGCAAGGGTCGAGCCCATGACTTCCCCGCCCCGCAAAATGAGCTTAACCGTTCTACCATTTAGTGGCTTTGAATGATATCTAGAGCTAATATTGTTTTGATGAAGATTTAAAAACTAAATACCCCTAATTTAAATAATTACCTCCTAAAATTAAATGAAACAAATCTCCTAATTGATTAAAAGCTAATCCTCTAAGCCCGAAAATGTAAAATTTAGAGGGCTTAAAATATGTATCCAAGATAATTAGGGGATTTTAAAATTATTTTCATATGTAAAAGGGAGGATTTTTAAGATTGACATGTAATTTTGGGGGGATTTGTAAAAAAAATATGTTGTAATTGGGAGATTTTTTAATCATATTGTTATAGGCCAAATTGGGCCAATTTTTTGTATAAAAAGGGATGAAAATGGGAGAGTTAGACATCTAGGTGATGCGTAAGGAGAGAATGATCAGAAGACTTGGGTATCCATTTATGTGCAATGAGGGAATGTTGTCATTGTGTTGGAAGGAAATGGAGTTGTAATGTTGTTGAAGCCTTGTAATCCTGATTTTGGAGCATAATAGGATCAGTCACTCTATTGGAGAGGGGCCCAGAGACAGACAATTTAACGAACTCCATTAAATCAACCTACATTTTGTCTTCCTTCTCTTTTCTCTCTTTCATTTTTTCCATCACATTTCTTATGCTTTGTTCATTTAAGCATTTCAATTGTGTTAATTCATTTTTAAAGCTTTGAATCAATCGTTGTAATAGTTAAGCATTCATTAGAAATTGTCATAGATCCTAATTCAAATCAAGTTTGGTATCAGAGCTTTGTGTGACTAGTATTGCAGAAGTGGATGCTAACACTTTCCAGGAAATAGTGAGGTGAAGGCGAGCTAGAAGAATACAATCCTGAGATTGGAAAACAAAGGACTTCGCCAACGATGGAAGAAACTGAAGCTAGGAAAAGTACTAAGCTTGATGATACGTCTTTTCAGCGAGCCTTTCTTGACATGAAGGCTATGGTGGAAGAAATTTATGCTGAAAAGAAGAAGCACGAAAAGGGAGATTCTTTGAAGCGAGAAAAGAAGGAAGATCGGAAGGACAAAGAAGGAAAAGCTCCAAAAACTCCATCTCCTCCATCTTCCCATTCTTCTCCATATTCCCCTTCTTCTTCTTCTTCTTCTTCTTCTTCTACTACTGTTAATCCTTTCAAGAGAAAGTCTAAGCCTATTTCTAAATTGGATGTAAAATTTGAATTGCCTAAGTACTGTGGGGAGTCAAATTCTGAAAAGTTAGATGATTCGATCTAGTAGGTAGAAGAGTACTGTAGGATTCAAGGCCAAGCAGAAGATGCTTCTAGGATCCAGTTAGCCACTCTCCAGTTGGGAGGTACAGCTCTCACTTGGTGGGAGAGTAGGACTCAAGAAGAAATTGCTTGCCATGGTAAGGTTAATATGACTTGGATGGAATTTGTTGCTGCCCTTAAAAAAAAAATTTACCCTTTAAGTTATATGCAACAATTAACAATGAATTGGAAAACCTTTAGGCAAGGTAAGGGTCAATTTGTCCAAGATTACACCCATGAGTTTAGAAAATGGGCTATTGTTTTAAATGTTCCATTGTATATTGAGGATACATTACTTAAGTACATAGGCGGTTTGCATTCTTACCTAAGACATAATATTCTAATGTTGAGTCCTAATAATCTGGACGAAGTGTTAGTCCAAGCCACTCATTTAGAGTCAAGGGGTAAGAACACTTTCAGTGATAACTTTTCAAAGAAACCATCTAAGTCTGAGGGGAAGTCTAAGGGTAAAGACAAAGACAAAGGAAAAGGAAAATGGAAGAAGACAGCTACAGTTAAGAAGGAGGGTGATAAGCCCACATGCTCCCATTGCAAGAAAGAGGGGCATGATGATTCGAAGTGTTGGAAGCTACATCCAGAATTAAGGCCTAAAAGATATGCAGGCAATAAAGGCAAGCAAAAGACTGTTGCAGTGATTCAACAAGATCTTGGATCTGACTCTGGAGATGAAACATAGATTGTTGTTGTCGAGGTCCAAGGTAAAGGGAAAGGTATAACTCTCTCTTCTGATGCAAATGTTTCTAATGCAAATGCAAGTACAAGTAAAGTATATGCTCCTCTTAAATTTGATAAACAACATAATGAATTGTTTCATATTTGAGTTGTAACTAAGCACACTAAGATTGAAACATTGTTTGATACGGGTTCTCAAGTCAACTTAATATCTAAAGAGGTGGTAAAGAAACCCAATTTAACTACAATACCTCATCCAAAGCGATATCTGCTTGGATGGGTTTGCAATGATGCTCAACTATAGGTAATGAAACAATGTAAATTGAAATTTGCTATCACTGCAAACTTTGTTGATGAGGTAGAAGTAGATGTTGTTCCTTTGGATATTTGTGGGCTTGTGTTAGGGAGTCCTTATCTGTATGACAGAAAAGCAATCTTTTATAGGGGGAGAATAAGTATCATCTTTTTAAGGATGGGATAGAATACATTAGACGTGCACACAAAGTTAAGACTAATCTTGCACTAGTCAATGCTAGTCAAATGAAAAGGTTGGTCAATTCTAGTAAGAACTTTGTATTAATGCTTATAAAACCCAAAGAGGATGAAAAATTTGAAGCATTTAAGGGGTGTGATCCAGAGCGGAAAACTGAGATGGTCAAAATAGCTTTTGTTTATGATGACTTATTTTAGGAGCCAAAGGGATTGCCACCTAAGAGAGATACAACATGAAATCTAGTTACAACAGGATGTGCCCCTCCCAAATATTGGCATGTACCATTTATCAGTTTTGCAGAATGAGGAAATCAAAAAGAAATTTCAAGAGTTGGTTGAAAAAGGAGTCATCCTTCCTAGTACATCTCCTTGCATTTCTCCAATTGTGTTGGCTCCAAACAAGGATGGGTCTTGGAGAATATGCATCGACTATCGAGCCCTGAACAAGATAACGGTAAAGAACAGGTATCTCTTCCCCGAATAGATAATTTACTTGATCAATTAAAACATGCAGTTTATTTCTCTAAGTTAGACTTGCGTAGCAGATATCATCAAATAAGAATTGTAGAAGATCACATTTGGAAAACTACATTTAAGACAAAATAGGGACTATTTGAGTGGTTGGTCATGCCCTTTGGGCTTTGCAATGCACCAACTACATTTATGAGAGTCATGAATGATGTCTTTCGTCCTTTTATTGATGATTTTTTCATAGTCTATTTAGATGATATTCTTGTATTCCATTGAACTTGGGAAGATCATGTAATTCATGTAAAGAAAGTTTTTGATGTATTGAGAAAAGAAAAACTCTTTGTAAAGATGTCTAAATGTGAATTCGCTAAGACATCCTTAGTGTACTTAGGCTATGTCGTAGGTGGTGGTCAATTGAAAGTAGGCCCTATGAAGGTTGAAGTTATTATAAAATGGCCTAAGCCAATTACAGTCACTAAAGTCAAAAGATTCTTAGGTGCAGTCCAGTACTGGAGAAAGTTCATTGCAAACTTCTTCTATATTGCATCACCATTGCACGCATTAACCAGTATGAAGACAAATTTTTGGTGGGGAGGTCCACAGCAAAAGGCCTTCAACACTTTGAAGGAAAAGTTGAGCACAACACCAGTTCTGGCTTTACCAAATTTACATCAACTATTTGAGATCGAGACAGATGCAAGTGGGTTTGCCATGGGAGCAGTACTAATGCAAGGAGGTAAACCAATCTGCTATCACTCTGAAACCTTTACAGGTGCAGTAATTAACTATCCTACTTATGATAAGGAACTCCATGCATTAGTTTAGAGTGTTAAAAAATGGAAGCACTACTTAATGGGGAAAGAAACTATAATCCACACTGATCACCAGCCACTTCAATACTTGCACTCACAATCTAAACTGCAACAAAGTAGGCACTTTAGGTGGATGGGTTTTCTTCAACAGTTTCATTTGGTGATTAAGTATAAAAAAGGTGTCCATAACAAAGTAGCAGATATGTTGTATAGGCCTCATGTTATGAATGCTTTGATTATCCTTAAAGGTAGTTCCATGGTACATGAAATTTTTCAGGAACAGTATGCTAATGATGAATACTTTTAGGAAATCTATTCAGCTCTAATTGCAAGAAAACATGTAGAAGAGAAAGATTACTATGTGCAAGATAACTTGTTGTATCTTTTAGGAAATCTATGTATTCCAAAAGGTGAACAGGCATAGGTAATCAGAGAAGCACACATGTCATTTATTGTAGGACACTTTGGGGTAAGAAAAACAATGACTCAATTGCAAAAATATTGTTATTGGCCTCATATGAAAGAAAATGTATCCAAATATATTAAAGGATGTGTAATGTGTGTAACAAGTAAACCTAGCAATAGGAAATTGGGGTTGTACACACCTCTTCCTATACCATTATGTCCATGGGAGGGTGTTTCAATGGATTTTGTCGAGGGGCTACCAATGTCTAGGAATGGACATGATTACTTGTTTGTAGTAGTTGATCGGTTCAACAAAATGTGTATCTTAATGCCTTGTAAAAAAATAGGCCACTATTGAACTGGTAGCTCATATGTACTTTCAATTTGTATGGGTTCACTTTGGGTTACCTACTTCTATTGTATCGGATCGATATTCTCAATTCTTGTGGGAGTTTTGGTTAGCATTGTGGGAACTCATGGACACTAGACTGAAGAAGAGTACATACAGCGTTCCATCCGCAGACCAACGGACAAACAAAGGTAGTGAATAGGACAGTTGTGCATCTTCTTCAAGGCTACTACAGTAAACATCCTAAGTTGTGGGATGAAAATCTTCATTATGTGCAACATGCATACAACCATGCAACACACTCTTCTACAAAGAGATCTCCTTTCGTGACTTGTTTCGGGTATCTGCCAAAAACACTGATGGACTTTTCTTTTGGGAAGGACAATGTTGAAGATGAACACCATGATGCAGAGAAGGCTTTGAAGTTCATCCAGAATGTCCAAGCAATTCATCAGGCAGTGGAAGTACAGTTGGAGAAGAGCCAAGCCAAATACAAGGCTCAACATGATAAGCATCACATCGATCATTATTTCCAAGTTGGAGACAGATTTTAGTTACATATCAGCAAGGAAAGAATGCAAGGCAAAGGAAGGAAGATCAAGTCGATTCGGTATGGTCCCTTTGAGATCTTGGAAAAGATCGGAACCAACACCTTCCACCTTAATCTTCCTCCATACATGCACAACTATTCAGTTGTCAATGTTGAGAATTTGAAGTTGTACAAACCTCCAATGATACTGGATGAAGACACAGATATTCAGGTTCCATCAGTTGATGATCTTTCACCATAGTACATGTCAAAGTTTCCAAAGGATGTCATCTTAGACAAGAAAGTCAGGACTTCACTAAGAGGAGTTGTTAAATACCCCAGATTGGGACTGAAGGGGATGAATCCCAGCAAGGAAAAATGGATGGAGATTATTAAAGTGAGGGAACTTTACTCTCACTTGCTTTCCAAGTAATCAAGCTTTCAGAGGTCCAAAAAGCTCTCTAGTGGGGAGGACTAATTCAAGGGGATACCTTTTCAGTGAAAATTGAAGTGTCTCAATTGCTCCAGAATTATGTACCAAGTCGAAGGGCTCCAAACTTTGAGCCTAATACAACTTGAATGAGTTCAAAAGGAGTCTGTATGCCCAAGTTATGGCTAGTCAAAAAGGCAGAAAAATTGACCATCTTATAATTCGATGGAATTAGCGCCAAAGTGAATATCTCATCGACACGAACCCAACGCACCTCGTTTCATCGAAATCTGAGCTCATATGCGCAAGTTACGCCAAGTAAAATTTGTAGGCACCAAGCTTGACCAGGTTGTACGAATGATGACATCAACATGCTGACATGGCAGTCTGTATGGTACGACAGATGAGGTGGACCATTCACAGTTTGATACATGGCATTTGATTAGGTAGCTAAGGCAGTGAGATTGTACAATACAGTCAACATTCGTACCCTGAAGTGGCAACATGAGGTGGCAGGTGACGTGTTTTTGGTGAATCAGAGCCCACCACGTGGCCCAGTTGGATGGCACCACATGGAACCTTGGTGACACTCCTACCTCCATCCTCTAGTGAATTCATTGAATGGTTTTCCAAAATACAATTGGTGGGGGTCGATCCCCCCACCTCTACTCTCCAAGTCTCATGCCCTATCGTTGAGCCCGTGATTCACGCGTTAACTATAATGGGCAATGGTTTGTTTTGATTAGTTATAGTTTGAATCAAGTGAGTAAAAATGAAGGGGCAGGGGTCGAGCCCGTTACCTCCCCACCCCGCAAAATGAACTTAACCGTTCTACCATTTAGTGGCATCGAATGATATCTAGAGCTAATTTTTTTTGATGAAGATTTAAAAACTAAATACCCCTAATTTAAATAATTACCTCCTAAAATTAAAAGAAACAAATCTCCTAAGTAATTAAAGGCTAATCCTCTAAGCCTAAAAGTGTAAAATTTAGAGGGCTCAAAATATGTATCCAAGATAATTAGGGGATTTTTAAATGATTTTCATATGTAAAAGGGAGGATTTTTAAGATTGACATGTAATTTTGGGGGGATTTGTAAAAAATTTATGTTGTAATTGGGAGATTTTGTAATCATATTGTTATAGGCCAAATTGGGCCAATTTTTTGTATAAAAAGGGGTGAAAATGGGAGAGTTAGGCATCTAGGTGATGAGTAAGGAGAGAATGAACAGAAGACTTGGGTATCCATTTTTGTGCAACGAAGGAATGCTTTCGCTTTGTTGGAAGGAAATGGAGTTGTAATGCTATTGAAGCCTTGCAGTCCTGATTTTGAAGCATAATAGGATCAGTCATTCTATTGGAGAGGAGACCAGAGACATAGCCAATTTGGCGAACTCTGTTATCAACATGTGTTCTGTATTCCTTCTCTTTTCTCTCTTTCATTTTTTCCATCACATTTCTTATGCTTTGTTCATTTAAGCATTTCAATTGTGTTAATTCATTTTTAAATCTTTGAATCAATCGTTGTAATAGTTAAGCATTCATTAGCAATTGGCATAAATCCTAATTCAAATCACTCCTCATCATTAGGTGACCAATATTTGGAGGGAACTTGGACCATTTGTACATCTATTTCTAGTAAGCTCTACAAAGCCTTGTTCGAGTATTTTGTATCCATATCTATAGAAAGATTGTAAAAGAGAAATATTATCATGTTATCATGTATTATGTATTATGTAATATTTATATTGGAAAGTTGTAATACTTTGATATAATGCAATGGAAAAGTTTGGAAAGATATTTATTTCAAATGTGCATACTATCTTTATAGTTTTGGAAAGAAAAAATTTATTGCTATAATGGTTAAATGCTAAACTATTTACTTGAGGTTAAACTTAGGAAAGTTACTGTGTAGAACAATGGGCATGTTACACGTGGTATCAGAGCTACTAGGTTCAACTCTGGAACCTATGTGCTCGCTATGTTTCCCTTCCAACATTATGAGTCTAATGTTTGGAAAATTCTTGTGCTAGTATGGTGCATCCCAGGTTACTGTAAGAAAGTGATCATAAATGAGCACTGCCTACGGGCCAAGAAGGAAAAAGAATCCCTTGTTTGTACCATCAAGGGAACCAACTATGACAACACCATCTGGTTAAGTGATACTGAGACAATAAGTCACGCTCTATCATGGATTAGTCAAAGGAGAAAAAGGATGAGAGATGAAGTCAATTTCAACAATTTACCATCTATTTCTTCAGCCAGGTCAGACTCATTATCACTTTCCAAGGATATGCCATTGGAATGTAGTATCAGTCCAGCATTGATATTTAGGAATCCTTGAGTAGTACCTTTGGTTGAAGTAATTGTTATATCCTATAGTGGTGAATCATAGGGATACGTTCCCTAAAACTATGTATCAAAAGATAAATATGAAGGTTACTATCCTTTTTGGGATAGAGATGAGCAAAAATCAGAGAGTTACATCCTATGTAGTTATGTATTTGAGAGTGAATCTGATGGATACTCTACTTTTGACTATTTAAACAGTCATTCTATGTAAAAGGAAGGATATTAAAATCCTTATGAATAAATGAAAGATTATGTTTTAATCCAAATTTGTGTATGAGAAACTCAATGAAGCTTTGTATATGTTTATTTTATCTTTTTAAATGTTTCCTATGCATTTAGCAAACCGTGATACAATCTAATTAAAGATGAACCTCCAAGTGTAACTATACTTAAGACAATGGTTAGGACAAGAACTAATCTTGGAGGAAGTCAAGAAGTTGGACAAGGTCCAAGTAATGTTAAAGCCAAGTTGGATCGACTTTTGACAATCATGGATGAAACTAATGCAAGGATAGGAAACCTCGAGTGAGAAGTGAGGGGAAGAGAAAGAGAGGAAGAAGAAGTCCCACACAATGAAGAAGATGAATAAGTTCCCAACAATGAGGAAGAAGGGGAAGATTCTAGAAACCACACTAAATCTAGAGATCAAGAAAGTGTTAGGACACAACCATATTCTGATGGAACCAAGAGAAAGTGTGTGGCAACTGAATTATCTATGGATATGAGAAAGATTACTCCTAAATTTAAAGGAAGCACTAGCGGAGAAGAAGTTGAGGCTTGGTCAATTCAAATGGAGAAGTATTTTGAAATAAGAAACTATTCAGAGGTCACTAAAGTTTTGTGGGGAGCATTCCAGTTAGCAGGAGAAGCCTCTAACAGGTGGATGAACAAGAAGATGGAACTTGGAATCATTTCCTTAAAGTTGACTTTGAATGAGTTTGTTGCGATATTTTGAAAGAGGTGGTTACCCCAACTCTTTTTTGATCAAAAGCTCATTGACTTTCAGAATCTTAAGCAAGGAGATATGTCACTGAATGAATACTGGGAGAAGTTCACTCGTCTCTTGAGGTATGTACCAATGTACCAAAAGGATGAGTGATTTCAAATTAGGAAGTTCATCATGGGAATAAATGTCAAAATACGTGGAAAGGTAGATGTATGTGGTCCAACCACTATGGACCTAGTATATGAGAAGGAAATCAAGCAAGAGCAAAAGCTTAAAGCCATCTCGATCTATCGAGAGAAGAAGAATTGAACGAAGTTTGGAGGGCCTCAATCTAATCAAGCTCCCAAAAATTTTAATGAGGGGAAGGAATTTCAAAGGCAAGGGGACAAGGTATCTCACAATAATTGGAATGAGCCAAGGAAGGATTGTTGAGGAAACAACTACAACAATGGTAACTATAACAAAGGTAACTATAACAAAGTTGGAGGGAATGGTGGTAAATCTGACAGGCCAACGAAAAGAATAGGGCCAGTAAGAGGATGCTTTACATGTGGAGGGGATCATTTTTCCAGTCAAAGTCCCAAAAAACCATCAAGTTTGCAACTACATGGTAATTCACTTCCTCCTCAACGGGTTGTGTTTCAGCAAAGGATCCATGCAGCAGTGGACAAGCGACAAGTTGAATACCATATCACCCCAGTGGAAACTCCAAGTACTTTGTTTGGTTTACCTATTTCCATACTCATTGATACTGAAGCCACAAAATATTTTGTTTCACCTAGAGTAGCTAATTAGATTTCTAGAAAGGATAGTTTTATGGAAAAATCTTGGATTGTAGAATACACAAACCAAGAAAGAGCAATGGTGAACTAATGTTTATTTGAGGCAAGGGTTGAACTTCCAAGTTTCTCAACAGAAGTAAACTTATATGTAGCATCCTTAGGATCTTATGATGCCATCTTAGGTATGAATTGGCTATGGAAGCATAAAGCTAAAGTATATTTCCATGTTAAAACTATAGAATGTCTAGATGATCTAGGTAATCCAATATATTTTCAAGGAACACCTAGAGAAGTGAAACTATGACAACTATCAACTATGCAAATGCATAGGGTGAAAAAGAAAGGTTTCCAACTCTTTGCAGTTAAAATGGATAAACTAGAATAATTCAAGGAAGTCACTCCTCAAGATGAAGTCATTTTTTGTGAACCACAAGATTCTCAAGAAGTTGAAGAAGGAGAAGTGGTGGAATTATGAGAAACAAAAATGGAGAGGTATCCCATCTTATGGAAATTTGTGGATGTCTTTCTAGAAGAACTACCTGGATTGCCTCCCAAGAGAGTATTTGATTTCTCCATTGACCTAGTACCAGGATTGAAACCAATATCTAAAGTACCCTATAGGATGACTACAACAGAATTAATGGAGATAAAGGCACAATTAGAAGAGTTGTTGTCCAAGGGATTGATAAGACCCAGTGTTACACCCTGGGGAGCACTAGTGATCTTCGTGAAGAAGAAGGATGGTACCCTGCACTTGTGTATAGATCATTAGATGCTTAAAAAAGCTATGATAAAGAATAAGTACCCATTTCCACATATTGATGATCCTTTCAATCAAATGCAAGGAGCGTCAGTGTTTTCAAAGATTGATCTATGATTTGGTTATCACCAACTAAGGATCAAAGATGACGACAGTTTCAAAATTTCTTCCAGGACTAGATAAGGTCATTACAATTTCACAATCCTACCCTTTGGACTTACGAATACACCTACAACATTCACGAACCTGATGAACAATGTATTTAGAGATTGCTTGGATAGATTTTTATTAGTATTCCTTGATGATATCTTAATCTATTCCAAGAATGAAGAGGAGCATTGTAAAAATTTAGAGATAGTTCTCCAACGGTTAAGAGAGCACAAACTATATGGAAAACTCTTTAAAGTGTAAATTCTTTTAGAAGGAAATGCAGTACCTAGGTGACGTAATTTTCGAAAAAGCGATTGTAGTTGATACAACTAAGATAAAGGTGGTGCTTGAGTGGCTAGTGCCCAAAATTGTACCAGAGGTTAGAAGTTTTATGGGTTTGGATGGTTACTATAGGAAGTTTGTTGCCAACTTTTGTAAGATAGTTTTTCCTATTACTTCATTACAGAGGAAGGGTAAGAAGTTTGAGTGGTTGAAAAAGACTTAAGCAACATTTGACCTACTCAAGGAGAAGTTGACTACCGCACCAATATTGAAGGTACTTGATCCAAAAGGAAACTTTACTATCATAACGGACACATTGGGAGAAGGATTAGGAGGATTTTTGATGCAATAAGGACAAGTCATAGCTTATGAATCTAAAAATTTGAAACCCTATGAACAAAATTATGCATTACATGATTTGGAGTTAGCGACAGTGGTTCATGAATTGTAGATGTGTAGACATTATCTGATGGGAAAGCCTTTTGAACTAAATACTGATCATCACAATCTGAAGTATTTATTTACTCGACACAATCTAAATGCATGAAAAAGAAGGTGGTTGGAGTTGATATTAGACTATGATTTCAACATTAGCTACATCAAGGGAAAAGAGAATCGAGTTGTCGATTCCCTAAGTCGAAGAAGGAATATCGCCTCAATGGTAACAATTCAAACTGACTTTAAGGGACAAGTGTTGCAAGAATCCATGGGTGATGAATTCTATAAGAAAGTTAAGCAAGCACTCATAGAAAATCCACATGATGCAAGCTACAAATTTTTTCACTTCGAACCAAATGGATTACTAAGGTTTAAAGGAAGAGTATATGTACCTAATTTAGAGGAGTTAAGGAACCTAGTGTGGAAAGAAGTTCACAATGCACCATACTTTGGACATCTTGGTATGAAAAAGATGTTGGCAGATGTGAAGCCGCTATATTTTTGGAAGGGTATGAAGGGGGATGTTGCAAGATTTGTTGCAAGATGCTTAGAGTTCCAAAAAGTAAAATTAGAAAATCATCACTCTACAGGTAGATGCCATTCTAGTGGTGGTGGATAAGTTAACTAAGGTGGCACATTTTATTTCAGGAAATATAATTGATGGAGCTCCTGTCATAGCTTGGAAATTTATTCAAGAAGTGTTTAGATTGCATGGGATTCCTGGTAAGATCATTTTGGATAGGGATGCTCGTGTGACATCTAGGTTTTGGAAAACCTTGTTCTTCTCACTTAGAACTAAGTTGAATATAAATTCAGCTTATCATCCAAAGATGGATGGACAAACTGAGAGAGTTAGTCGAGTGCTTCAAGATCTACTAAGGATGTATTGCATGGACCAACAATACAAGTGGGAAGAATACCTATCATTGGTTGAGTTTAAATATAACAATTCTTAAATCATTCCACAATCAAGATGGCTCCATTCAAAGCATTGTACAACAGAAAATGTCAAACTCCTATAAGTTGGGATGAGCTAGAGGATATGATAAGTCTTGTGAAAATGGAAGAGCAAGTAGGAATTATTAAACAAAGGCTTGTTGAAGCCAATGATAGGCAAAAAAGCTATGTAGATTCTAAGCGGGTACCCAAAAATTTTGTAGTAGGGGAAAAGGTGTTGTTAAGGGTTAAACCTCATAAGAGTTCCATCAAGGTTGGGAAGTCATCCAAACTAGCTCTGTGTTACATAGGTCCTTTCAAGGTTCTTAAGGAAATAAACCTAGTTGCTTATCGAATTGTGTTGCCACCAACTCTTGTCAGGATGCACAATGTCTTTCACATCTCATACCTTAAAAAGTATATACCAAGGGATAACCATGCTATTGATTGGAATGCTTTATTAGTACATAACCCATAGTGGTAACAATCGAGCCTCTCAAATTGCTTGGAATGTGTAAGCTTCACTTATGCAACAGAGAGGTTTTACAATGCAAAGTCCAATGGGACCAGTATGCAAAATATTTTTCCACTTGGGAAGGCTATGTTGAAATTAAGTATAAGTTTCCTCACATCTTACATGTTTTTGAATGTTCTTGAAAAACAATTATGATATGCTATGCTTATAGTTTATGTTTGTGTTTGCTACTTAAAATCATCGAGGACGATGATTCACAAGGGGGGGATATGTTACTCCCTGATGTGTTACTACTTATTTACTTTTACCTAGTTGGGTGAAAATGCTTTAGATGAGTGTTTTATGCTTTATGTGTTTCAAAAATATGAAGAATAAATGTTGATTTAATAAAATATTTTGGTTATAAAAATATATGATGCAAGTGAATGTATTGTTTTCAACTAACTATTACCTGATTTTGCTTCTAGCTCAATCAGGTAGAGCTGAGATAGAATTTTGCAAAGCAAAGGGAAAAGGTACACATTTAATTATGCTATGTTCATTCATATGCATAAAATAAATTATCAAAAGACTGCATTATTAGGTTATGCAATTGCATACAACAGAGAAGAGAGTGAAACAATTTTTGCAAAGGTAGTCTTTATTGATAATCATAAGTGTATAGTGTCCCACACAAGCCGAGGGAGTGACTATTTGAATTCAAATAAAGGAAAAAACTATACATTTATAGACACAAGAAAGAAAAAATGCATATGTAAAGAAAGGGGGGCGTCATTTCCTGAATAATGAATCCCAGTTGAGTAGAGTTGCATCTATTCAGCCCCTCCTATTTTTCCAATCTCCAGTTGTTGCTTGCCCTAGTGCTCTGAGAATTACTCATGTGTGAGAAAGAGTTGGTTAGAGCAATGAAAGATCACCAATCAATACATATGCAAACATCCATAAACATATAGCTTGATCCCATAAGCATCAAAATAGTTTGCATACCACAGATGTCCAAGAAAATGGAAATGCTATCATAAACATCTATCATATGCTCTATTTTACCTAACATGTTCGCTAATTATGCAGGTATAGGTGAAATCTTTATTTCTAGTTTGTTTCATTTGATATCTTAGCATGTGGAGTGAAATGGGATCCCACAAGGGTTGATCCCAACATGTTTCCCTTGGTTCATTGAAAGGGGTAGGAGTTTAAGCCATCATGTCTATCTTCTTTGAGTAAATATCAATCACAATAAGATAATGGAAAAATTAGAGGAAATGATATGCTACTGCCATCAATCATCAACAAGTCATGTGCATGATGATTCAAGGTCTCATTATGGCAGCACAAAAAAATAGATGTCTTGAGATTGATTATATTAAGAATGCAAAGAGAGCACACAGTGACCACTCTAATGATTGGCAATACTCATCTTCGTTAATGAGGTTATGTAGTTCCTGATGTCAAAGGAGTAGCTACAGGTTGGTATCTTAATGTTTCATTTGGTTTTTTAAAATTCACATAGTCCTCATTATGTCGCAGACCTGTACAATGGAAATGAAAAGACATGGAGATCAACAATAAGTAGCTATCATGAAGAAAGGTCACTTTCAAATGCTTGAAAATAGTCATCCTTATACATAACAGTGTTAAACATGCTAAACAATGGGTCTTTTCCAACACAGTATTTTGACCTTTAAAGGGAAGCCATAGTTAAAAATACAAAGGACTATCATTAAAAGACAATTATTTGCACAGAGAGCAGTTTTGAAAAAGATGCAGATCTAGAAAATTACTTTGGCAGCAGATCAATGTGCATGCTAGTGAGCAGCATTAAGGAGCTAAAGTATAGTCATTAAAATGTTGTACAATTCATATAAGATAGTCCACTTGTTGTATGACAGTTAGAAAAGAAAGAAATATCAAAGAGCATAAAAGATAAGTTTGGATGCAATTGAAATATTGCTCTCCAAAATCATTATACCTGAAGAAGTTGATTACAATGGAACCAAGTTTTAATGACTGAAATTTTCTTGGATCAATTTTTGGGAAAGCTAGTTAATATTCTAGAGAGACAGATCTTAGATAGAGATGGCAGTGCAACTATGAATAGTAGTAGCCTCAGGTCAAGCAAACTTAACCTCAAGTTGTGTTCTCTTTGGAAGTATGATTATGCCAATTGAGTTGTTTCAAGTGAGGGATGGTGATTCCAATCAAAGAAAATTAATTTGACAGTAGTAACAATGTGATAGACTTGTTGAAAATAAGATGCTTGACAAGGATCAATGAGCAAGCCATTTGATATAGGGACAGAAATTTCTTAATCTTGGTAAGTGTGTGTTACCCATGGAGAATGTCAAATAGAATTCTAATTTTCTTGTTACTTGATGTATTGGAAGGATAAGCAGGAAGCATCAATGTTCAATATCAATAGACAAACATAAGATTGAATAATCTAGAAGAATTGGAGGCTAGAAATGAAGATTTATGTGAGGCATAGGGGTACAATCACCATCAAATGACAGTGATGACAAAAAGGACAAGTGATAGTGGATAGTCATAAGATAGTCAATGAAATTCATGTATGGAATGGGATGTTGGTGATAGTAATAAAAGACAAAGTAATCCTTTGAAAAGTGATTCCAATATCTACAACCTCAGACAAGAGCAAAAAAGGAGCAATTGACATTGTTTGCAATCTCATTTAGTTTTATGTTCTCTCTACTACCACACAGGCTTTGTTTCAACTTTAGGCGAGTCTAACAATAGTCTATGCTATAGCATTATGCTTTCCTTGGAATGGTGGAAGGTTGCATTACTTAACTTGTCAACTAAATGCTTGGTTTTTGAATGTGACAATGTTGTAGCCAATTTTCTTAACACCCGCGCATGGATTTGTTATCACAACCCGCTTTGAAGTCAAATAAGGGTCTCATGGTAGATAATGGAAGACAAAGTAATATAGGGTAGGTCATGGGAATGATGTCAACTGTGTATAGTTCAGATCATTTTCAGCTCACAGCACAACAATGAGCAAGTAAAAAGGGGCCAAGGTTTAAAGATTCATGGTTCCCCCATGATGGTATTGTGGCATGCCATGAGAATGGAAAAAAAGATAAAAGTTCATATAGGGGAGCTGCTAGTAAACAAAATGGAGTATAGAAACTTCCATCGTTTCTTCCAAAGGCTGAATACAAATGTTAAAAACCCTCAAAAGCTCTTGAGAGGGGATTATGAGACTGTTGGCTACTATTACGTGGCATCACAGAGAAAACAAATATACCCATGTTTTTTAAAATCAACAGAAAATGGAGAAACACACAACCATGGCGTTGAAATGCAAAAAATGTCAAGAAAATGCAGAGACAAAAAACTATGTCTTTCAAACTTTCAACTTCCAGTGCAAGCAAAAGTATAACCCTTAGAAAATGCAAAAAGAACAAAGCCCTTGAGTTCCCTGCAGGACAATTATGAGATTGTGGCCTTGAGAAAAGAAACTTAGAAGCAAAAAATGGAGATAGTGAGACCCTAGACCTGCAGATAGTATATATGGTCGTGGCATTCTTCTATTTCTCTCTACAAGAAATGAATGAAATGAGCAAGTAAATACACAAATAACTAAATGTGTGTTCTTATTTTTTGTGTTTTGAAGCTCGAAATGAGTCATCATTTCCAAATAATGCAAAACACAAAAAATGCAAGATGATCTAAAGAATCACATGGTCACGGCCATTAAACTGCGGGAAATGTATGAAATTCCAAGAGAGTGCATAGAATCTATAGGGAAGAGCAAGAATATTCTTTGACATTCACTTTTTTTGCAAACAAAACTCGAACAAGCATTTTGTTTCTACAGAAAATGATAGAGAAATGCAGAGATATAGAAATAATGTTGAGGAATGCTCATTATAAGAAGGAATACGTAGAAAATAAAAATATCCTCATCTTTTTTGCATCAATAGACCTCGAAGTGAGCTTTTTATTCATAGAGAAAACGAAAATGGTCAATATTTTGTACGAAAAGGCTTACCCTAGCTCGATTTTGATAATTTTGACACATAACCGCCATGGAAATCATTTGGAAAACCTTCTCCTGAAACCCTATGTCAACATCCCAAGAGAGCTTCAAAAAGCTTGATGGTAAAAAATGAAATACTTTACAAATTTTTGGTCGGTTTTGTTGATTAGGGTTTCTTACCCTAGGTTTATGCCACCACACAGGCATTTTTTGCCTATCTTTTAAAAAAATTGCAATGAGACTAATGTATACCCTTGTGCCATGTTCATTCCTAGTGAATTTTATGGAGCCCTTGTATATGCTAAATGTAGATGCCTTCATAACTTATGTTATTTTTGCATTTGGTTTCCTCATAGGTCAATTGGAACCCTTATTCTTTTGCATTCACTTTCAAATGTAAAACATTTAGTTAAGTGGTGTAATTATAACCCATTTAATTAAATATTATTTTAAATATAAAATAAAAAAACATGTGTTGATAGGACCAAGTCCTAAAGGGTGGAGTTGAGTCTTTATGCCTTTGCAAATCACACCAAAAGTATGAGTTAGATGACTTGTGTCATGCATATGGGGAAGTTGGAGGAGGTTGACCAACATGTGGAAAGTGTGGGTTGTTTTTGACTAAGTTTTGGAGAGAATGAGAGCATCTAGAGGCAATTTCTCATGTTTTTGTGATGGGTAAGGACAAGGCTTGACTTTTTTGCACTTTGGAGACCTTTTGGAGGGGTTTTGGGTGCTTTATTTTGGACATTTTTGTTGCATCCGACCAGGAAGCTTCTAGAAGGATTTGTGTGGGGTAGGTTTCCAAAAAGCATAAGTAACTTCAAACAGAGTTTTTGGAGTTAGTTCTTTCTTTTCCAGCAGTATGGTAACTCATTCTTGGAGTTTTCTTTCAGCAGGAGCAGTATTCTAACTCTTTTTTACAAACTTGTATAGCATTTACACCTTGGAAATCAATGAAGTTGAGTCCTTTTTCCTTCTCAGTTTCTGCTTTATTGTGTGAATTTTAGTTGATTGAAGAGATTACTTGTGAGGTTTGTCCATTTCCTTGTAATTTTGTCTCATGTTAGCACCTTTTTACAAAAAAGTATGAAGGTTGCAGGTTATAAGTTGTGTTATGAATGCAAATGCTTTTAGATGTGAAATTTATTTCCCTCTAAGAGATTAGTCTTAAAACCTTCTTATAAAACACTTGTGCAAGAATGTATACAAAATGAGTTGTGTAAGCCAAGCTATGTCATTGTTTGAACTATGTGTAAGTTGTTTTATAGGTCTTAGTTAGTGTTTTGGTGTATCATCTTTTAAGGCTTTCAGTTAGTTTCATTTTCATGTTTCCTTCTTACTCTTTCCTTAGAAAAGCATTAGTTTAGCAGTAGTTTAAGTGACACCATTTAGGAGCCAGCCTTATATGGAGGTCCACTCCAAGTTTAGGTGACCCACAACCTAGGAGTGTTCCCATGTTACTCCAAAATCCTAAGTTATACAACTTAGCTAGGGTGTTGTTTTGAGAGTTAACACTAACTACTATTGCAAAGTGTAAAGTTGGATGCAAAAATAGAATCAAGCCTCTTGAAGAGAGGGGAAGTATCACTCGGGGAGAAGAACTTGGTTTGGTAAACTCTGATAAAGACATAAACTAAGCTTTCACACACACACACTTCTAGTTTTACCAAGTTGAGATAATAGTTTGGGAAATAGTAAGTTACCTTTAGTCTTGCTTGTGTTTTATTTCGGAATGTTCTTGCTTAGGAGTTTAAGTATTGAGTCTCTTTGTAATGTGTGAGTTCTTCCTTATGTGTATTTAAATCGATGGGATATATACATAAAATATGTATATATATCTATATATGTATGTATGTATGTATGTATATATGTATGTATGTATGTATGTATGTATGTATGTATGTATGTGTATATATAGATATATATATATATGTATATATATATATATATATGTATATATATATATGTATGTATATATATGTATGTATGTATGTGTCAATGATAAACTCATACACATGAGTAAATGTGTGCATGAGTATATGTAGATAAATGTATCTACGCATGCTCATGAACAAATTACCCCTATGCATGGGAATATCAATTGGACAAGGTGACATATATATACATATATATACATTCAGTATATATATGTTGTTCGATATGATTGAATATATGTCTTTGAATATCAAGGTGTGATATATATAGTATATAAGTATATACATATATACATTAACATACGAGAATGTGTTGACAAAAAGGATACGTCCATGCATGTATATTAATATATATATATATATATATATATATACATATGCATATATATGTGGATACATACACATACATCAATATGTGAATTATGAGAATATATGAATGTATATTCGTATATCGAATAATATACTTTATAAACTTATGAATTGTGATATATATCTATATACATATAAACGTATTGTATTATGTATATATATTATATATTTATATGATAATGTTTATTATAGTGTTGAATTATTAAAGCTCATAGCATTATAAACATAGAAAATGCTAAGTATTGCATGCAACAAATAGTTAAAGAGAATAGCGCTTGAGATAAGGTAGCACATAACCATAAGTAATGGTTAAAAGTGTTTAAAGTGTTGAGTATTATGAATAAGAGCAACACTATGTAAAATCAGATGGTTTCATATGCCAACCAATGTGTTCAGTAAACTGCCAAAGACTAAGTCAATGCAAAGGAAAAAATGAATATCCACACATAGGAAACTTTGACCCGGTCATTGCAAAGAGTAGCCAAATGAATAGGGCGCGTAGGAAACAATGTGGTGCCAACTTGTGGGAAGTATAAATCGAAGTTTGATTTTCAATATGAATTTCAGATTAAGAAGCATTATGAAATATGAGAAATGGTCAAGAGTGCAACTAGACAAGTAAGTCAATTTGTAAAAGACAATTACCTTTCATTTTTTATTATCATACTTGTTCATTTGAGTTAAGCGACTCATTCACATGGTTGTGCATGTGTTTATTGTACAACAATTATAGTTACCACCTTTTCTTAATCTTGTTGAGTAAAACATTTTGAGATGAGAAGTGTCATTCTTGATACCTTGTTTCTAGCCTTTAGTTGTTGACCTTTGTGTATAAATAGAGGAGCTATCTACCTCAATAGGGATGCATATCTGCATTCTTGTTGTGATTTTTTGAGTTGTTAACATCTGATTTTCTGAGTTGAATGAGTTTTTGAGAGTGGTGAGAGGGTTTTGAAAGTGAGATTTTGGTGAAGAGGGAGAAGGTTAATTGGGAAATTGCTTACTGAATTGGGGAAAGCTGAGTTAGGAATCCAGTTCAATTAATTGGAGCATTGCATAAACAAGCATGTTGATTTCTACTCTTTTATACTTTTTATGTTTTGAAAAGACTGTGTGACATTGTTTGTCTTGATTGGGAAATTATATCATCTACTTATTTGGGAAAGGTTATTTTATTCTCAAGTTATATGGAAAGATTACTTGCTATACCTAGAGTATGGATCTATATTTCTCTAAGTGTTTGTACATATTCCATAATAGGGAATGGGTGGTTATAGATGTTAGGAGCCTTGCAACATGATCATGAAGTATGGATGGTTTGTGTTGGTTGTCCCTATGTTGTCATTCATGTGAACATGGTGATAACTATATGGTAAGTCTTCTTGGTTTATTGGATGTTGTTCTCTGTCGGTAATACCCTTTTGTGATGGATCAGTATGTTGGTATTTGAGTCTAGAATTTACCGCAAGATCTGATATGACTCTAATATCTTAACCATGTTATCTTGACTCATTCAAACAACTATATCCTAGATCTTGAGACATCTTTTGTTGTGAGCATAAAGTTATCTCTGACAGAGTTCAACTTTGTATTCTATTATGGTTTTGTGCTTGCATACTATGTGGGAGACTCTACATTTTATCAAGGTGAACATTCTTATGTTGCGATTTTGTTGATAGTCTCTATGTTGGTAGTATGATGGGAAATTAATGTGTTCCCATATCTGGAAGGTGTTTGCTTTGAGGATTATTTGTTGGTTTGGAGAATTGTGTTCTAGTCTTGGCCGACTCAACATATATGCAATACTTTATGAGGACTAGTTATGCTTTATGGATGTTAGTCGACTTGGTATAATTCCTATATGGATAAAAAATTTAAATCAAACATGGTGCCGATGAAGAAGAGAGTTTTGATTATTTTGTTTTCATCTAATTAGGTCGACCTAATTGATGATTAAGATATACTTATATATATGTAAGATGTTTTAAGGAATGAGGTGATAAAATGGGAGAAGGACACACATGAGCAGTGAATGTGAAATGTGGAATAAGTGTGAGTGCGAAAAGGATTAAGAGGTGTGTGAAGATCTAAGCCTAAATGCTTTATCAGTTGTGGATCAGTGCAGTTTTGTTGAGCGATTACTATGTGAGGCAGTACTTCATATTTTGAGCTTCATTGGAATTGAATCCTACACACTGAAGGTGTATCCTATCAGTTCTATCTTTTGGCAGTGAGCCACTATCATTGTATCTTAGCGATTAGCCATATTTTGTACTCAAGTTGTGAGCCTTTTAAGGATAGTGAGTCCTGGCAGTGAGCCCTGTGATATTTTATATCCAAATATAATATATTGTGAGTTAACCCTCACCGTGGTTTTTCCCTTTCTGGGTTTTCCACGTAAAAATCATGGTGTTCATGTGTATGGTTGCATTGATTTGTTTTTATGTTCCTTCTTGTTGATTCAGTCAAAATTGATATAATGTTTAAATAGATGTTATTATGGTTTTATGGAATACTAATTCACCCCCCCTCTCAGTATTTTGGATGTTCAACAATAGCAAGGTTAAATACTATATTATGGATATAGCTTATATAGCTAATGTTAACCTAGTTGAAACTTAGAGTTATTTTGATTACTTAGTAGAAGTGTCTTAATTAACATAGAGGTTATAGGTTATTCTTTGGGTTAAGGTTACTCCATGGCATACGAGAATAGCCTATGCATAGGTTATGAATGGTCAATACAAATTGAGCTAGGAAGGTGGGTGAAGTATATGATGTCCACTCTAAATCTTGGGGATGAATACTTTGGCCCAAGTAGTGTAAGTTGCCACTGTTTACACTGTTAATTCATTGTGATCCAAGTTTACATACTAATCTGGGAATGTCATATGTGTAGGTTGTAGCCACTATGTGACAGATTTAGATATGTAGGACACATCACCAAGCTTAGGAAAGGTCAATTTTTATTATGAGGTTACCAAACCAATCTCTTCATTGAAGGGTAGGGCCATCTATCACTTTGGTAGATGTGTGGGGGACCGTAGTCAGTCCAAGGTTGGTAGAAAAGCACTTGAGTGATGCTTCTCCTCATTAGTAGATGACCAAGATTTGATGGAGGGCACCTAGACTATTCGTACATCTATTGCTATTAAACTCTATGGATCCTTGTTTGAGTATTTTGTATCCATATCTATGGAAAATTTGTAAAAGAGAAATATCATCATGCTATCATGTACTATGTAATCTTTATATTAGAAAGTTGTAATACAATGGAAAAGTTTGGACAGATATTTATTTCAAATGTGCATGTTATCTTTATAGTTTTGGAAATAAAATTTTTATTGCTCATAATGGTTGGATGCTTAAACTATTTACTTGAGGTTAAATTTGGGAAAGTTACCGTGTAGAACAATGGGCATGTTACAACATGACACTTTTTGAAATGCAATTTTGACTCAATTTTTGAATATGAATGATTGAACATACACTAACATGCAAACACTATGCAAAATTAATGCAAACTTTTGAATTTATCATATTTTAAAGCATGCAAGGTGCAAGATGCAAACCTAAAACCCTAAATGAAATGCAAGTTAATAACCCTAAATGAGATGCAAAATAATACAAATCCTAGATCTAGTGTTTGAATGGACTCCAAATTCATAAATTTTATAGTACAAGATTGTCAAGTCCACCAAAATGAAATAAAGGGAAAAATATGGAGGAGATGGGTGTGTAATGGCATGGTGGTTCACCAATTTTACTATAAATAGAAAGAGAAAAATAGGGGATAATACACATATTTCTCTCTATCTCAATAGGAAAAAGAGATCCCTTAAGCCAAGGTTGACTTTTAACCCTTAGGTGAGTCAACCTTGAAGGAGATCTTGTTGTTTTCCTTATGATCTAGGACAGGGCAAATCTGTTGAAACAACACTTTTGGGAGAAAGATTAAAAATAGAAAATAAACCCAAAAATAGAAAGCAACACATGAAATCATAAGATTAAACCTTAATCTAATGGAACTTGTAACTTTCAAACAAATATGAGATGGTTTGGTATTTTTGCACCTGTCATCAAAATTTTGTTGTTGAGTGTCCTCTGGGACTCATTCACCCAAGGGTGAATGGGTCTTTGTACGGCTTTTTGAAATCAATTTCTAGGTCTTCTTCTCCTATGTTTTCACTCCCGAATTCTCTGGATTTCACATTTGAAAGTTCATAAATAAATCATGTAGGTGATTTTTCATGGCTTGATGACAACTTTTCCAATTTTTCTCTTTAAGATATATTCAATCCTTCTTCAACCTAAGATCTGCAAAACACACAAGAGGGAAAAATTATATGTTTTTGGTGAATGGGGGTTTGCCTTGGTCAAACCCTGTTTTAGTAATTAAACCTTGAATTGAAACAGTGAAACATGAAAGGAATGATGAATGAACAATTGCTATGTTACAACTCACTAAACCTTTAATTTGAAACCCTTGAAGGGATGCAACTTAGTAGATCTCTCCAATGTCTTGACATTACATGAATGGCTTGATTGGATGTTGATCTTGATTCTGAAAATTTGACTTGAATTCTTGAAACCTACATTACAATGTTACCTCCAAAAACATGCATGATGCTTGATAACTTTGACATGATGCTTGAGATATTGAATGTTGCAACAAATGACTGAAAAATATTCTCTTGAACACCTTTGACAATAATCTTAGCTCTTGAGACGCTTGTATGTTTGTTCTAGGATTTGAGTTGATAAAAAGACCTTGCTTTTATAGACAATTTTTTAATTACCCAAAAATTAAACATTACAAGATGACACTAAAATCTTAAATTTAGGACCTAAGATGCCACCAAAAAGATGTTTAAAATTTGAAATTGTGATCTTAAGGGGGGCCCATTTTCCCAAGGGTGAATGGGTCCTGACCTAAATAACCGAGACCTATTCATTTCTTGGTGTTAAAAATAATAAATGCATTAATTAAATCACAATTCACCTTTTAGAAATTGCAATTAATTGGGCTTATAGATGCAAAATTTAGGCAATTAGAGGCTTAATTATGTCTAGTTAATTAAGGGACCCAAACATAGTGTGAAAATGTAAAGGAGTACATTTTTCAACACTACAAGTGGCAAGCAGCAAAGCTATGGTAAGATGCAGTAAACTTGTAGGAAACCATTGTCATATTTTGACTTAGTAAAATAACCATCACTGGTAGTTCTTGGAGGTGACTCAACTATGTTTGAGTAGTTGGTTTTGTTGGGACTATATATGTGTTTGTATTCTGATTATTTTAGTAGCCACATTTCACTCTTGTTTTAGGATTTGTATTTGCAGTTTAGAGGTGGCAAAAGGAAGGGAAAAAGTGGCAATTAGAGAAGCTAAACTATAGCCTTAAGCTTTTCAATGTTTAGTATAAATAGAGGCAACATCTTAGCCTTTGGAATTCATTCTTTCTTTTGGGAATTCTTTTGTTTTGCTATAGTTTTTCTACGCAAAGCATTGTTGAGTGCAAGTGGTGAGAAATAAGAGAGTTCTTGAGTATTTGTGAATTATTTGTTGTGAGTTTTTAGAGTGGGAAAGAGGCTAGAAGTGGAGTTAAGTTGAAAGTAGAAGGAGAAGCAAGCGAAGTCTTGAGATTAAGTTCAATGGAAACTTCTCATTTGGAAGCAAATTTTGGATGTCATGTGTTTGTAAATGCATGCTAGTATTTCTAATTTGTTATTCTCTTCTATTTTGGATGTCATGTGTTTGTAAATGCTTGAGGAATTAGTGATTGTGTTTTACATAAAGCTTGATTATATGTTAAAAGTGAAATCTTATTAGATTAATTATATATATGTATCTATTGTGTTGAAGCATGAAATTGTATTTACAAAGATAATGTATTATTATTATATCTAAGATACCCAAGACCAAATGTATGGATGCATGAATTGAAATGTTGATTGTGAATTACTATGATTGTGAATGTCAATTTGTGAAGTAATCTACACTTGGATAGATAGAGGTGTTTCCTGGGATTAGGATAAACCAAGGTTGGGAGTAACCTAGTTGGTCAATTAGATCACTTGAATATACAATACCTTTTGGGTTGAAATCATGTTATGGAATAAACTCGTGAAGAGTTAGTACAGTCATGTAATTTATAAATCAAGCAAAGAGGGTGGGTGAACATACAACTTCCACTTCATAGAAGTGAGACACCACTTCTTAGAAAGTGAGTTTGATGTAACTATCAAATCTTTGGCCAAAGTAGTGTAAGTTTCCACTGTTTACACTTATTGATTCATTGTGAGCTAGGTTTGCATAATTAGGCTAGGAATGTCATGCATGCAGGTGGGTATCCATTGTATGGTAGCCCTAGTTATGTAGGACACAACACCATGCTCAAGAAGGCTATTATTATGAGGGTTACTAGACCAATATCTTCATTGAAGGGGGGGCCATCTTATCATTAGGTAGATGTGTGGGGGACCGCAGTTAGTTCATGGTTGGAGGAAAAGCACTTGAGTGATACTCTCCCTCATGTAGTTGATAATCATAATTTGAGGATGTATGCCCAGGAAGAGACATCTGGACCATTTTTACTTGATTCCATTGAGCTATTGAAAGCTATGTATATAATCATGATCTCATATCTTTATGAAAAATGTATTTGGAAATGTAATCATTACTTGGGATTAGGTAATGTTACTTTATTGAAATGGAATAGAAATTTGAAATGGTTTATTTCAAATATGCATCATTGTTATTGAAATGGAAATTTTTTATTGCTATGTGTTAGTAAACTGAAACTTTCACATGTAGGTTAAAACTTAGGTAAAATCAGTAGGTAAAACATTGGGTTTGTTACAAGAAGATTGATGAGAGGAATTGATTGATTGTTAATTGACTGTATGATTTTAGATAATTGATTACATGATTTAGTTAAGAGGATTGGTAGAATTAATTGCTCAATTAACTGATTTGATAGATCAATGAACTCAAAGTGAGTGGGAGTGAAATAAAATTGATGGATTAGTGGATTGAGTTGATTGCTTAGTGGATTGGTCTAATTGAAGAGTGAAGTGAGATTCAATCCTAGTCAACTAGTGAGGTGGAAATGCATAGAATTTAAATAATAATTAAATGAATAAATTATTAATGACATGTGCAAAAAAATAGATAAATAAATAAAATAAATAATTTTATTTATTTATTTGGAGAATAGATAAATTAAATAATTGAGTAATTTCTTTAATTTTGAGAATTAGGGAATTAATCATATAATTACAAATTATTTAATTAATGAAAGAATAATTAGTAAATTATTTAAATAAGAGCTCTGAAAGAGCAAGAGTCCCTGCAAGGGAGCAAAAATGATGTTTTTGATATTTGAGGTTGTTATGGTAGTTGTAGTAGTAGTCACTTATACAATGTCGAGTAGTTGTAAGGGAAGTTTGACAAAAGGCATGTTGATGTGGCGTCATGTTTGATGATGTAGTGTTGAAAAGAGATTTTTAAGTAGGGAACTTTTCAAGATAGCTATTTTGAAAGAAATGTAGCAATTTAAAATATCCTCGTACGGTGGTTAGAAACCAAAGTTATCACATGGAAATCATGGTGTGGAATTTATCATGATTACTGAATTGTTATAATATGTATACTTTTGTATGTGTATTCATATATATGCATAGATATTTGTGTATCGCATGTACATGTAATGGCATATGTATGTGTATAAATTTATATGTTTAGACACATATGTATGTAGAAAAGTATATACATATAGGAAAATATAGTTAAATACACATGTAGATGTTTATATATTCTTAAGACATTGATATATATATATATATATATGCATATATATACATACATTTGTATTTAGATACATATACAGACATATATATACATGTATAGATACATACATAGATACATATATAGATCTTTACATGTTATAAAGAAAAGACATTGTCAGATTTTAAACAAATAGATTAGAATAGAGAAATTGCATGGGAGGTAATTGGACATATTAATGGGAATAGAAACTATTACATAATGTAATGTAAGGTGGGGATAGAAACAAGATGCTCATTATGAATTTGTTCAAAACATAAGGGAATGGACAAATGTAAATTTTGTTGGTGTAGATTTAGGCTATCCATATTTTATTTTGTATGTCTTGATTGATTTTTTATAATTTTTGTAAATTTTATGTCTTTATTAGTCATGTTTAAGCTTGTACATGACAAACAATTTATGATCTTTAAACATTTTAAGACATGGCCATTATTTGTTCTTTGAAGTAGTTGGGAAAGTTAAAACTTTCATAGTTTTTTATTGCTATTGCAGCATGTATGATATGTAAGGATGTGTAGGAGGTACCAGTTTGTTATGTAGGATGTCAATCATAGCGCCTATATTTATATATTTGCATATGTAGAGAATATACTTGTACATACATATATATACATGCATGCATGCATATGTAGATACATATATACATCAAGAAAGAGGAGACAATAGACAAATGGAGTAATAGGTAGTTGAGCATATCAATGAAAAAAGAAAATATTCAGAACATTTGATCAAGGAGAAAGGGAAGACACATAACCTATTATAGTATCGACATGAAAATGAAAATGTTATAATCAGTTTGTCCATAACATAAGCCAATGATCAGATATAAGTTGTGTTAGTATAGATCTCCACTATGCGTGTTTTCATTTGTGAAGCCTGATTGGTCATTTTGAATTTTTCTTTTCAATGTAGATGTTAAGTAGGGAGATGTTGGGGTTAGATGCATGATTCATTTTGTAAGCTTTATGTCTTCATTAGCCACATTTAACTATGCAGTTAATAAACAATTAATGATCTTAAAACACAATAAGACATGTAGATGATCTATTGTACATATGCATGTTAAATGCATATGTATACACGTACAGTTCATTTATAGATGGTAGTTATATATATAATTGAAAATTTACCTGTTCATATTTATTTCCTTATTTAACCATAGTAAACATACTATTTAACATTTTGCAAATAGCCAAACTGAAAACACTTGAAGAATCACTTTTGGAAATATATCTTAAATAAATACTTATTTCTCCTCAAATCAAGTCTAAACTGTATAATTTTGAATAGTAAATTGCTCTAGACATTTGAAAAAATTATTAGTAAATTACTAATACTATTTTTTTGGAAAATAGATACTAACTTTAATATGCATTTTAAAAATAAATTAATCATTGCCTATCAGTTTTGAAAGTAAGAAGTAGATAACATTAATTAAGAATCTTTTTCAAAATAGAATAAAATTCAATTCATTTTAGACCAGAGTCCAAGATTCAAAAGGGCGAGGTGAGAGCATATGACGATTCATACTCCTATATATAATTAGACTCAATAAACCTAGTTATTATTCTATTCATATCTAAATTTATTTCTTACCACAATAATAATTGGACCAATTAGTATAATGAAATAAATGCTTACATTTTTAACTATTCAATTAAAGTTTGAATATGCATCAAAAAATATACAACACTACTAATACTAGTTAGTTTGTATTATCTTAACTATCTTGGCTGACTAATGAAAATAAATAAATCTAGTTTCTTTTGGTGTATTTAATTTGATTTAATGCCAATGCTTGATAACCACTAAATAGTTTTGTAGTAAATCTAAATAATTTGGTTTGTTTCATTTCTCTTTATTAAATTTTTATTAAATTTTTTAATTATTTATCGTAGATGAAGGAATCAGTATTAGTTTCGTGGATTAAAATTCAAGCTGTTTGGGTTCTCTATTTGTAACTTGTAATTAATCAATGCTTCTTTTGAATTTTAAATTATGTATGTAACATCTAATCTAATTAAGATATTTTTTTGTGACTAATGCTAATGCTTTGGAAGGGAAAATTTTTTTTTCTCTAAAATAATTTCTTTTGCAAAATTTTGTAACCTTAACTATTATATTTATGTTTAGAATGGTAATACTAAATTCTTGAATGTTGCCTTTGTAAAATAAATTAACCTAACTTTTCTAAACACATAAGGTTTTCTTTTACAAATATATTACCTTGCAAATATAATTTAACTTTTTATTAATTCTCCCTTTTTTTTTTAAATAAAGTAAATTTAATGCACTTAACTATTCCGAACATTTGGAAATTCACTGCTCCAAATATAATTTAACTAATACCAAATTCTATATAAAATATGCTTGAAAAGTAAATATTAATTTAGGTAATTGTAAAAAAAATTCAAAATTTAAAGTATCCTTATAGAACTCGTAGAAATGCCTCGTTTCACACTCACACTACAATAGACATAGATTTAATCATTTCTAGTGTTGTGCGGTACCCAAGTGAAAAATATAACTCTTATGGCAGGAGCTAGCAAATTGGAAGATCACCGGAAGTGAAGAAAGGAAGAGAAATCTTTGTTAATAAAAAAAAGTACTTTGTATTGAAAGTGTTTTGTGCACCGGATACCAGGTACCAGAAACATGGAAAAGGCGAAAGGTAATGTAAAGTTCAAGTGAAAGACTTTGGTCCAATATGAAATAGTCTGATATGAAGCGGTCCGGTAAGAAGGAGTCTAGTATAAATGTTTTTTTTTTAAAGGGATTTAATGTATGGAATTTATGATTGCAGGAGATATCGATTGTGATGCAAAGCTCGGGTATGGATGGTCAAGAAAACTTGAATCATCGATGGAATAATTTTTAATCCGATTCAATCACTCTGGGAGGTGATAATACAGATGGATTTGAGTCCACCAAAATGTTGGGGATCTTGGTATTTCACATGTGATGGGAGAAAATGCCAATTTTTGAGAGAGCCCATTCCCGAGAGTGACAGAACTGGAGCCAAGTGATGTGTGGGGGTGAAAATTCCACCTTTTTGTTCTGAATGTATGGGAACCCCCTACACATTATCATTATTCGAAGTATCGTCCTAGCGAAGACTCAGGATCAACACCCGAAGAGCTTCAACGTGTAATTGGAGTTGACTTCCATTGACTTCAATTGCAATTCTCCTATTGGACACAATATTCCATGTGCCTTGATGAGATTGGTCCCTTAGATTTCCTCTCATGTAATTGTCTTATCCTATCTGAGCCTTGTGTTCTATAAAACGCCAGAGGATGCTTCAATTTTATTTTAAGTTTAGAATTTGTGGATGTTGAAGGAGCATAATTTTTTTTTAAGTTTTGTTCTTTTTTCCTATTTTTTGAACCATTCTGATGTAAAACTTTGTATGCACATAGACATTAATTGATATCAAATCTTATTAGATAGCTACCTATCTCAGTATCTTTTGTAGTTGGTTTTGTTAGTTCAACCAAACAAGACCGTATGTTGCACCGTTTAAGGGTGCATACAAAGCCTACTCGGTGTCCATAAACGAAACCCTCTCTTTAAAAGCTTACACCATTTTATATGTAGCTGTGAAGCAATCTGGTGAAGTATAAAGCAGTTTTCTCTGTTTAATTAATTCTTTGGGGCATCCATGGAGAATAACTGGGAGAAACTTTTATTTTTCAATATTTTTTATACTTTGTTTTAGAATAGATGTTTAAATATTTGAAAATGTTTCAAAAAATTTAAATGAATGGAAGGAATTTTGTTGAAAATCTTTTGTTTTCCATAAAGTTTTTGAATGCTTAATGCTAAATCTACTTAAGTGATAGCAAAGAATTTGTGATATTCATGAAATGTTATGGCAAATCTTTTGGTTTCATGATTTTCAAGCTTATCGTTTCAATTTGGAATGTTTATCTAAAATGTTCAAATAACAACCATAGTGCCTTTGAGATTAACAACAATATCACATCATTACCCGAGAGCGACCCTAGTGCAACCATGACCTGGTTATCGGAGACTTGGCATTGAATGAAAGCCAATCTTTGTCCTGTGAATGAAAAATTCCCCTTTAGGTTGTGTTTGTTCCATATCTTTCAAGAAGGATGGCTCTTCGCGGTCTTGTCTGTGAAGATTTTGTTCGACCTATTTTCTACGAGTGAAATCATCGTCAACAGGAACTGGCACTAGGAGGGCGTTTCTTTGATATTTTAGGTTTCATCCTTTGGAATTGGAGAATTATGCTTTGAAATGTTAATTTTAAGTCTAGCAAGAAGCTTGTAAATGAGAGATTGAATGCAAGCTGGTTTTCATTATGAAAGTTGGAAAAATTTGTAAAATCTTTAATCAGAAATTGCATCCTTTGAGTTTGTTTACTTTTGGGAGAGTCACTGAGTGTAGAATTCATGATACAACTAATCACGATGAACTTGAGTGTGATTTTTTTTTAACTAGGGTAAGTTTGGCCATAAGTGGAGCAATTTTGTTAACAGAAGAAGTTTTAACCGCTAAAAGAAAAGGATTGTTAACAAGAAAAAAAAATTTCCCTAGTGGAGTTGGAAATATTAAAAAATTAATCGATATACCAAAACAGTTAGAAAACTACGATTATTATAAAGAAAATTCTAACGCTTTGCAGGGAAATAGGTGAGAATGTCGAGATTCAGAGATATTTCATCACAAACGAGGAAACGACATTAATGAATCATCATTTCCTATATACGTGGAAAACGTGGATAATGAGATGGAGCAGGAAAATCGAGCGGGAAACGCGTGTATTGTGCTTCAAGTTGGGAATTCACCAGCTATAAAAAGACATTTTCCTAATTTTATACAAGATACATAATATCAAGTTTTTAATTTTTCTCTTTCTGATAGCAATATAAATAGTGATATATCTTGGTCTAACAAAATGCAAAGTGAAGATAGGGTTGAATATATGAAGATTTTCATAAGAGAAGGAAACAAAGAAATGAATGAAATTGTTCATGGAAATGGACCAGGGCTGGAAGAAGGTACAATATTTCCGCATCAGATGAAATGTGTGCAATCGATCTCTAATGAGATCATTTTCATAAATTTGAGCCAAATTTTGGGTAAGTACACTTTTGAATTTATGATGTTTAAATGTAGAAAATTTAAGATATTCCATTGCTATAGTAGAATATTGAAAATTTTGATAAGAGAATTTAAAGACAAATCTGTTGTAATTCGTACTAAAACTGTAGAATAAATAGTTGTAGAAATTGAAATAAATTGCTTTATTAGAGTTAATCTGTTGTGATGTTAGAGTTAGGGTACTTAGGGTTAGTGTTGTGCAATTTTTGCACACACGCCCCACTTGGAGTAGGGACCCTCTTTTTGATTTCGGATGTCTCTTGGACCTTTGGTTTTTATTGAATTTGTCCTTTCAAGGTCTTGGGATGTTGGTCTTGCTTGCCTTGGTCTTACCCTGAAGGTTGAATTGATCAAACTTGGTTTTTAATGGAAGTCCGGGTTTTGTCCTAGGTCCGGGATTTTTCGGTTCACTCGGATTTTTCCGGGTCCTGGTCCATCGTCTGGTCAATGTCTGATTTTCTGAAATATGGGGTTTTGGTTAAATCCGGGATTGTCCGGGCAACCCGGATTTTCCCGGAATGCGTCGGAGTCCCGAAGTGTGCGTTATCCGCAGAATTCGTGCTCACCCAGATAGTCCATCTGGCTCAGTTTTTTCCAGTTTTTTGTTTTGAGCTCGAGTTTCTGGATTTCGTCGATATGTCTTATCCGCCATTAATGCTTGAGGTACATTTTCTCTGGCACGAATGTTGGCGAATTTAAAGGCTTTTAGTGCTCTTCATGATTTCATTATTCATTTGCCATCTGCTCTAGTGCTTAGGATTGTTCATTTCGAGCCTTGGTCGTTGGATGTGGTCTATTCGTGTGTGGATTGCTTGAGCGTTTGTGTTGAATATTTTCGTCGCTGGAGCACCCGGGTTCGCAGTGATTCCCTAGACTCGAGTTTCATTTGGACTTCATTCATGGTAATTCATCGTTGACTTTGCCTTTTGTTTGTGCTTTGATTGAATCTTTCAGGTTATTGAATGGTGGTTATCTGGGTCGGCCCTTGTTTATTTTCATAACCACATATTTATCGAATTAGGGTTTGAACTCACCCTTCCACGGGTTTCAGCACCCGCACTATGTATCCCTTCGTTTATTAATCGAACGACAGGTACTCCCCTGTGGTTAGGTGTTTATGTTAGGGCCTGGCCTTGTTGGCGCGTAGCCTACTATATTTTGTGAAGATTAGGGTTTCGGTATGTTTGCTCATATTTCTTAAGTTCGGTGGAGTCGTCATGATCCTCTTGTCTCGTGTTTTGCTCGACCTTGTTCGCAACATTTTATACCCTGGTGCGCACTAATTTCATCGTTTTAAGGGATTGAGTTTGAATTTCGAGCTTGCTTTAGCTCTCATGGCGAAGGTTTGGCTGTTAAGATTAGGGCATCATCATTTCATTGCAAGGATCAATCATTTGAGAAATTTTGGGAGTTTAAATTCAGGTGTAATTGAGATCCGGCTTATTGGGGTCGAGTTTATCTTCGTAGAATCCGAATAGGGGGGTTTGTGTGATTACTCGGTTAATGGTCTGCGCGTCGAACGGTCGTCAGGTTTCCGAGGTGTCAGCGGAATTTCTACGCACCCGAATTTTCACGGATTCTTCCATTTTCCCGAAGTATGATGAGTTTCCGGAATTTCAAGTTGTCCGCGGAAATCCGAGCCATCCGGATTTTTCCGGTTTTTTGCCTGGTTTCATTTCATTTTTATTTTTGAAATTGAAGCAATGAATTGGATGTTGGATGATGATTTATTGTTGCTAAATAGATGAATTTCAGGATAATTATGCATCTCTTTTGTCTATATCGATGATTTGTTTGATGAATGATGTCTTGGCAGTGGGAGTCCGTCTGGGTCGGATTTCTCTGAATTCCGCCCCGACTGGATTTTCCCGGATTGCCTCATCTTCCCGGATTGCTTCATTTTCCCGATTTTTCAAGATTGATGATTAATGGTTTATCTTAATGATTTCATGTGGTTTCAAGGCTAACCTTTGACTGAAATATAGATGATAATTGGATTTTCATGAGGCTCTTTTGTGAATGTAGGCTGAATCAAGCAAAGCGGCGGCAGGAAAGGCCAAGGGAGATACAGAGGGGTCTTCGGTCACCGATGCGGAAAGGTTAAGGCTGGATGTGAAAAGTCAGTTGCCTGATAGTAAGGTAGCTTCAGTTTGGTTAGAAGTCTCAGACACCAATGTAGGAGCATGGAGATATGAAGAGTTCAAAGAAAGGACAGCTCAGCAAGATTTATCAGTCCTGACCAAGGGGATGGTGAAGTCTGGGCTGGCTCATGTGGCCGGATTTCCTCTTGTAGTTCAATGCTACGAGCTAATATTGGAATGTGCCAGGCACTATGATTTTGATACACAGAGGATTGTCAGCACTGATGGAAGGGTGTTGGCAAACTTTAATCCAGTTTCTATTGCCCAGGCATTTGATATGCCAGACTTATCATGTGTGTGTGCCTTGGACATGGACTTGGCAAGGACTTACTATGAGGATGAGCCTACCAAAGCTTAGCAGATGATCAATTACTGGTTGGAAAAGCCAAAATCTCATTTCGCCAAGTTACCCAAGCAGTTACACAGGATCAAGTTCTGACAGGACATATATGATGCAATGACACTGTTGAGCAGGGTGGCCAGCTTGAAGAGTGTTGGGGTATTGGAGAGTTGGATGGTGCATGTTAAAAACAAGATTGAGCAAGGAATTAATTACCATTGGGCAGGAATTATCAGTGCAATGATTGACAGGTAGATGAGAGATGTGCTTGAAATAAAGAAATTCACCATGTCATCTTATGTGGTGTATGTACTTGCTAGATTTTATCCATACAGGGGACTGAATCTAAAAGGAACATTTGGACAAGATGTCATCTATGAGGTGTACCCTGAGTTGCACCTAGAGAATTCAAATTATAGAAGAGCAAATGATGCATTCACTATGCATATCACTAGGTTGCTTCAAAATGCAGAGCATGTGAGAATTTCTGATGGAGCCAAGGAGCTGATCAAAAAGTACGAAGCTTGGTTCATACAATTCCCCACTTTCTCCTATGTCAGAATTGATGGATGTCCGACTGCTCCATACAGATTGCCTAGATATCCTACCGACCATGTCATACTTTTGGAGGTTACCCGGCAGATATGTGATTTCGATGCCGTTGTTAAAAGAGAGAAGCACAAGACAGGGTTTGGTGGGGATTTTCCTTTGAAAATTGGTATAGCTGAGGTTTTCCCTTCAATCCAATCGGCTCATGCATCAGGAGAGGAATTGAGTACTTATGGGTTCTCTTTCCATTCTAAGGGGGCGAACTTTGATATTATTGGTGAAGCCCAGAAGAAAGCTACCAAAGAATATCACCATAAGGATGATCTAGAGGACTATTGGGCGAATAGCAAGGATGACTTTGAGGTAAGAAAGAAAAGATATTCAAGGCTTCCAGCTGATGTAATCATAATGTACAATGTCAAGTTAATTCCTGATCAGTTGGAAGATGATGGAAATTTAGTCCAGGATCATGCATATGAGTCAGTCAAGGACAGACCCATTGGAGAGGTAAATTGGTCAGAAAAGGAAATAACTGAACTGGAGGAATTAATGGCTCCTATTATGAAATCTACCAAGTCCTAGTTGAAGCATAAAGTATGGGAATTGGAAAGTGAAAAGGTACCCTGTACCTTCAATATGATGGGAAATTTGAATGCTCATTCCACTTCAGAGGAGTCCGGTTAAGATGATTCTGCAGGCAAAGCTAAGGGGAGTTCACCTTTTAAAATTAAAATCAGAGGCCCTAAGGAGAGTGAGCCTGAAAAGAAAAGAAAACCTAGGGGAAAGAAGAGAAGCCATACTGTAAAAATAGGTAAGTCTTTTGAGGAGGAGGAACTTGAGAAAGCAGAGAAAGAGGATGTTCCTCCACAGCCAAAAAGGGCAAGGACAACCAGGGCTTCTAAGAAGAAAGGTCAGGAAACTTCTAAGGATAAGGTGGATCCTCATGTGGTTGATGTGGAGAGCTCAGGAGAGAAAACTAGGGTCTATTCAAGAAGGTCGAGAACTCCATCTCCCAAGGAAACTATGCAAAAGACAGATCCTCTTCCAATGGCATCAACTGTAGAACAACAGAAAGACACCTCTCCTCCATCGGGTATGCCTGAGCAGACAACTCCTGGAGAGCATGAGACCAGTGAAGAAGCAGAACCGTTTAAGGAGGGAGAACTTTATGGCACAGCTGCTGAGTTTGAGGCAGGACATGTAGAAGTACATCCTGCTCTGCTGGTACAATATGAGGATTCTCCTGTGAGTAGTAAAGATAACAGATCCCCTGAGAAGGAGGATGTTCATGCTAAGACTCCCTCACCCCTGCAAGAAGAGGAACCAAAACTGGAAAGCAAAGGCGATCAATCTCCTGAGAAGGAAAAGGATGAGACGGCAGAGCAGCGTGAAGAGGTCAGGAAGGATAAAATTCGGGTGGATCCTGCTGTTTCGGATTGGCTAGATAAGGAGATTAGAAGAAAACGGGTCATTGTTGAAGACACTCCTCTCAACTGGGATGAAATTTTGGCCAAGATTGGAAAGGGTAAGAAGAAGGTAGCCAAGGTGGTTTCAAATATTGAAAGAGATGAGGATAGTAACAGGGTTATTCATATTGCTACCCCTGATGTTGATAAAAGTAGAGATGAGGTCACTGGGAAAGATTATAATGTATAGACTATCAATCTTGGGCCTGCTTCTATGGAACAAGATATTGAAGAATATGAGGGGTCCAGTGCAGTGATCATTGGGAGATTGAGGAAGGAAACACAGGAAAAGCATGAATTAAAGAAAGAGAATGAAAGGCTAAGGAAATGTCTAGAAGATTTAATGAAGCCTTTGCAATCTTTTCACCCATCCTCTTCTGTTACTGTTGGTTTCTTGCCAAAGGAGACCATTTCTGAAATAGAAAAGATGAAAGCTTCTACCATGGCTACAATAGATTGGTTGAAGGAGGTACAGACTAAAGGAGATGATGCAATAAAGGATATCCTTTCAACTGGAAAAGATGCAATAAGGGCTAAAGATTTATTAGAGCATGTTTTATCTCAGGATAAGGAGGATGCTGATCTTTTATTGCAGAAAACTAAAGCCATCATGGAGTATGGTAAAGATCAGCTGGTTACTGATGGAATCCTTCCTTCATCTAGCGTTAATGAGCCTTGGGAATGGTTTGAGGCCTTGCAAATCCGACAGAAAGCCATCAAGAAGATCTATAAACAAAAGAAGCAGATGGATGGTAATCTAACTGGTGTTTATGATGGATGCATCGCCTTTTTTGAGGTAATGACTGGCAGGAGGAAGATTGCTCCTAAATACCTGAGCTTAGAACAATTGAGGGAATGGTGGCATGATGTCTATGCCCCTGATATTGAAAACTCTGTGACAGGGCACCAATTGGATGATGCAGCTACTTATCTGGCTGTGGTGGATAAGTACTTGGCATATAAGGGTGATTGGGATACAATGGTCAAGCAGTCGAAGGAAGAAATTGGATCAATTGAATGTCAGCTCAAAATCCTACCCTTGCCACCTGTTGCTGAGTTGGATAAAGTGTTTTTGAAGGTTTATGAATCGTTGGATCAGAACAAAGATAAGGGAGGCGGCAATTAATGTCAACTTGGAGATTTGTGCTTCCCTATTATTATGGGGCATGTGTTGATCTGGGCCACATTGGAGAATGCGTTTTGGCCAACCTTGATGATGTATCGACATTTAATGTGTGGCTTAATTTGAAATTCCTGAGGCTGACTTGTTTTGGCTATTTTATTTTGTAAATGTTTGGTTGGGCCGACATGTTTTGGGGGTTCTCTATAAATGGCATTTGTCCCTCATTTGTAAGGGGTTAGTTAGACAGATAATAGAGACAAGTTAGACTAAGAAAGTGCTAGGGCATTCTGTAGTAGAGATAGTAGTTAGTTCTTTGAAGAAAATGTTGTAACACAGAACAGTGGAATTGTTGCTACATTTCGGTGATCTAATACAATTGAAGGCATTGTGGTTTTCTGGTGAACTCTTTTGTGTTAGTTTATCTTGCATGGTTCCTGTTGTTCCATCTTTTGAAATTGCTTGAAGATATAAGATTTGATGTTAGATTTAGAGTTAGATTAATCTGGTGAATAATGTTTATGGTTTCATGCTTGGAATGTTTGTAGCAATCTCTGGTCTATACTCCCAGTAACTATCTAATTGTAGTAGACTGGTGAAGTCAACCTGGACCATACATCTATTTGTGCTTAGTTTGATTTTGGATGAATTTCTATGATTTGAAAATCTGTATGCCTTAGAATATTGCACCTTTCTTGTGATATTGCATTGTGGGTTAAGCAGGAATTGGTTATTTGAGGTTGGTCCATTCCAGGTGTTTATCATTTGCATTGTTCATCTTAGAAATAGTTTAGATTTCATTATATCTCTTGCACCCTCATCTTTTTCCGTTTCTTTATTATTCGGTTAGATTTAGGATTTGAGATCATAATATTGCAAAATCTGATAAATTGGAAGGATACAGTTTGCTTGTAGTAAGGTCCGATTGTGATTACCAGCATTTTCACATATTATCTGAGTTGTTTATGCATTGTCATGACCTGACACCCGAGAGACCTTGGGGTGATTTTTAGTAACTTGTTAAAAATTACCTTTCAAGAGAGATAGAATATTGCATTCTGTCTGAGTTGTTGCTGTGCAGAAAACACCATCAACAGTTAGTTTTTAGTTTTTTTCTTTTAGTTTTTTTTTTAGGGTTTTCTTCGTGCTTGTTTTGTTTTCTTGCTTCATTTTGTTCTTTTCTTTTATCTGGCCTCTGCATTAGCAAATTCTGCTTAAACTTATCTTATGCATGAGAGTGAAATTCAAACATTTTGCAAAATGGAACTGAAAAAGAGAAGCAATAAATCCATTCACAGTAAACACACTTTTAAAAGATACCAATATATATATGTATGTGTGTGTATCACGTATATATATCAAATATCAAAATCCTCATTCAAAAAATCAAAAAGATTCAAAAAGAGAGTGAGCAAAGTTGCGGATGATAGTAGCCATTCAGTTGATCTAGGACGCCTCTTCTATCAAGGCTAAATACCTTATGTAGGCGAGTTCCTGGTGAGTTTCAAAGTCTTGGATATGGAGATCAGTAAGAAAGGGCCGAAGTGGAACCACTTCACCATGTTCCAGGAACCGAGGAATGTCATCCATGGAGGGAATCCCAATGGTCAGATATGCAACTGCTAAAATGGTATCCAGATTCTCCAAGAATTCAAGTTTCACTATTAAGTTGGCAGCAGCGCGAACGTCTTCAACAAGTAGCCCAATGTCTAGAAGTGATGCTACAAAGTGAGAAGCTATGTTAGAGTAAAAACAAAAGTAGCGGCTAGATGCAACATATCTTTCCCCAAGGACTAAGCATAAATTTGGCACAATGAAACTAGAAGTCCTAATGATGAAGACCTTTTCAAGAATTTGTGGTGTGATGCTCCCTAAGAAAACATTATGTCTACGAGAACAACCTAAGCAAATTGGAGTATCCATGGCTAAGAAGCAAGTGCAAAGACACAGAACAAAAATTATAGAAAATAAACAAAAGAAAAAGAAAAGAGAAGTGTGGATAATTGAAGAAGAAATGTACAAATTTATAGAGTCGTAAGAAAGTTGTGGTACATAGTTGCCTTGGGTAATTGTTTTTTTTTTGGAAATAATAAGCGAGGTGGCAGCTGGACAATAATCTTCAGAGTTAAAGGTTAAATCAAATTAATTCTTTACACATATCTAGTGAAATTGCTTCAAATTTGAGCAGTACTGAGATTGTGAATCAAGCAAGTTGAAGATTTCAAAATTAATAGTGGTCATTTCAAATTGTTTAAAAGAGTTGTATTAATTATGGAGGTGTTATGTGTGTGGAATATACAAGAAAATGAAGTCGGCAAGGCAGTACACGTCATCACCCAAGTAAGTTGAAGAGATAATACGTGTTGAATAAGGCGTGCGAATTTAATGCAAAATAATGTGATCATGTTTCAAGGTAATCATGACATTTTTGATCCATTAATGAAGTGCAGCACCGTCAAGTTTAGATAGTTAGCATAAATTTTAGTAATTTCCATAAAATTTAATCGAAAGGGTGGTAACTAATGTTTCTAAATTTAGATTTAAATTTGGTGATTAAGTTGTCTATTGCTAAATTTTAATTTATCAATTTTTTTAACATATAGCGAGCTACTGTTAACTAGGATTTGGCATAAATTAGTGAAATTTAGTTGAAAACACACACCTACATGGAATCATTAAATAAGTTTTTGGGAAGTAGTGAATTGATGAAGGGATTTACATTGAATGAAAAATAAATAAGTAACCTTCCCTACCACTGTAATTCCCAACCTAATAGCGGTGCTTCAATGCTTGCAAGTTGATAAAAGAGCTATTATTGCAATATCAAAAGTGAAAAATGAGCTATCATTGTTATATCTAAAAATAAATAAAAAAGATATCAACTCTTTAGGCTATCCAAATAACTCTACTAGAGCTATGGACGTTTGACCGGTAGTAGAGCTATGTTTGGGGGAATTACGAAAAATAACCTTGTCGGGGCTATGGACGCTTGACTGGCAGCAAGGCTCTATCCTTGGTTGGCTTTGGAGAATTACTATATTATGTAGTTCAATGTTAATGAACTGATTCTTTTTACTAAATTCCAAAAACTGGAATTAATCAGAGCACACACAGATGTTTCCGGTGGAGTTTTACTTTTTTATGACAAAATCTAGGTAAAGGTAGAAGTTATTGTTTTAAAATATGTATAATTTTTAATTTACAACTGGTGATTTAATTTCAAGTTTGATTTAAATTTAGTTTTATTGGTTGCAATTTTTTATGTGGTCTCACAACAATCCCCAAGACTAAAAAGACTTGGGGACCCAAGTGAAAAATATAACTCTTATGGCAGGAGCTATCAAATTGGAAGATCACTGGAAGTGAAGGAAGAGAAATCTTTGTTAATAAAAAAAGTACTTCGTATTGAAAGTGTTTTGTGCACCAGATGTTGGGTACCGGAAACACGGAAAAGGCGAAAGGTAATGTAAAGTTCAAGCAAAATACTTTGGTCTAGTATGGAGCAGTCTGATATGAAGCGGTCTAGTAAGAAGGAGTCCAATATAGTGGAGTTCCGGTGTAGCCGAGGTCCAGGAAAGTAAGTGGGTAAAGCTGAATACTGGGTACCAGGTACTGGGTTGCAATGTGAAACAAAATGTTAAAATTTTAAATTTGTCTAATGATCCCAGTGATCCAATATATGTGTAAGGATTTATGATATGCTTTTTGAAAGGCATGTTAATTATGGGATTTCTGCTAACATTTGAATAATGGTTTTATTTACATGAGATGTTATAAATGTTTTTTTTAAAGGGATTTAATTTATGGAATTTGTGATTGTAGGAGATATCGATTGTGATGCAAATCTTGGGTATGGACGGTCAGGAAAACTTGAATCATGGATGGAATAATTTTCAGTCTGGTTCTATCACTCTAGGAGGTGTTAATGCAGATGGCTTTGAGTCCACCGAAATGATGGGGATCTCGGTATTTCACATGTGGTAGGAGCAAATGCCAATTTTTGGGAGAGCCCATTCCCGAGAGTGATAGAACTAGAGCCAAGCGATGTGTGTGGGAAAAAATTCCACCTTTTTGTTCTGAATGTATGGGAACCCCCTACACATTATCATTATTCAAAGTATCATCCTAGCGAAGATTCAGGATCAACACCCAAAGAGCTTCAACATGTAATTGGGGTTAACTTCCACTGACTTCAATTGAAATTATCTTATTGGTCACAATATTCCATGTGCCTTGATGAGATTGGTCCCTTAGATTTCCTCTCATATAATTGTCTTATCCTATCTGAGCCTTTTGTTCTATAAAAGGCCATAGGATGCTTCATTTTTATTTTAAGTTCAGAATTTGTGGATGTCGGAGGAGCATAAACTTTTTTAAGTTTTGTTCTTTTTTCCTATTTTCTAAACCATTCTGGCGTAAAAATTTGTATGCATGTATACATTAATTGATATCAAAGCTTATTAGATAGCTACCTATCTCAGTATCTTTTGTAGTTGGTTTTGTTAGTTCGGTCAAACAAGACTGTATGTTGTGTCGTTTAAGGGTGTATACAGAACCTACTCGGTGTCCATAAACGAAACCCTCTCTTTAAAAGCTTGCACCATTTTATATGTAGTTGTGAAGCAATCTGGTGAAGTATAAAGCGGTTTGCTCTATTTTAATTAATTCTTTGGGGCATCCATGGAGAATAATCAGGAGAAACTTTTATTTTTCAGTATTTTTTATACTTTGTTTTAGAATAGATGTTTAAATATTTGAAAATGTTTCAAAATATTTAAATGAATGGAAGGAATTTTGTTGAAAATCTTTTGTTTTCCATAAATTTTTTGAATGCTTAATGTTAAATCTACTTAAGTGATAGCAAAGAATCTATGATACTCATGGAATGTTATGGCAAATCTTTTGATTTCATGATGTTCAAGATCATCATTTCTATTTGGAATGTTTATCTAAAATGTTCAAAGAACAACCATAGTCCCTTTGAAATTAACATCAATATCACATCATTACCCAAGAGTGACCCTAGTGCAACCATGACCTGGTTATTAGAGACTTGGGATTGAACGAAAGCCAATATTAGTCCTGTGAATGTAGAATTCCCCTTTAGGTTGTCTTTGTTCCATATCTTTCAAGAAGGATAGGCTCTTCGCGGTCTTGTCTGTGAAGATTTTATTCGACCTGTTTTCTACGAGTGAAATAGTCATCAACATCTAGCTTCAGTCATTTTCCAATTACTTAGAACTAATTTCCATTTTCATTTAATAAATTCAAGTGCAGTTGCATTTCATGCATGCGAGGGAAATATTAGTTCCATTCTTAACCATGAGCAGTATATTATCATTTCAAGTCTTTATGAAAACATAACAAAAAATGCTTAAGGAAAGAAATAAGATAAATGATAAATGAGTGTAGCAGAATGTGATGCTGGACTATGTCCCCAGGAAGAGTACATGCCAAGAGACGAGTATATCAACAAACGCATCAAATATTTCCAATGGCAAAGCTCCCTACAATAATTATTATTATTAAAACAAATCAGGAGAATAAGAAAAGCAAGAGAAAAATACCACTAGCCGGAAAGAAAATGAAGTCAAATGAACTTTGTATGAACACAAAGTATTTGTATCAAAACCAAGATAATTATGATCGACTAAGTAGCATGTATGAGAAATATAATATATGATAGATTACAATGAATAATGTAATGTATAATTTATGGGAATCCAAATAGCTTTATGTACATAGAATAAGTCGACTTGATGTATGTGGAAATGATAATTTCATTGTAATTATAGCTGCATGGATATCAACCACCACCAACTGAGCCTCCTTATCAAACTTCACTGGTATAGGTAACAGCATGGAGAGATTAAAAGTAGCAATTAGGTTACGCAAGTAATTGTTGAAAGCATAAAACATGTAAAATATTAGAAAGATAAATTCTTTAATATAGAAAAGATTCAAAATGGAAAAATTGTTACAATTATGCTTTTGAGTGCTTCTGAGGGGGAAGCAAGGACAGGAGCTTGATACCTAAATGCATTGATGGAGAGTGTGCTTGAGTCCATCGGATGCTCTGTTAGTTATCGACGGCAAAGAAGCAAACATTGATGAATTATGGTGTTTAGTCTACAACTCAAGAGGAGACAATGACTCGTAAAGGCAGTGAAAGAGGGAAAACAAAAGAAAAAGTAGAGCACAACATTTTTATTTATGTTAAAACTTACAAATGGCTTGTTTCTTTTTTTGAACATGATAGAAATTATCCCTGGCAGGAGACACAGTTTTCATGTTGATCAGTTTTTTCTGAGAAAATGAATAAACAATGCGAAAAATGAGTATGAACAAGATATGGGAACTTACAAATCACTTTTTTTTGGCTTTGAATATGATATGTATAAACCTTCTCAATATACATGGATTTCGTAGAGATGGGAAGCTAGAATCAAGTCTTTTTTTTCCTTCGAAGCTGGAAGACATAGATCCTGTGAACATACATAGATGTATGCCTCATCAAAAAATCTAAGCAAGTGAGTAAACAACACCCAAATGATAGTGCAACAACTCTTTTCCAAGTTTCCCTATTTTGAGAGCCAATGTAAGGAATGAATAAACACTGCAAGTCATTGAAGTTTATAGAAAAATCCATTAACAAGAGTTGCATTATAGTTTATTTATTGACATTAAACAAAATTAGCACATTATATTTGCATAATCTTGTTATTAGAATGTTATGCATGCACATAAAGAGCAAGTGCGAGAGGACAACCATATCAAAAAAGATTAGAAGTCATGGAACATTTCCAACATTAACCAACACATTTCATCCTAGCAGAATCATTTTGTGATATATTTAATAATTATGGCAACGAACATGTCTATTGGAAATATTTCATAAGTGTTCTCATTTTTTGGTATAGTTGTGTCCTCGCATGTACTCTAACTGGGGATACATGGAATTTAAAGCATTAGATTTGCATTTATTATTTGCAAGTCTGTAGACTGAGATGCAGTTCTTTCCTATCTTGTCTATTCATTTGCCTAGATTGTTTGATGAGGCAAAGATTTGTGTCTGTTGAGAGAGTTTACGTCTACCATGTTGGAAGCAACAAAGGTGACATTTTTAAGCCTGTATATCTTTTACACTTTCATTTTGGAATTATTTATTGAACAGGTCAGATTGTTTGATGAGAGTGAAATCAATGTCATTTTGAGAAGGTTTATGTCTAACCTTTTGGTATTGAAGAATGAAGCATTTGTAAGTTGCTATATCTTTTACAATGCCATGTCATGTTTTTTTGCATCTTTGCTTTTTATGTTTGATGCCTATTGTTTGCTATTTGTGAGTGGATTTAGGGTTTTCATCTACTGTGATGGAAGCGGGAAAGGTGGTGTTTGTAAGTTACTCTATCTTTTATGCTTTGATTTTCTCATTTACCTACTGGTTTGCTCAAATTTTCCGATAAGGATGAAATTGATGCCTTTTGAGAGGCTCTATGTGTGCGAATTTGGAATTGAAAAAATGAGGCCTTTGTGAGTTCTTGTATATATGTTGACATTAATGATAGTTGCATGATCTTGGTATTGAATGAGGGTATATGAGGAAAGTGCACAGAGTAGAAATTAACTATAAAATGTAGAGATGTATTTGCTCAAGTTGTTTGATGAGGCTGAAATTTGTGTTTGTTGAGAGGGTTTTCATCTACGGTGTTGGAACCGAGAAAGGTGGCTTTTGTAAGTTAGTCTATGTTTTACGCTTTGATTTTTCATTTGTCTGTTGCTTAACACAAATGTGTAGAAAACTACAAAATGATGTTGTAAAAGACATATGAGCGTACAAACGCCTCATCTTTCGCTCCTAATATAATAGACATAGACCTTTTCAACAGACACAAACTTAATCATTTTACACCCATATATTTTCCAATTACTTAGACCTATTTTTCATTTTTGTCAAATAAATGCAAGTGTAGTTGCAGTGCATGCATTTCGAGGAAATATTACTTCCATTCTTAATCATGACAAGCACACTATCGTGATAATTTTTTCACTAATTTTGGAATTGAAAAATGAAGCGTTTGTAAGTTCCTATATATTTTAGAGTGTCATTTTATAGTTTTTTGCATCTTTGCATTTTATGGTTAATTTCTACTATGTGAACTCATGCATTGCAACTGCACTTGAATTTGTTAAGCAACAATGAAAATTAGGTCCAAGTAATTGGAAAATATCTAGGTATAAAGTCATTGTATCTATGTGTTGTTGTTTCCAGTTTGTGTGTAAATGTTTATTCTTTGTTATTCTTTATGGGTTAGTGTTTGTTGTCAAGTTAAATACTTAGTTGCACTTCAATTTATTTGATGAAGATGAGAATAGTTTGTAATTTAAATTTTTCCTGGGTTTGAAGTTTTAATTTTGTTGAGCAAAGTATTATTTTTGTTCTAGAAACGATAGGCAAGAACTCATAAAATGCTAAGATGCAAAAATGTATAGAATGGAAGTGTAAACGATAGAGGAACTTATAGGCAGCTTGTTTTTCAGTTGAAGTACAATGGACATAAACCCTGGAATAGACAAAGACTCTACTTTCATTAAATATTATAAGCAGATGAATAAGTAATGTAGAAAACAATAGTGTAATAGATAGAGTAACTTACAAATGCTTGGTCTACTGCTTTGACTATGAAAGACATAAGTTTTTTCAAGAGACACAGGTTATGCTGTCGTAAAACAGTTAAAGTAGGTGAATAAACAATGTAAACCATCATTTTCTCTACAAGCTACAAACTTAACACTATAAGCCATCAATTATGCTTAGAGCTAGTGATGTTCACAATGAGGCAATGATAAAGACTTCTAAGTGCAAAAAACCATAAATAGTAAACATTAATCCCTACTTACAACTATTTTGGTGTTGGCTTTTAGTATGATATAGATAAATTCTGGTCACAAAGACAATTTCCATTCCCATGAAAGACCCTGGTGGAGCGAATAAGCAATGCAAAAATTGCTTTCTCACTCAGTGCCTAAGAATTCACTTTCATGAAAGAATCAAGACAAGTGGATAAACAATGGAAATGAAAAGTAAGGTGTGTATATATATTATGTTATTGAATTTTTTTGTGAGAGCAGAAATACATAATACAAAGACATGAGCAGAGCAACAACATTGAACATAGATGAACTTACAGATGCATCAACCCTCTCTTCCAAATCAATACACATAGGCCTTGTCAAAAACATGGATTCTGCTTGTATCAAAAAAATTTAGCAAGTGAAACAGCATAGCAAAAAATGATAATGTAAAACATATAAGAACTTACAAAGGCCTATTTTTCGGTCTCTACTATCATAGTAATAAAGCATTTGAATAGTGGAAAATTTTGCCATTGTCAAATTATCCATCTCTGTTTTTGCAATCCTGTCATTCGCTTTTGATATTTTGGTCTTTTTTTTTGTATTTTCCTAATTCAAATATATTCGGTATTGCAAAAAGTGTAGGAACTTATATTTGCCTCATGGTTCACTTGCAATACTACATGTAGACATAAAATCTTGTGAACAGAAATAGATTTCGTCAGCCTCAAATAATATGCAGAAATGAGTGCAAAAGCGAAGGAAATGACAGTGTAATTGACATTAAAACTTACACATGCCTCATTCTTTGTGCAAAACCTAATTTGAGCAAATGGGGAGGAAACCAAAAAAAAATTGGCATGACAGTTTTAAGATTTCATAGTAAAAGCCATTACTCAATTGCAAATGCATATGAATGGAAGAAATGATAATTAACAGATTCCAATGTCGATAGACAAGGTGAACAATTGAGTACACAACACATGAGAATTACGGTGTTGTAGGAGTGAAACCAAATGTAGATACAAAACATGTAAGAATCAAGGCAAAGCAAATGAGCATGAATGGGCCCTGAGAGGCACTGCTCCTACAAGAATCACTTAGTTGCATTTGAACAAGGGACACAAACAATGTTGTTTTGAACAGAGTGGAGACTTCACATCATAAGCTATTAATGAATTGCAAGAGCATATAAACTATAAAATAACATTAAGAAAGGTCTAGGAAGATACACATGTCTTCTTTTTTCCATTAGCAATCAATAAAAATAAGACATAAATAAAGGCGCACTTTCCTTGAAGATAGAAAGCATGTTATATTGAACACAGATTAAATTTAGTTACCTTAACTCTTTAATAGATTTAGAAAGTAAAGTGCTCAAATCCTTGTTGTTTCCATGATTTGTTCAAACACATCTTACAGTGGCAAAATAATCTTGGCTCTCTCCATCTTTAACTTGCAACTCATACTGCATTGGCGATTGGAAATGACTAGTACCAACAACACCAATTAATCCGATAGAGAAACTATCATTTTATTGGATGAGTTGTGAAATGATTGTGCTAAGAATCAATATGTGTTCTTGGCAGACTTTCTCAATGGGTTCAATAGTGCTTCTAGCAGTCAAAACAAGGGAATAATTAGCCTCTCCTCTTTCATATTGTGTTTTTTTCCTAATGACAAAGTTCGTGAGGCGGAAACTTGTATGTGGTGATAACAATGGAAAAAATGTGTCAATTAATTTGTTGTTGATGTTTGCAGTGATTGTCATTTGACCATGACTATCAACTAAATCAACATGCATAATTGCTACTTTTAGTGGTGTTCCAGGAGTTGTGGTAATAGAAGGCCCATAAACAACCAAGACATCACCTTCAAATGATAAATTTGTTTTCTTTCTTCATATATCTAAGATGGTTGATGGCTCTACAGTTGTTATTTTGAATCTGCACGTTGCAACATGAAGAATGACTAAAACTAAATTTTTAATTAAACATATAAAGACTGAAATCATACGCGAGACAAATGGAATAAGGTACTTTCCTTTTTTCATCTTGTTTTTCAATTGATTGAGCCATCATCTATTTTGCAAGAGAATCATTTTGTGTTTTCCAAATGCCTCTACAAATATGTGGAATGAGATATTTGTGTGTTACTTTTTCTAAGACTTTAAACATTTGTCGTTGCAACATTTTCATGAGATATAGTGACTTGATATCTCCCATACACAATAAAGCAATGTGGACAAGGCCATGTCGATAGACAACCTACTGTATACAAGATGCTTTCAAAATCATAGTAAAATTGTTTACTCTAGGAAGGTTGTTCAAATTCTTCCCATCCCAACGGTGAGCAAAAGCATCAAATCATTAACCTGAACTTTGCAAAAGTTTCATCAGATTCTACTTCACCATCTTCCTTTCCATTGTGAATTTTATTTCCAATTTCATCCATGAAGAATGTCCCCAGCTTCTAGATCCCACTCATAGCCATAACTTTTCCAGGTGTCGAGTAAAGCTTCAAATTTTTACTGAAGCAACAATTGGAAAAATTTGGTCTTGCTAGATACAATGTGTTGAAAAGCTCTTTGAAGTTATTCAAGGAAAAAGTTCTCGAGAGTATAATGTGCAATTTTGAATTAACCCTTCTACATAAACTTTGTATCTTTGATCTGCTATTTTGAGTTTGATGGCCTTCATCAAGATTGAGTAGACATGCACTATCTAAAACCAATTTTCTTCAGAGTGGCCGATCAAAGATATGGATTTCATGCAAAGGGTTTAATTGAAAATGGCACATTATACTCTCAGGAACTCTTTTCTAGAATAACTTTAAAGAGCTTTTCAATACACTGTATCTACTAGGGCCTAATTTTATCGATTGTTGTTTGCGTAAAAAAATGAAGCTTGGGAGAAAAATTCAAAATGGTAAAGAGGGTGGTGAAGCAGAATTTGATGACACTATCGTAAAGTTCAAGTTAATCACTAATGCATTTGTTCATTGTTATGATAACAATTTTGCATGGCAATGTTGTTCAAAGCATTGGAACGTAGTTATTTTCATCGATTTCCAATTCATGCAAGGAAGTTTCAAATGAAATTTCCTTTGTGTAATTTAACAAACCATAAAAAATAAAAAACAAGATTGATGTTCTATATATATTTGCATATTCTCTACATATGCAAGTATATAAATATAGGTGCTATGATCAAAATCCTACATAAAAAACTCATACCTCTTACACATCTTTGCATATCATACATGTTGCAATAGCAATAAAAAACCATGGAAGTCTTAACTTTTCCAACTTCTTCAAAGAATAGACAATTGCCATATCTTAAAATGTTTGAAGATCATAAATTGTTTGTCATCTACAGGCTTAAGCATGACTAATCAAGACATAAAACTTACAAAAAGTATAAACAATCAATCAAGCCATACAAAATGAAATATTGATAGCCTAAATCTACGCCAATAAATGTTTGAAATCCACCAATGTCTTTTCTTTATAACATGTAAAGATCTATCTATGTATCTATACATGCATATATATGACTGTATAAGTATCTAAATACATTTGTATGTATATATATGCATATATATATGAATGTCTTAAGAATATATAAACATCTAGCTATGTATCTAACTATATTTTTCTACAAGCATATAACTATGGTTTCTAACTACCGTGTGTCAAAAATTTAAATTGCTTCATTTTTTTCAAAATAGCTACCGTGTGTCAAAAATTTAAATTGCTTCATTTTTTTCAAAATAGCTTACTTCAAAAGCCCCCTATTTAAAAGTTTCCTTTAATGCTATATCATCAAATACGATGCCACATCAACATGCTTTCTGCCAAACTATCATTACAACTACTCGACATTATATAAACAACTACTACTGCAACTACCATAACAATCTCAAATATCACTATATCTCATGGTGTCATAAATTCAAGGAGAAGTGCCTTTGGTTTTGTTCATTCTAACATGTCAATGTTGAAGTCTCTAGCAATAATGAATTTTGAATTAGCTGGCAATCAAATTATAATAGTTTGTATAAAATTAAAAAGATCATGAATAGGTGTGTTTGGTCACATATACAAGTTTATGATGCGCATAGTAATATGCATGTGCAATACATTTATAATAACTTTTCATGTGCAAATATACTTGATTTTTGAAGAAGAGACTGCAACGTCATAATTTTGGATGATTTTCTCTTTTCTTTCTAATGAAGTTTGATTCTTCGAATGTTTGTAAAAATTATGCCAATAGTTTGAATTTTTCTAATTTATGTTGATAAGCAAGCGACCTTTTCAATCATTTGATTGCAATAATGTTGTAGTCATAGATGTGCACAATCGCAACCATGTGATATGCAATTCATATGCAATGTTTCGCTTAGTACATTAATCAAATTGTATATTACCTATTCCTTGGAGTGACTGTAATTTTGAATTTATTTCTATTGGCATATGGCTTCTAGTGTTGTCATTGATGGCAACCTAATTCATTGATCCAGTCTACATTTCAATATTTGATCATACCGGAAGACAGAGTAAAGAACAAGGTATCCAACTGAAGTTGAATATGTCAAGTGGTTTGCATTATCAGTTTATCAGTTTTGGTTGTGGATCTTAGGGAAGGTCGTTGGGTATCTAAAATGTCTTATTCTCGAGTTTTGTGTCATTGCATCAAGTGGTGTACAAGTTAGGCGATTCGGTCGTTCAATTTTTTTGTTCATTAGTGTATGAAGGTTGACTAAGTGAATGTAGGGTGTTGCGAATGTTTAAGGAAAAAATGTTTGGAGTATTTTTGTGTTGGAGATTTTTTTTTGGGTCCTCACTATGTTGTGGCCAACTTTGATAGATGTGCATTAAATGTTATTCATGATTTGAGCCGAAAATTGGAGAATATTTTCTATTTCATTAAAGCTGACATATAGCGATCAAATCCTTGGTAGTGGATATATATAATAGATCGGTTAATTCATTTTGAGGTGTGCTCGATGTGTGTTCAATATGTGTTGATGTATGTTGTGAATATCAAAAGAATAGTTGAGCGATTTCACTTGTGCAAAAGAGGATTTTGTGAAGTGAATTAAGGTAGAATAGAGCGAAGTGCATAATCATACAGAAGGTCCAAAATCTAATCTATGAGCCTAATTGGAACTGTAATTAGACATTTGTAGATGTTATTTTCTCAGTTCAACCTTTTGATGTAATCCAAATATTTTGTAAGACAGTGAGCCTTCTTGATCTTGAGCAGTGAGCTCTAGGCAGTGTGCCTGAATGCAAGTGCATTCCCATTTTGTAAAACACTTATATTTTGAGTACTCAAACTGTGGATTGACCTCCATCGTGGTTTTTCCCCTAACATGATTTCCATGTAAAAAATCCTTGTGTTATGGTGTTGTGGCTTATTGTTTTATGTTCATGCATCTTTATTTTGATTGAATGTTATAGGAACTTGAGAGAACAGATTAATAAAGCTAAAACTTGCACAACACTGATTCACCCCCCTCTCACTTCAACAACAGCTTTTGGTGGCACTTGATGATCTTGATCAGTCTAAAGCAGAAGTCCAGGACTTGAAAGCAAATCTTAAGGATGATGAGAAATTCATTTAGAAGTTGAAGGATCACATTATTAAGTCCAGGGAGAAGAGAAAGGATCTTTGTGACCATATTAAGCAAAAAGAGAGCAAAAGCATGGATGATGTTCACTTGAATCAAACCTTGAAGGAAATAATTGAAGAATGTGAAAATATTGCCAGAGACAATGCTACTCTAAATCATGAGATGGAATCTATGGTGATGAAGCTGACTAAGGAGATTGAAGAAAGAAAGAAGAATGAGGAAAATCTTGCCCAATCCCTAAAACAAAGATCTGATGAATGCAACAGAATTAATGGAAAATTCATTCAGTTAGAGATTGAACTACAACAATCCAGAAACAATGAAGAAGAGCTTGAAAAATAAATTGTTATTCTTAGGGATGAACTTACTACTGCAAATGAATACAAGGAGAAGTTCAAGATTAGCTTAGTTAAGCTTGATGAGCTGACTCAAGGACAAAAGAATGGAAATGACAAGCGAGGTATTGGATATGAGAAAGGAGAAAGTTCTGAATCTGGACAAAGGAATTTCAGTAAAGAAATAAGATGATTCAAGCAAAAAGGCATCCAGTAAGACTACTTAATGCTCAAAATTTTAATGGATATTGTTTTGCTTGCAATAAATTTGGTCATATGGCTGCTCAATGCAGAAGTAAAGTGAAATCAAGTAATCCATCATTTTTCTGGTCGGTGTTTCAATTGCAATAATTTTGATCATAAGTCAATTGAATGCAGAAATATGTCAAACAACTCTGTCAATAGAAGGAATGTTAAATGTTATACCTGTGGAATATTTGGGCATATTGCTAACCAGTGCAGATCTAGAAGAAATCAATGGAATGACTGGTCTAGACAATGAAATGTAGTGTGTTTCAATTGCAACAAATATAGTCACATTACAAGATTTTGCAAAAACAAGAATATAGATACAAGAGGTTTGGAATACAAAGGGAGAAATACGCAGAAAGATGATAAAGGAAAAGGGAAAGTGACTGTGGATGAAATAAGAAATTAGATGAAGAAGACATGGATGAAGAAGAGTTCCTTTGTTGCAGGAAATGAGCCAGCACCAGAACCTGCTTATGGTAACTCCTCTAAAAATTAGTTTTTGGGCCTTTGGCCTAGGGGGAGTTGTCAAGAAAATCCTTCAAACCCCCTGTTGGTAATTAACACCAGGATGTGGATGAGTGCAGTGGTTGCACTGATGATCTATAGATGCTATTGAAACAGTTGGAGAGAGTATTTTGTTGAGTTGAAGGTCTGCATAAGTTTTTGTTTGATGACTGAGAAAACAAGGTATCCAGATAAGTTAGGGCCAAAGAATTTATTAGAACAAAATTTAGGTGTGCAAGTTATAAAAAGCGAGTTTAAACCCTTATTTTTCACTTTGTATCGAAGAAGAAGAAGGAGAACACTTTGCATCAAATTTTTGAAAGCATATTCGGCAACGGAACCCTAATCCATCAGGTACTTTAGTTGTATTGAGAAATTTTAGTTTAATTTAGTGTGCAATTGAATTTTTTTTCCAATACATGTGTACGGAAGGTAAAATGGAACAAATCAAAGGAATGATAAAACTATATGAGTATAGCAACGAGAAGATTATAGCTGAAAGAAACATGTTGTTGCACGATGAATTGAAATGGTTGAAAGAAGCAAAACACAAAAGCTTGGATATTTGGAGTGAATTTCCCTATTTCATAAACGCATAAATTGTAGAGTTTATTTTGGACAGATTGAATGACGATATTCTGACTCTGGATAAACCCTACCATATCTCAAAAAAGTGATTGCAGTTGTAACTCGGTTATGTAAGGTTGGGGATGTGCCGAGGAAGAAGTCAATTTGAAATAAAGAAGTTGAAACCCTAACTGGAGTAATTGGAGATCAAAGGGCATTGATAATATCCACAATTAAAGATTTAGTGACAAGGTATATTGCGCATGGAATATCCTACAAAATATTTTTTAGAAATAAAGAAGGTGCAACTTCGGCAGGTGTTGTTTACATTTCACACAAGATGATAATGGAAGATCAGGATTTTGATCTTTGCGGATTCTTGAAAGATCAACTGATGGAGAATGTGCAATTGAAAAAGAAGATAGATTACCCTTTCAGGTTTGGTACTTTGGTTATATGCCTTGTGATGCATTTTTTGAATTGCTTACCCCTGAACAACAACGTAATATGGAAAGAGAGTGAACTAGTTAGCAAGCAGATTTACATATACTCTAACAATTTGGAAAATTGTGATCAAGTATATGAAAGTTTCTTTAAGGGTTTGTTAAGAAAGTTTGGGTCAATTAGTATTGCTATTCTGGTAAGGGCACTTGAAGTTGGTTCATCCTCCGGTGAGATGGAGAGAAAGAAGAAAAGGGCAAAATAAATTGTTGTCTGTACTCCACCAGCATGCAAGACACCAAGAGTTGAAGGGAAAGGAAAAGAACAGGTGATTGTGTACATACCAAATGAGGAATCTGATAAAGAAACTGAGGACACCCTAGGAAAAGAACTGGACACAACTGAACCGGAACAAGAAAACGTAATGACAAAAGGAAGTGAAGGAGAAGGTGATTTAACCAAATAAGAGTTGTTGCATCTTATTCGTGAGGAAGATGGAATGCAAAAAATTGGGAACATATGGTCTATCAAACCTTCATATGAGCAGGACATGATCTTAAGCGTACTAAGTGATCATCTTGTGCACAACCATATCAAATTGGAGAGTTTGCAGAATATGTTTCTAGATGAGATGATTGAATGCATCAAGGAAATCATGGACTCTAAGTCTTAGAACAAGGAAGAAGAAGTAATCCTACACCTGAAGAAGCAATACAAATTGTCACTTACCAAGCTGAAAAGGCACATGAATCAACTAAGGCAATGCATAAGCACAACAAACAACATCTATAACTACTATCTTCGATGGCCTCATGCAATCAACAAGTACAAAGAGAAGCTGGAACAAATTGAAATAGAGATGAACAGTATTGGACAAAATTTTAACATGTTTTAGGACCAAGATGGTGCAATCAGGAAAATAATTCAGCAATTACAGGCAGAGCATACAAAGGTTCAAATCTCCAGAGACAGGATTGTTGACACCTTTTGGAAAGTAAAGGACATAATAGAATGCAGGCTAGAACAATTGATTAAGATACTAAGGAGAGGAGAAGTATTATAAGAAGCCATCACCATTCTAGAATCCCTCATCAAGATTATCAATCAGACATTTGAAAACAAAAGCATGATCATAATCATCAGGATTGCAGTGGAAGCATGGAAGAAGTTTCTTCTGGAGATAAAGGAAAAGTACAAAATAATTTTCTAAGTACCAGTTGTATTTCTTCAAATTTTTGAACCAATTTTTGCATAAGTTTTTGGTTACACTTCACAAGGAGAGAAAGAAAATATTTTATTATCTTTTTGTCATTGATGTCAAAGGGGGAGAGAGTGTAGTGAGAAATGCCAAAGGGGGAGTTTTAGCCTTTTGAAGTTTTGTAGATTCTGACACTTAGTCATTTTTCACTAAGTGTTGCCATCAATTCCAAAGGGGGAGATTGTTGGCATATGGCTTCTGGTGTTGTCATTGATGGCAACCTAAGTCATTGATTTGGTCCGCATTTCAGTATTTGATCATACTAGAAGACAGAGTAAAGAACAAGGTATTCGACTGAAGTTGAATTTGTCAAGTGGTTTGCATTATCAGTTTATCAGTTGTGGTTGTGGATCTCAGGGAAGGTCATTGGGTATCTGAAATGCCTTATTCTCGATTTTTGTGTTGTTGCATCAAGTGGTGTACGAGTTAGGAGATCCGGTCGTTCGATTTTTTGTTCATAAGTGTATGAAGGGCGACTAAGTGAATGTAGGGTGTTGTGGATGTTTAAGGCGAAATTGTTTGGAGTATTTTTGTGTTGGAGATTTTTTTTTTGGTCCTCACTATGTTGTGCTCGGCTTTGATAAATGCACATTAAATGTTATTCATGATTTGAGCCGACAGTTGGAGAATATTTTCTATTTCATTAAAGCCGACATATAGCGATCAAATCCTTGGTAGCAGATATATATATATATATATAATAGATCGGTTAATTCATTTTGAGGTGTGCTCGATGTGTGTTCGATATGTGTTGATGTATGTTGTGAATATTAGAAGAATAGTTGAGTGATTTCACTTGTGCAAAAGAGGATTTTGTGAAGCAAATTGAGGCATAACAAAGCAAAGTGCAGAATCAGATAGAAGGTCCAAAATCTGATCTATGAACCTAACTAGAACTGTAATCAGGCATTTGTAGATGCTATTTTCTCAGTTCAACCTTTTGATGTAATCAAAATCTTTTGTAAGGAAATGAGCCTTCCTAATCTTGAGCAGTGAGCTCTAGGAAATGTGCCTGAATGCAAGTGCATTCCCATTTTGTAAAACACTTATATTTTGAGTACTCAAATTGTGGATTGACCTCCACCGTGGTTTTTCCCCTAACAGGGTTTCCACGTAAAAAAATCCTTGTGTTATGGTGTTGTGGCTTATTGTTTTATGTTCATGCATCTTTCTTTTGATTGAATGTTATAGGCACTTGAGAGAACAGATTAATAAAGCTAAAAATTGCACAACACTGATTCACCCCCCCTCTCAATGTTGCTTGATTCCAACAGTTTCAAGCAAATTTGCAAAATAGAAAGACAATAAATTTATGGCAAATATGAAGGCATTATAACAACAAGCAATACTTGTAGTTGAAGGAGGACAAAAGTAGTAGTTTAAGGACAAGGGCGGCCACTTAGCTGAGTTTGTAGAATGAATACAGTCGTACTGATAAAGTCTTCTTCGCTCTGCCTGGATTAGAAGCACTCACTCTTGTTTGAAAGTCTATTTAGGAAACTGGGGATAATTTTTCTATGTTTGTAAAAATAAGCAACAAAACTGTCGAGAAGAAGCTCCACTAGTTAATAAAAAGTTTATTGTAACGACTAAGAGCTTATTTAATAAGAGACTAGAAAGCTTAGTGAGCCATAACAAATAATTGCATCAAACAAGGGAAAAATTTGTTTCAAGTGAATGTTGTTAGGAGAAAGCCTTCATGTTTACACTTATCTAGCATTGTAACCTTAGTCTAAAAGGGCATTGCTTTGCTTGGGAAATTGATTAATGCATTTACTGTTGTAGGATGCATTAGCCTATGGAAAAAGCCTATACAATTTATGTTTAACCTACTCCTTGGCTTCAACTGTTCCATGTTTATTGTTTGCATAGCATATGCCATGTACTGTACACATTTCCCTTGTCAAGGCTTGTAACAACAAGCAATACCTCTAGTTGCAGTAGCACAGAAGAATGGGGACATTTTCCCTTTATTTCTAAGAAAAAGCAACAAAACTAATGAAAAAAGGTCGAGTAGTTAATAAAAACTTTATTGTAAGGGCTAACAGCCTATTTAATAACAGACTACAAACCTAGGCTAAAAAAGCATTACTTTACTAGGAAAAATTGGTCAAACAAAACTCACTATAGAAATAAAATTGCATATATTTAGATTATTGAATTTGTCTCACTAGTTGACCATATCAAAGGCAAATCCAACAATTGTGCCAGTATTGCCATAGTATTTTTTGTATTAACTATGCATTCACTGTTTTACGATGCATTAAAAATATTTTCCAAAATTTATCATGTACTTCTATTTTGCTAATTTGCTTACAAGCAAATGAATATTAGGGCGACTGCAGTGAATAGAAAAATAGATACAGGAAAATATAGTTAAATTATATAATCTAATCGGTGTACAAAGTGCAACATTGCATAAGGATTGCATATCACATGCTTCTAATTATGCATGACTCTGATTGCAAAACTAACTTGCTTTTGGGCAAAAAATAGTTTCATGTTTATGAATTATTAGATTCTTGAACTAGGATTCTCCTTTATTGTTCACAACTCTTCCAAGGCATAATTTTTAGACACATTGGAAGACTTAAAATTCATTGGAAAGAAAGGAGAAGAATGATACAAGAATCTGACCTTCTAGAACTTCTTGTTCAACAACCGAGAATATTTGCAGTCATATAGATCTTTGCCTCTGACTCCAATTGTGAGCAATGGTTTCTGTCATAGGGACAAATTAGACAAATGAGCACAGTCCATGAAATATAATATGTTATTCGTAAACATGAAGCACATAAGCACATGATAAAATTTGCCAAAAAAAAGGGCAGCGTGATAAATTTTTGCAAACATTCAGATGTCAAATACAAATTTTGTGAGCTTTGTTGATAGGCTAGTGGCTACTCAAGCAATGAATAGATAGTTAATGCATTGTATGCCTCCAAAATTTGAGAAAGGTCTTGTCGACTATGGAGGAAAATTATGCACAAATATTTGTGGAGGAAAATGTAGGTAAGCAAGTTGTGAATGCATACTAAAGAAGTATGCATAAAATACAAAAAAATATAAGATTCATAAAATTTACACTTTGGATGTTTGCAAAAATTTATCATAAACACATAGGCGAGCCACTCACCAGTATGTGAGTGTTGGGTTTTATTTGTGCTTATTCTTGTTTTCCCAGTGATAATTCTTATTTATTGCATTAGCCACCTACTCCTTTGCTTCAACTGTTCCATGTTTATGTGTTACATAGCATATGTCATCATTGTACCCACTTGCCTCATTAGCCCTTGTAACAACAAGCAATACTTCTAGTTATCAAGTATCAAAAACAAATAGACGAGCCACTCATTAATAGTGCAATGTTCCTACAAAGAGTTTTGTAGTTCTATGAAGTTGGCCAATTTCTAGACTCTCTTCTTGTTGACCATGAACGCTTCCTTGCGAATCATTTCCTCTTTATTATATTTGATTCCTGAAATGAAACAAGGCATGTTACAAACATGCAACCAAGTACTGATATGTATAACTGCAGATATAAATCAAATATTTATTCAAACATGTGATCATCAACTTGGAAAAATACATTGTTCCATGGCATAGTAACAATATAGAGGCAGAACATAACAACAATTAAATAATTGCAAACAACAACACAAGGAAACAAACTTCGCACATGAATATAATTACAATTCAGTAGACCTTCCAAATTTAAACAGAATAATTTTCTTGCAAGAAGAATAAGATGTAAATATATAAACCATGGATAAAAAAAGAAACTAAACTTACAAAGTTATGCCATAGCATGTTAGAAACTTGATCTCCTATGCTCTCACATATGCAAAAAATGGTTTGATTCACAGTTGCCACTTGAGAAAAACAAAGGACCTATCAACCTTAATAATAAATAGCAAATCTTTATAACCATGTATTCCAATTTCCAATGCTCAATACTAGCACCAGTTGTAGACCAAGCATGTCAAATACTATGAACAATGCCAGTTACCCACAGACACATGTGCAGTGAAAACATGTATATAGTAAAAAAACATTGGAAAAGCATAAGCCTATCACAATTAGGCATGCACTGCAACTGCACTTGAATTTATTTCGTGAAAATGAAAATTAGGTCCAAGTAATTGGAAAATGTCTGGGTGTAAAATGATTAAGTCTGTGACTGTTGAGAGGGTCTATGTCTATTGTATTGGGAATGAAATATGAGGCATTTGTAAGCTCGTATGTCTTTTATAATGTTGGTTTGTAGTTTTGTACACGTTTGTATTTTATAGAGCAGTACATTTGCTTTACTATTTACAAACTCTTATTTATTGTGAGTAGATTGAAGTGCAACCATCATTAATGGCTTATGGTGTGAAGTTTTAAATCTGTCAAGCAAAGTATTATTTGCATTATTTTTTCATTTGCTCAGATCCATGGCAAATCAGACATATCTTGAACAGATAAACATCCTTCAATGTCTATCACTCTTTCATGAACATACAATAGATTTGAATTATATATATATAGATACACATACATATATATACATAGACATATATATGTATATACACACCTGATTATATGTAGAAACAAGTGTATATACATATATACATCTACATATATGCATATATGCATACATATATATGTATGAGCATATATCAAGACATACATATATGGACATACTTAGACCTAATTTTCATTTTCATTTAATAAATTCAAATGCAGTGGCAATGCATGCATGTGGGGGAAATATTACTTCCATTCTTGATCATGAATAGTACATTATCATGTGAAGTCTTCATGAAGAAGAACACATGCCAAGACACGAGTATATCAACAAACTCATCAAGTATTTCCAATAGCAAAGCTCGCTAGAATTATTATTATTATTAAAAGAAATCAAGAGAATGAGAAAAATAGGAGGAAAATACCACCGACCAGAATGAAAATGAATTAGTCAAATGAACTTTGTATGAACACTTGTATTAATAAAGTGTTTGTATCAAACCTAGGATAAATTTGCTCAACTAAGTAGTGTGTATGAGAAATATGATCCCTGACAGATTAGAATGAATAATGTAATGTATAATTTATGGGAATCCAAATAGTTTTATGTACATAGAATTAGTCAACTTGATGTATGTAGAAATGATAATTTCATTGTGGTTATAGGTGCATGAATATCAACCGACACCAACTGAGCCTCCCTATCAAAATTTACTGATATAGGTAACTGCATAGAGAGATTAAAAGTAGCAATTACGTTATGCAAGTAATAGTTGAAAGCATAAAACGTGTAAATATTACAAAGAGAAATTGTTTAATTTAAAAGAAAGCCAAAATGAATAAATTGTTACAAGTGTCCTTTTGAGCGCTTATGAGGGGGCAACAAATATAGGAGCTCGATACCTAAATTCATTGATGGGGAGTGTGCTTGAGTCCATCAGATGCATTGTTAGTTGTTGACAGCAAAGAAGCAAACATTGATGAATTATGGTGTTAAGTCTGCAACATAAGAGGAGACTGTGACTTGTAAAGGTAGTCAAAGAGGGAAGAGAAAGGAAAAACTAGAGCACAACAATGTAAATGATGTTAAAACTTACAAATGACTTGTTTATTGTTTTGAACATGATAGAAATAACCCCTAGTAGGAGACATAGTTTTGATATTGATCGGTTTTCCTGAGCAAATGAAAAAACAATGCAAAAGAACAATACTTACAAATCACTTATTTTTGGCTTTGATCACATTTTCAATTTTAATTAGCAGATGTTGATTTGTGGTAAATAGGTTGAAGTGAAATTCCCACTAATGGATTATGGTGTTCAATTTTATGCATGTCAAGGAAAAAGGATCTTATCTATATATATATATGCAATATGTATGTGTGAACATATGTGCACAGAAAGACATACATATGTGCAAGTATATATATAGGTATGTATATATACATATATATTTGTATGTGTATATATATGTGTGTGTGTGTGTGCATATATATATCTATATATGTGTGTGTCTCTCTCTCTATATATGTGTGTGCTTTGCGTTTTACGTTTGCTAGGATCTATTTTTTCATTTATTTTGAATAGATTCAAGTGCAGTTGTTATTAATGCACAATGGTGTCGAGTTTTGGGTCTGCTAAGTTCGTATGTCTTATATGACATTGCTCTATAAAAAATTTACATCCTTCCATTCTATGGCTTAATATTGTTTGTTTGTTGTTGTCTGCATTTTGTGTGTTAATGTCTATTCTTCACTATAATTGATTGTTTTCATTGCCTAGACTCTGTTGTTGAGTTGCAACTAGCATTAATCGATCCCTCCACTAGGTTTTAAGACTATTGAGCAAAGCATTACTTACATTGCCTAATCATCTTGAAAAATTATTCCTTGACAATAAAACCTTCCAAAAAAGCAAACATTTATAATCTCACATCTTTTACATTGTCTTTTCTGCGTTGTCCAATTATTTGCTCAGATTGTTTAATGAGAGTGAAATCTGTTTCTCTTCAATCTGATTGCATATCAAAATTATACTTTGGGAATGGCACCAAAAAAATAAAGCTATAGTTTAGGTGATGTTGTGGGGAATATTTAGAAAAAGTGAATTTTTTTTTGTTTTTTGAAATTTTGTGATTGGTGGTTGTAATTTTCCTCGTGGTTTTGGCAATTTCTAAATTTTTTGAATAATAATAATTATTGTAGGGAGCTTTGCTACTAAAAATATTTCATGAGTTTGTTTGTATAGTCATGTCTTGGTATGGACTCTTACTGGGGACGCGTGGCGTCTTGAGCAATACATTTGCATTTACTAGGAAATATTTCATGAGTTT
>VDFB02271358.1:502472410-502826260 GCA_007258455.2 Sequoia sempervirens
TCATTTAATAAATTCAAGTGCAATTGCAATGCATGAGTGCACACACTAGAAATTAACCATAAAATGCAGAGATGAAAAAAACTATAAAAGACATTGTAAAAGATGTAGGAACTTACAAACGCTTTGTTTTTTAATACCAAAATTGTAGACATAAACCCTCTCAAAAGGCACTGATTTCACCCTCATCGAACAATCCGAGCAAAGCAACAGACAAACCAAAAAATGAAAGCGTAAAAGATAGAGTAACTTACAAACGCCACCTTTCTCGCTTCCAACACTGTAGATGAAAACCCTCCCAATAGACACAAACTTCAGCCTCATCAAATAACCTGAGAAAATGAACAAACAACGCAAATAACAGTTTGCTTGACAGATTTAAATCTTCACACCATAACCCACTAATGACGGTTGCACTTTAGTCTACTCACAATATATGAGAAGACGCAAATAGTATATGCAAATGTACTGCTCAAGACGCCACACATCCTCGGGAAGAGTCCATGGCAAGACACGACTATACAAACAATCTCATGAAATATTTCCAATAGCAAAGCTCCCTACAACAATTATTATTATTTTAAAACTTTAGAAATGCCAAAACCATGAGGAAAATTACACCCGCCAATCACAAAATTGCAAGAATAAAAAAAAAATCGCTTTTTCTAAATATTCCCCAGAACATCACCAAAACCATATCTTTATTTTTCCGATGCCATTCCCCAAGCACAATTTTAATATGCAAGATTGAGGATATAACATTAGTTCCTCGCCTTATAAAGGCAGGGACTAATAAATAAAATTATTTAATTAATAGATGAAAAGTGATAAAAATAGGTAAAATTATTTGATTAAATGCAAAAGATGGATTGATGGTCCACCTAATGATGGAAAATGACGATGTTTTAGAATAAATATGTTCGTCGGATTTACGTGTCTACAATGTGTATATTATATTATATTTTATATAAATAATGTTATATACAATATATTATGTTATTCATTATTTATATATTATACAATATAATATATGATATAAATATAAATATAATAAACAATCTAATATAAATATATAAAGACTATAATATTATATATATGTAATATAATAATAAATAATATAATGCAATAAATAATGTATAAATACTAATATAATATAATATAATAAATAATATATAAATACTAATATAAATCATTAACACAAATTTACTATTTTTAAGCCCCCAATTTTGTGTTGGAGCTCATTTGGGATCCATTAGTCACATCCTCTCTTACGATGTTTTGACCATAGCCTTGCCCCATGTTTCACTAACAAAGCTTGGGGCTTTACCCTCTGCCAAATTTACCACTAATCAAAGAAACAAACTACCAATTTTTTTGGAACTTTAAGGTTTTAAATATATGTCTCAGAGTTGTCACCCCAATCCGAACTACAAGCTCGTGTTGAAACTTAGAGCACACATAGGAGGGGACATCAATTGACATGGAAATATAAATATTAACACAAAAATTCATATAGGCATCCAAACAACAAAGATAGAGAATGTGAAGCACTATTTTGACACGATTATGTATGCTGTAATAGGGGCACCACTCTAATACAAGGAAGACAAAAATGTTAGGTTGCTCGAAATGAAAAATAAACACCTTCACTGCAATTTACCTATGACAAAGTAATTAAAGATATATATTAAGTGTAATTTTATACTATTTAAATTATAATATATGTATTTTATGTATACAATACATAACATATTTATTTGTTATAATATAATATTTTATAGAATCTATATTATATAAAGAGAGAAGTAAATAGATACAAAGATAAGAGGTAAGGATATAAAGGAATAAAGAGAGAGAGAAAGAGATATAGATAGTAAGAGAGATAAAGAGAGAAGAGGAGATATATAAATAGAGATAAAGTCACATAGAGAGAGAGAGAGAGAAAAAGAGATAAAGAGCGAGAGGGGGAGATAAATAGGGATAACATTTAAGAGAGTAAGGGAGAGAGAAAGAGAGAAGAAGAGAGAGAAAGATAGAGGAAGAGTGAAAGGAAGACACATATAAGGAGAAATAGGAGAGAGGAAGAGAGAGATTGAGAGATAATGAGAAACATATAGATAAATAGGGAGACAAAGATAAAAATCTTTCTCATCCCATCTCTCTCTATATATCCCTATATCTACCTCTCTCTACCTCTCTCTCTCTACCTCTCGCTCTCTCTCAACCTCTCTACAAATAACTTTGTATCTCTATATTTCTACCCCTTCATCTCTCCCTCTCTCATTCTCTCCCTTTCTCTTTGTCCCTCCCTCTCTCTTTTTGTCTCTCCCTCTTTCTATCTTTATTTCTCCCTCTTCCTCTTCCTCTCTCCTTCCATCTCTCTCCTCTTTCTCTCCATCTCTATTTCTCTCTTTCTCTCTCTATCTCTCCCCCCTATCGCTATCTCCTTACCTCTCCCTACATCTCTCCCTCTCTTCCCTCTCTCTTTCCCACTATATCTATCTCTATCTCTCCTTTCTATCCCTATTTCTCCCTTCATCCCTCTCCCTCCCTCTTTCTATATCTCTCTACTTCTCTTCTACCCTCTCTCCCTCTCCCTCTCCCTCTTTCTATATCTCTCTACTTCTCTTCTAACCTCTCTCTATTTCTCTCCCCCACTCTCCCTCCCTCCCTCTCTCTATTTACATGTCTCTCTCCCTCTCTATCTTTATCTACATATATCTCTTTCTCACTCACTCACACACTCCCTATTTATCCCTTCCTATCTCTATCTCTATATCTCTAAGCACTCACATAAACACACACACCCTATTTCTCACTCCTGATCTCTATTTCTCCCTCCTCTCTATCTCTCACTCTTTCATCCTCTATCTTTATCTTCTCATTTCTCCCTCTCCCTCTTTATCTCTATCTCTATCTCATTATCTCTATATCTTTCTTATTTACTCCATCTCTCCCCCCTCCTCTCCCTCCATCTCTCCTACTCTCTCTATATCCCTCTCCACTTATCTCTATATATCACTTTCTATTTTTCCATCTCCCCCTCTCTCATTGTCTCCCTCTTTCTATCTCTATCTCTATTTCTCCCTCTCCCTCTTCCTCTCTTCAATCTCTCCCTCTTTATATATTTATCTCTCTTTCACCCTCTAACTTTCCCAAGATATATCTATCTCTCCTTTCTATCCCTATCTCTCCCTCTCCCCCCTATCACACCCTCTTTCTATATATCTCTACTTCTCCTCTCTCCTCTCTCTATTTCTCTCCCTCCCTCTCTATCTATCTATCTATCTATCTATCTATCTATCTATCTATCTATCTATCTATCTATCTATCTCTCTCTCACTCATATACACATGCACTCCTTGTTCCCCCTCCCTATCTATATCTCTCTATCTTTCCCCCCTTTTATCTCTCACTCTCCCTATATCTCTCTTTATTACTTTCTATTACTTGTCTCTATCACCTTCTTTCTCTTTCACTCTTGCCTCGCCTATCTCTATCTCCCTATCTCTCCCTCCCCCTTGTTTATTTGTATCTCATCATCTCTACCTCTCTCTTATTCACTCCACCTCTCTTGATCTGTTTGTTTGTCTGTCTCTTTATCTCCTTCTCACTCCTCTTTATCTCTTTCTATCAATATCTGTCTACCTCTACCTTCCTATCTATACCTCCCTATATCTATATCACTCTCCCTCCCCCTCTCTATCTATTGAGTTATCTCTCCTCTCCCCCTCTCTCTCTTATTCATTCCATATCTCATTCCATCTCTCCTACTCTCTCTCTCTCTCTCTCTCCCTATCTCTCTATCTTTCTATATCACCCTATATATATCATCCTATCTTTCTATCTTTTCCTCTATCCCTCTCTATCTTTCTATATCACCCTATATATATCATCCTATCTTTCTATCTTTTCCTCTATCCCTCTCTATCTTTCTATATCACCCTATATATATCCCTCTCCCTCTCCCTCTCCCTCTCTATATATTGATTTATCTCTCCCTCTCTACCCCCTCTTCTCCCTCTCCCTCTCTACTAATTGACCTCATGTGCTACATGCAAAAAATAGACCTTTTTTTCTTTTCTTAATTGACCTTCCACACCTCTTCAACGTACTCATTACACACCAACATGCGATTCCTAATAATAGTTGATGCTAAAAAAAATACATATATATTCTAATGATGCCATGTGACCAAAAAAATGTTTAAATTATTAAAGAAAAATTTCCAATCCCACCCTTTAAACAACCACCTCGCAAATCTTTTATCATCTCATAAAACTTTCTACCCTCTTAACATAAATCCAATTCTCATCTCATAAAATCTTTTACCATATTATGAAAATAAATTAGAAAACACCCTCAAGCATGCTTGATGAAATTTTTTCATGTAAAATTATCCTTACAATTAGAGCCCTACAAAAGACAATCAACATAGATCTCTTTGATATGTGGAAATCTTGCTTTAGATGAAATGAAAGACTTTAATGATGTCCACGAGACTAAACAATCTATAGGATCGAGACAAACAACTTAATTTGTCTTCATGTTCTTTTCCAAGTCGGATCTCCTGCTATTAATTTTGATTACAGGGCTAGTTGTTTGGTTGATCTTATCCTCCTCAAATAACTGTTGCATATTGTCCACACCCAAACTATTTTCGTATTGATTACGAATATCTTCATAAGCTGTGCATTCCATGATGAAGTGCCATTCCATCTCCATCGCCCCCTTATTGTAGAATATGCAAGTTCTTTCTTCCCAAGTTTCCTTAGGTATATTCCACCTACTAGTCTCACACCTAAGATGGTGTGATTCCGTCCTCAATTGTGCAGCTAACAGCCTCGCTTTCCCTTTAATAGCTGCACCTAAATAGGTTTTTTCACCATAATCCTTTGTTGGGTTAAACTCTCTCATATATGTTTTTTTTCGCCCAATTTGTTTTGACCACATGACAATCCTAAATTTTTCCCTCACATAGTTTTTTATTTCACTATTGGTGCTAAGACACTCTTGTAATTTGATGTCCCACTTGTTCAACCACTTGTTGTTCTGCTTCATCCAAGTTTTCTTTCTATGATCTAGCGTCTCCTCCATAACCGTTTTGGGCCACTGATAGTTATCCATGTTTTCAACCTTCTTTAAATAACTTATCAACTGGGTTATCACTGATGCTTCCAAAGGAAAAGCCCCCATTTTAGCTAAAAGAATTTTATATGGGACTGTGGCTTTAACTTTGAGATTGCTTATTATTAGGTGTTTGTGGATTCTCTCTATTTGTCTCCAACTACACTTTGAAATATTGCTTCCCCACACTTCACACCCATAAATTGACTTTTACCACCTTTAACTTGGCCTTCTTCCCCAAGCAATCAGCTTAACATGACGCAGTTCCGAGTCCTTCAATAGCCCATTCGAAGTAACTTAACATTAAATCAGTGTTGAGCTTGAGTAGGTATAGTTAGGGGAACCTGATGTGGCTATATGAATGACCTCAAAGGGTCTGATCCAATCTCTTTTGTTTTAAACAAGATATTAATACCTTTCAAGTATTGTGAGGAGCAGGAGAAGGCGCCATGGAGAGCATGACTCTTCTGAGGTCGTTCACATTATCAGTCTCTGTTTCGGGCAGGGCATTTGCTTGTAACAGAAGGTTATTTTCAACGAAAGCTGGTAGTTTTCTGTCTGGGCGGAAGAAGCACACGCAGTTAGTTAGTGATATCAGAAGGGTGGTATCATACAACCAACTTGGTCTTTTAACGGGAGGAGGAAGAGTAGGAGCAAAGAGGATTCTTTCTTCTTCAAAGAGGGCCTTTTCTGTTTCAACGCGTGCTGCTGTCGTTACTCCACCACAAACCCCTTCTTCCGGTAATATCTCTTATTCCTACATCCAATCAGACTCAACTTGAAATATATAAATTTGATACAACTATTTTAAACTATTAACTGGTAATTAGTTTCTGTTTTTTTAACGTCTGGTCAGAACCCAAGTTTAATTCAGGACTGGTTTTTATTCAAATGTAACTAGCAAGCTTTCAACCCAGGTTTCCCTGGGACCTGCAGTTTTATTGGAAGCATTTTCTTTTGAGATAATAACTGCACTTGTATCATGCATCCTTCATCACAGTTATAATCTGCTTGGTTTGCCATTTACCAATCTGAATGTTTTCCAGTATTCGGTAGCTGTACAATTCAATCACTCATTTCTATTGACAATGAAAGTAGAGCATTAGTTTAGATGGTGAAACGCAGGCGACAAGTTACTAAGTTTAATTGATAAAAGTCAGAGTGTATTGGTAGGCAAGTGGACAAGGCAGGTGGACTAAAAACAAAAAGTAATAATAACGAATTGAATTATATCAGATGATTTTAATGACGTCCAAGAGATCAAAGTAGTCTATGGACCACAAAGCCAAAGATATGATATGATGTAGCCTTGGAGTGCACAAGTAGTGAATGTGAATCATGAATCAAATTTGCCAAAGCTGTAGATCTCTTCTGGAGGGCGGCCCTTCTATTATTATTATTATTATTTTTTTTGTTTTTTTGTTACGCCAGAGGTATCCCCACGACCCAGCCCAGCGGCCTTTCTATTATTATTATTATTATTATTTTTTTTTTGGTTACACCAGAGGTATCCCCGCGACCCAGCCCAGCGGCCCAACCAGCCTTGCCTTGGTCTTACTTTTTGCCAAGTTGGGGTTCGGGAAGGGTGAGCTGAGGCGAGACTAATCCTCTGGGGATGCACGCAATCACCTGCAAACCACGTGCATCGGGTAAGCCCGGGCCTCAGAGTCGAACCCAGAACCTATGGGGAGCAAACCCACGGCCCAAGCCAACTCCGCTACCTGTGCGGGTTCTCGGCCCTTCTATTATTAACCCTGATTAGAAATTCCCCTGTTTTCGAGTCTCAAATCTTCATAAAGGGAAGGCATAGATTCACTTTTCAGAATGGCGATGTATTTGGCCCCGATGTCGCTATAGGTGGAGTAGTCCATGACAAAGTGCCATTCTGTCTCAGCCTCCTCCAAAGTGCAAAATAAGAAAATTAACTCATACTTATACCCAATTTTGAATCACGCCATCAGTGCCATATGTTCATTGTTCAAATACTGGATGACATGGATGCAAAACATTGCAAGTGATTCCAGACGCATAGAAACAGATATAGACCTCAATAAGTTGTGCCAATCAGTGTCATTCTTAATGCGTTCTCACCCATATGACATTGCTTGTATGGAGAATGACAGTAGTTTGAAAACATTGGGAGTATTGGCAGACCCATACATCCCTGTATAACCCTAGTACATTGCCAATCAATGCCACTCTCAATATTTTTGCAGTCATATGGAGTTTCTTATGCAATGAATGACATGACTGTTTAAACATTGCAAATGCTGTCTGTCAGTCAATGTCAAGATCAAGTGTATATGGGTCCGAGATAGTTAAAGGCCAATTGAATTACATTCTAGAGCTGATTGGGAGGAGGAAACATAAGAGCCATAGCTGACTTTGAAGATATATATATATGCCTGTTAGTGATAAGACCATATGAATCAAGGTCAAGTATGTGTGTATAGATGCCTCTCCTAATGTTGTTGCATCCAAATAGCAGCGCTTAAACAAATGGATGACATAGGTGTGAATTTATTGCAGAGTGATGTCAGAACTGACGTTATACTGATTTTAGATGGTTAATAGCTCTTAAAATGTACTCTGAAACTGATTGGAAGGGACTACAAGAACAAGCCCTGATTTCAGGGAATGTAGAGATTTATGCTAGGGGAAAATGAAGGAACAAAAGTGATTCAATGCAATAAGAGTAATATAATGTGAAAGGTGATTTTTAAGTTGGTTGAGCCAGATGCAAATTTTACGTACAAAATTCACCTTGTAGAATACTACAAGAATTTTTTTTTTCTCATTTAATGTCTATGTTTTGACCTTAAGACCAAGCTTGGGAAGTACCCAACTTTTCCAATAAACATATCTTGTGGTAGTTGTACAATATTGATGGTTTTCAAAATGAAGGAATCAATTACCTTAGAATCAAGAGCAGTCAGGCAGGCACAGAGCTTGTGGATTGGGGTTTGGAGACTTGAAAGCTATGTTCCATGGCATTTCTAGGACAGGGATGGAAGGAAACGTGGGAAAGTGTTTCTGGGATGGTAGGGGGTTGGAGTCCTTTTTTTAGGGGATGGAAATTAAAAAAAAGAAGGAAAAATTAAAAATATAGGAAATTTCAGATTTCAGATGATAAGGCATTCACCATATTCATTGTCCAACCATATTATGAAACATTTAATCAGCATTGAGAATTCACGAGTTGACATACACATTAACAAAATTTCAACCTGATCGTTTGAGTTTTCATTATCAATGTGCATATACAACAAAATGGAAAGGCTAAAAGGCTAAAACTACAAAATGACAAAATGTAGACAACTATAACCCTCCCCTCTCTTATATCATAAACGTTTTCTCACATCCACTTTCCTTGTTCTTGTATTTACCCATAAAAGTGTTCTTGTGGAGCCTTCACTTTCTGCCCAGGAGAGAAGAATTCAGCTGTTATTTATTTTCCTTTTTTCTTTTCTTTTCTTGCTGTAATTTAGAGCCGTGTCTTCTCCATGGCTGTGAGAGAAGATCTATAGAGCTGTGGGTTGGAGGCCAAAGAAGTGCTTTTTGGAGGGGTTTGGTGAAGGTTGTGGGGTTAATTCATGATGAAGATCTGTGATTGTGGAAAAAACTAGTGTGTGGCTGGGCACATTTGATAGTGCTGAGGAGGCTCTGATGGCCTATGATGATGAGGCTAGGCCCAATGTGGTGCCAAGGCAAAGACTATTTTCACTGCCCCAACAAGGGATGGTATTTGTAATATTAACCAAAGAAACACCAACAAAGCACCACCACTCTTAGTTTTATAATTTTTTTTCAAATGTGCGATTTTAAAAAAAATCTGTTTTTCTCTGGGCTTGGACAGCCGGTTGTTCATGGACACACCCAACCTTCAAACTAATGTTTCTGGTTGGAGGGCAGGGGTAGGGGATGGCCCAGTTATGTTTTCTAATCATCCCTATGTTCTTGAAATGCCTCAAGTACAGGGATGATTGGAAAAGCCTAGGGGATGTGTTCCTGTGGAACATAGCTTGAAAGTAATTGTTGAAACTTGAGATACATGAAAGGTCAGTAACTATGAATTAGATTTGAGAATCTTTATGCTTTTTGCAAGTTCATTAAGTTCTTTACCTTTCGTGTCGATGGCTCACTTCTCTACAAGTGACATGGGTCATTAAAAGGATAATACATGTAGCATCCCTATGCAAGTAGCATTAAAATTCAGCACATGGAGTGCAGATTCTGCACTCTAGGGTTTGAAACAAAGCACTTAACCTTCAATCAAACCTGCAATTTTGAGTGCTATAACTTGCATACACAAACTTTAGAAATTACAAATAATAGAACAGTACAACTAAAATTAGAATTCTGTAGTTGCTGGAAAAATAATTTTTGTTATTCTGGAAATTTTTTGAATACAAAAGATGGATGCCACAAGGTCATAAATAACCCATAAATTTAGAACTCCAAAATAGAGCAAGGCTACTCTAATTTTAAATTGTCTTTCATCACAAAAGAAACATCTAAAAATAAGCCAGCCAACCATAGTAAAACTAATAAAAACAACTCTCAATATAACCAAAAGCAGTGCCTAAAAGAAACTAATATTATTGTTCAACCATTGTCTAATTTTGCACCTAACATTAGCAGCTGTGACTACTAAAAATAGTCCTCAAATTTGTGCCTAAACTATAAACACATAAAACTGCTCAGCTTAGGAGGAAAAAAATCACTTGAAATAAAGTTTGATTTTTCTAATATGTTGTGCCTAGAAACATTGAGCGACAAAAAATCTAACACTCACTTTGTGACCAAGGTGTTCTCTATCAATCTCGACTTCTCTCTCAATATTTCAAACTTCTCATTTGTAGGGGATTTTTATCAAAATGTTTGCAAGCTGCTCATTTGATGGAACATACCAAAGAATTATTGCTTCCTTCTGAACTTGGTCTTTGAGAAAATGATAATGAATATCTATTTGCTTGGAGTGATACTGATACATTGGATTCTTAGATAGCTTGATGCAATTTTGATTGCTGTAGTAAACTATTGTAGGGCTCCAACATCTGGTCAATAAGTTTTGCTATCAACTTGCCATGCTAGATAGCCTCACAACTAGCGAAAGTAGCTGCTATTACTTCACTTCAGTTGAGTGTAATGCTGCAACTACTTGTTTCCTGCTGAAATAGGATATCATTCTTGGCCCCAAGATAAAACAAAACCTTGAAATGCTCTTCCTAGCACGAGTGTCACTCGCCCAGTTTGAATATACAAAGCCATGCAACACTAACACTTTGTCTCTAACATACTTCAACCCATAATGAATCGTGCCTTACAAGTGTTGGAGCATGTATTGTGCAACAGTCTAGTGAACTTGCCTTGGCTCAACCATAAATTGACTTAATGTATTTACTGGAAAACAAATACTAGGCCTACTATTTACGAAGTACATCAAAGAACCTATCAGCTGCATGTATACAAACGGATCTACCAAATTGGATTCAAAATTTGTAGTCAACTTTAGATTTGGAATCGTTGGAGTAGCAAGGGACTTGTTGTGACCTTTTCACACATCGCCCCATTGCAAATGGGGACCCCCTGTTTTTGCTTTTTTGCCTTGGCATCGCAGCTGCTAATCACCATTTTTTTCTTTTACAATGAGGAGTTAGAGTTTTCAGGAGGTCATCCGAGTCAAATAGAGAATTCAGGCTCAGAACAGTGTCTGGACATCGTCAAAGTGCTCAGAAGGCTCGGAGGACGGAAAATGCCATTGCTTAGGGTCAATTCTGACACTTCCTATTTTTGTGGGATTCTGCTTTTTTGCCTTTTGCTTTTTTTGATTTTTGGGACTTTGGGACCAATCTGGGAAGTAGCTTTTTTGGCCTACTTTTTGCTTTTTTCTTTTTTTCAGCTTTTTTGAAAGTTGACCTAGGATTGGGTCCCTCAGGTCATGGCAACTGCGTTCCTATCTTCAAGATCAAAAATTTGTGTCGCCAAGTATAAAAAGCAAGGTAAAATCTCCATGCGAGGTTTTGTTCCAGATGTTCCAGATGAACGTGAGGTGTTGAGCATCTAAGTATCAAGCATGGCAAGCAAAGCTTCAAGTCCACCCAAGGTAGGAGATGGCAAGGTTTTGGTGAAGTCCGCCCACACTTGTCTAGCCAACTTTAAAGTTCGCCTAGAGGAATAAGCACATGGTCCAACACATAGTCCAACACAAGGTCTGGCACATTGACCAGCCAAAGACAAAGTTCGCTCAAAGGAAAATGCACATGGTCTAGCCAAAGATGAAGTCCGCCATGAAGATGTCTAGCCACAAGGTCAAGTCCGCCTAGAGGAAATGCATCTTATCCAGCCAGTTTCAAAGTCCGCCCAAGGTATGGATGGAAAAAATGTGGCCAAGTCCACCATGTCCAAGCAACCACCAAGCACACCCATGCAATGTCTAAGCAATCATGAAGTCTGCTTAAGATGAGAATGGCATCAGGTTGATGAAGTCCGCCTTGTCCAAAGAAGCTCAAAGTCTGCCCTAGCACAAGGAACTCCAAGTCTGCCATGCTTTGGCATGAAATTCTCCAACTCCGCCTTAGCAAATGAGCAAAATGGCACAACAACTATGAAGTCCGCTAGCGAAAACTCATAAAATGGGCTTAGTGTTGATACCTTGGGGAGAAAAACTCAGAAAATTGGCTAAGTGTTGATACCTTAGAGAATAAAATTTCAAAATTTGGTTAAGTGTCAAGGAAATTCCCTAAGCAATGAGCAACTCCGCCCAACATGGCCAACCAATCATGAAGTTTGCCAAGGCTAAATTGAAGATGTTCGAGACACAGCCGAGTCCGCCAAGGAGAAATGAAGGAAGATGTCTTGCCAAGTCCAAAGTCCGCCCAAGAATGGCCTGCTGATCATGAAGTCTGCCCAGCTAGCAAGGAAGGTGGCTTGCCAATGATGAAATCCTCCTAGGTCAAAAATAATAGTGCCCAAGACACAATGAACTTCGCCATGAAATGGCATGGAAAATGTGAAGTCCGCCATGCTATAAATTCAAAACTTCCAAACAATAATGAGCTCCGCCTTGACAATTGGGAAAATGTCCAAGATCATTCAAAGTCCGCCCATGATAAAAGCAAATTGTCCAACCAGCAGCCAAGTCCGCCTAAGGAAGAAAAAAAGAAATTATGAGGAAGTCCGCTCAAGCATAATAGAAAAATGGCATGACATGTGCCAAAGTCTGTCAAGGTTAGAAACAAACATGGTAAAATTTGCCAAGAGGAAACAAAAGTCCGCTCAAGCATAATAGAAAAATGGCATGACATGTGCCAAAGTCTGTCAAGGTTAGAAACAAACATGGTAAAATTTGCCAAGAGGAAACAAAAAATGTCTAAGTGTGGAATTTTCCTACAACAAAATAATCAAATTTTGACTAAGTGTTGGAAAGAAAACAGGAAGAACGAAGAGGAATAAAGAGGAAAAGTAAAGAGGAAATGAATAAAATCCTTGTCCAAGGATGGAGTCTGCCCTACTTAGCACAAGCCAAATTCAGAATTGAAGGCAAATTGATGCAAGAGCATCTATCAAAACACCAAACATCTAGGGAACTTCTGTCCCAAACTCACTTGGAGAAGATCAAATTAAACAAGCAACTTTGATTCTCTCATTTTTCAACAAAATTCATCATCTCACTTAACATTCACAAGGCTGCCAATCACCAAAACAGTATCACAGATCTTTATCAAATTCCAATTCACCTTAATCAGCATCAGATAGACTGAACTCAACACAAAAACCTGATTAGAATCTCTGAAACAATCCATTCTTTCATTATTCACTAAGGTATTCTTCTTTCCACATTGTTTCCCAAGACCAAAAGACAATCATTCACTTATTCTTGATTCAATCCTTTAACCAGACCTTGAAACACCCTTAACAACTTCCTTAGATCAGTTTCATATCATAAACATCTTTTCCATTTTACTGTTTCACAGTTACACCCATACTAGCAGTCAATACACCATCTTGTACATCAGTTAAACATTGCCCAAAGCATCAAATTCAACAAGCTTTACCTCTGGACTCCTCCTCAATCCTTTAGTACATTTCTAACACTTTTACTTTGTCAGATTCTAGACAGATTTAATCATCCAAATCACTGTTCCATCAGTAACACAGTTTTATGCATTCAATCACCAATCTCCTAGTAGCATAGCAACATTACGAAAGCGGGTATATTAAGCAATCTTTATAGAAACTCCTTAAGCCATTCACTGTTCAAGGGACCCATTTCAGTCAATAATAACATATCACAAATTCAAATACCATTGTTTTGAAACAATCTTCAGAAAACTAAACTGTACTGCTGGAAATGCACTTAATTAGGTCACTTTTGTGAAGCAACTCACAACAAATCAACTCCAATCCATTAAATAACCACAAACAGTCTCCATTCATGTCACAAAACTCAGGAATCATCAATTTTTAGGGGCTAAAGTGCTCAAGTACACGCTGATCTTTGAAACCATTGGTTATAGGCTTTATCAACACAAAAGAATGAGGGTTTAATAGAAATGCCCATTAAAAACCTCAACCTTCATTGAATATGCTTCCAACACATTGGAATAAGCCTGCATAAACATAATCCACCGCCTTTCACCCCTTGCCATCACCAACTCTTCATGTCACCATTTGGAGTCATCCTTCCCTTGTTGAAAACTCAGAAAATCTGAGTGAGCAGCAACTATAGCTCTGTGTTTACGCCTTCCCTGCCTCTGCACACACATCCACACAATAAACTCTCACAAAATAACACCCTACTTAGCCCATTCAACCATTCTTTTAAGCTTATAATGGTGGAATGGGGAATTAACCTTCTTAAGTGACTCTCAAACCCTTATTTGAGGGTTTCACACAGTTTCTTGAAAATGTATTTATAAACACTTCAAACTTGATAAAGATCTTTCTAAAGACTACCGATTGGTATCTAACACCAAATCCTATGATAATAGAATGAATTTAAAGCCTAAAGTTTGCTGTGCAAATTAGACAATGCTTGAGAAACACTAAGAAAACGCTGCTATGGCAGAAAGCAGGGTTCTTATTCAAATTTCTGTTCAAGATTACAAGATCTGATCTCTCCCTCGCCTTACAATGCTTTTTATAGCTTTTTACATCCATTAAGGCAACTGCCTTTTCATCTTCTAACTATCTAACTACCTCCTTCATCGAGTTGTCTCTTCATATTCTTGCTTTTATGTAAGTTTTGCAACTTTTGCATCTTTACATCTTTTTTAACATTTTTGGAAACTTTCATTTTTTTGACCTCCTGGATACTTATAAAGACTGAATTACAAATGAATGGGCCCACACATGGCAATTTACAATGCTTTATGTTTGAAAATTTAAATTTCTACAAAATTGTTTGATGGAGACATGAAAACATAAGGTGCTCTTGCACCACAAATGCACAGGCAAAGTTCATTCGAGCATAGAGATGGCCAAAATCTTGGCTAAGTGTTGAATGGTCCACATGAAGGTGTTACAAAATGAAATTGAATAGCCAAAATTTGGCTAAGTATGGGAAATACTTCACAGAGAAAGTTCCAATTTCCTCCATTATGGCGAAAGCATAGGGGAGTTCTTCTCCAAATTCAAGGCACTTGAAGGAATTTCAAAGCAATTAGGAAAGAAAAGTTTAATAACTTAAGTCTAGACATCTGCTCCAAGGGAAGATTTCCAGACCTCAAAGATTCAAATGCAAGTGCAAGGGATAGAGTTGTCGGCAAGGAAAGATATTCTAAGGCAAGCACGTAGAAAAAGAACAAAGTGACCAAGGAGGACATCCAACATGCTGAGGTGGCGCCTCGCCATCTTCCAACCAATCAAATTGTATTATTGTAACACAGGTAATTGGTAAAAAATTGATGTATTTACAAATGATCAAACCGATCATTAAATAGAATTACAAAGAACGAAGTTTCCAATAAGAAACTCGTCAGAATTAGAAATAATCTAATTATACAAGATTTACACAATATTGACCATTAAACAAAATAGAAACAAATAATATGAAGATATTATTCTAATACCCTCCCTTAATGGTCAATCTGTTTACTACGCCAAGTAGCCCTCTGAATTTTACAAACTTATCTGGATTGAGCGACTTAGTTAGAATATCTGATGTCTGCTTCTCTGTTGGAACATATAGCAACTGAACTGATCCGTCTTCAACCAGCTTCCGAATGAAATGACAATGAGTTTCCACATGCTTGGTTCTTTCATGGAAGACCGGATTCTTGGCAAGTTTGAGAACTCCCCGATTATCACAGAACAAGGGAGTTGGACCTACTTGAGATATTTGCATATCCGCAAGCATCCGGTGAAGCCAAACTGCCTCACATGCTGCTTTTATTGCTCCCCGATACTCTGCTTCTGTCGAGGAGAGAGGCACTGCTTGCTGCTTCTTACTAGTCCATGTGACTGCACTGGATCCCGAACTGAACACATACCCAGATGTTGATTTCCTGTCATCAACTAAACCTGCCCAATATGAATCTGTGAACCCACTGAGTGTAGGATCGTGACTCTGAGTGTACAAGAGTCCAAAATCAGTAGTGCCCTTCACATAACGCAGCACACGCTTCGCTGCTACCCAATGATCAGCCTTGGGGGCTGTCATGAAGCGTGATATGTAGCTCACTGCAAAACCGAGGTCAGGCCTAGTGGCAGTGAGATAGATGAGGCTGCCCACTAGTTGCTTGAACAATGTTTCATCTACCACAAGTGAATCGGATTTAGCTGACAACTTAAGCCCTTTTTCCATGGGTGTGGAGGCAGGTTTGCAATCTTGAATTCAAAACTTATCCAGAAGACTTCGAGCATACCTGGATTGGGAGATGAAAATGCTCCTCTCTGTTGCCAAACCTCAACACCTAAACAATAATGCAGGAGGCCCAAGTTTGTCACGTCAAAATTTTTGCACAAATCCTGTTTGATCTCAACGATCAAATGTGCCGAACTGCCAATAATGATCAAGTCATCCACATAGACAACAACAATCAGGATCTCATTACTAGTATTCTTGACATACAGGTTCGAGTCAGATGGACTCCTCTGAAAGCCATGATCTGTGAAGTACTTGTCAATTTTTATGTACCAAGCTCGAGGAGCTTGCTTTAGACCGTAGAGTGCTTTGACCAATCTGCACACCTTCTGTTCTTGACCAGCAACTTTGAAACCTGGAGGCTGCGTCATGTATACTTCCTCCTTCAACTCACCGTTGAGGAAAGCACTCTTCACATCCATCTGATGGACCTTTCAACCAAATTGGGCTGCTAAGGCAAGGACGAGCCGTATGGTACTCATTTTGGCTGTAGGAGCAAAGGTCTCCTCATAGTCAATGCCTTCTTTCTATGAGAACCCCTGTGCAACTAGACGAGCTTTGTACTTGTCAAGGGTTCCATAAGCTTTGTACTTCACCTTGTACACCCATTTGTAGCTAATGGGCTTCTTCCCTGGAGGAAGATCAAACAGGACCCAAGTGTGATTCTTCTAAAGACTCTGGTATTTAGATTCCATTGCCTTTTCCCACTCAGGTATCCCTTTAGCCTCTGAATATGTTTGAGGCTCATAAACATTGTGGATGTTGGCCATGAGAACAAAATTCACTGTGGACTGCTGTTTGCTTTTGTTTCTAGATGATCTACCCTCAATGAGCTCATTAGCACGAAGATCATTGATAGTCTTAGCCCACCATTTTGGCCGGAGAGTAGAAGTGCCAACATCAGATGTAACAGGAGGAGCTAGATTTGGTTGTTGTTCTGGAACAGGTTCAGCAGGGGGATTTTCACTATCATCTGGAGGAAACTCAGGTTGAGCATCATCAAAGACTAAGTCTTCGTCATCCCTCCCATCAGGTGAACCTAACGGAAGTCGGACGCCCACATCAGGAGCCGGCAGGGGCTAATCCTCTGAATGCTGAACAGGTGAGGAGAGTTGGAATGGTCCTCGTTCCTCATCAAAGACAACATCCCGACTGAAGATAAGACGATCAGTGTCTATATCAATCAATCGGTATGCCTTGTGGTTGTCACTGTACCCTATGAACATGAGTTTCTGGCTCTTGGAATCTAGCTTAGAGTGCTTGGCATCTGGAATCCAAACATATGCAGGAGAGCCGAAAACCTTCAAATGACTGATCCTGGGTTTGCGACCAGTCCAGACTTCCTCAGGAGTCTTCCCCTTAACGGCATGAGTGGGTAACTGGTTAAGGAGATAGATTGCGGTATTGACTACTTCTGCCCAAAACTTGGTACGAACACTCCTATGTTGCAACATGGAGCGAGCCATCTCACCAATTGTACAATTGCGCCGCTCTACAACACCGTTTTGCTGAGGAGTGTAGGGTGTGGTCAATTGACGTTTTATCCCATGGGTATCACAGAAGTTGGAGAATGCACTAGAACAAAATTCCCCCCCCATTATCTGACCTAAGAGTTATGATACAAGAACTGGACTCTTTTTCGACCAAGGCCTTAAACTTCTGAAATACATTAAAAACTTATGATTTCTGCTTAAGAAAGTACACCCACATCTTCCTACTATAATCATCAACAAAGAGTAGAAAGTACTTGCAACCAATTACAGAAGAAGTAGACATAGGCCCACAAATATCAACATGAACTAATTGAAGTACCTTAGAAGCTCGCCAAGAGTCGCCATCCTTGAACGGTGTGCGATGCTGCTTCTTGGCCTGACAAGCACCACAAACACCCTGATGCTGAGTCTGAATGTCAAGTAAGCCATCTACAAGTCCCTCTCGAGCAAGTTGAGAGAGATAGTGCACGTTCAAGTGCCCGTACCGCTGGTGCCAAAGACTTGTGACAATTGAATTTTTGGTTGCCAAGGCTAACTTCGGAGAATCACTAGTGTCCACAAGCCTATAGAGGCCATGATCCTCTATCCCAACGGCCACCGTTGTGCGATTCTCACGATCTACAATCGAACATTTGTGCGAGCTGAACACCACATCCATCTGGGGAGACTGCCGCATTATCTAATTGACTGAGAGAAGGTTAAGCTCCATATCAGGTACATAATACACGTTGAGGAATATGAGATGCCTCCCACCAGACTGAACCTGAACAGTGCCTGTGCCGACAACTATGTATTCCTCGCCTCCTCCAAAAATTACCGAGTCAGTGCAAGGGGAAAAGTTTGTGAACCAGTCACGCCTATGTGAGAAATGACTCGAGGCACCAGAATCTATGTACCAAGCAGAGGATTTGACATGGTCCGCTGGCCTTTTTCCATGAGTGCATAAACGGTAGATTCCTTTTGCTTAGAGTGCTCGGCGACATTCACTTTCTGCTGAGACCCTCCCTGCTTCTTTTGCTTAGAAGCCAAACGAGCATGGCAATCCTTCTTTATGTGGCCAAATTTATGATAGTAGTTGCAGTGAACATTTTTCTTCTTCGTGCTCTGTATTCTTCCTGTGATGCCCGCGCGACCTTCCTTTAGTTGCGTTTTGTTTGGCGACGGGATTTCTGTATGCGATCTTCTTTCAGACGCTCGCGCGACCTCTTCTGCTCCATCTTTAGGCCGCGACTTCATTTTCCTGGGCGCGAAATCTATTCCTGTTTTTGCAGATTGAACACTCAATCTCTGGCCCAAATTTTCTCTTGAAATCTAGACGCGTTTCTGCATTTCTCTTGGCGCGAATTTTGTGACGCAAATCTCTCACGTGATTTCTACATTTTGAAGTTTTTTTTTCTCTGCAAAGAAAAATGCGACCTTTAGCTTCTTCTTGCCACGTCTTTCGAGTTGGCTTCTGCAAGTTTCTGGTCCATTAATGGCGACTAGGGTTTTCAGAATTTTCATCTAGGGTTTTGACCCTCCTTTTTATGGTGATTTTTTTTTTTGATCGCAGATTCTTGGTGGGTTTTTCGAGATCTCAACTGGGTTGGTCTCCTAATTTTCTGGGTGCATCAATTTCTATGCCTCGAACTTTGTGCCATTCATACATTGTACTTTTTGACGCTTTGATACCATATTACTGTAACACAGGTAATTGGTAAAAAAATGATGTATTTACAAATGATCAAACTGATCATTAAATAGAATTACAAAGAACGAAGTTTCCAATAAGAAACTCGTCAGAATTAGAAAGAATCTAATTATACAAGATTTACACAATATTGACCATTAAACAAAATAGAAACAAATAATACGAAGATATTATTCTAAAAAATTGTTCCAAATCAACACGTTTAGGTTCAATGAACCTAACTTATCCATGGAATTGGTTTATATTTAGCAGAAGGACAAGTGTCCGCAAATATAATTTTCTCATTGGTCGAGAGGTGGTTAGTTGTGACAAACCCTAATTAGGGTTTTATTTTGTAATCTCAACCGTTGATTCCAAATCAATCTTGGCCATTGAATTGTAATCGAAGAGCCTATAAATTGAGCTCGCCCCTCATTTGTAAAATATGGGAGCATGTTGCAAAACATGTTGAGATAAGTAAATTGTTGCTTACGACTGCCAAAGTAATAGGTAATGCATTGTTCAAATTGATGGTGATTATTTCTCTTATTTTGGAGTTTGCATGGTTCTTATCCCTCATCATAGTTTAGATTTTATTTCATGTATGTTAGATGAATGAAAGATTTGATAGTATGGATTGGTGAAACTCTCATACTTTCTTTGAATGAATGATTTTTGTTCAATGCGTAAAGTTTGCCTGAGCCTATATTGTGGATGCTTAACTTCTATTTGGATAAATATTGTTCGATTTGATGGTAGTTATTTATGATGTGAAAATCATAAGCACACCCCTTGAAGATTGCACCCACTTTGTGTAGTTGTCCTAGCGTGGCGAAGCAAAGCATGGTTATTTGTTTCATCAAGTCCATACCGTCTCTTGAATTCTTAGGAGTAGATTAGAACTTCTAAACCCTTATCTCCTTTTCAGTTTGCTTGAAGTCCATGACCCAAGACCCAAACAATAGAGCTTCATTGTCTAGACCTTCATTGTGAATTGAATGAGCCTAGCGTAAGTCCCTTTGTGTATTACCAGCATATCACAACGTCCATTGAGCTTATCCACACGTCAAGACTTGACAAAAGAAACCCTGGAATCGCCATATGATCTTCTAACAATCTTAGCATATGCGGTGATTTTTCAAGAGAGGATAGAGTGTCTTTGGACATTTTATTTTGTGTTCGGTGGGTAATAAAATGCATACCAATAGGACTTACAGTCCAACATTTGAAATCTTTTAAAAATTTCTACTATGTACTTACCTTTACTTAAGAATGTTGATGTTGATGTAGCGGCGGGAAATTCTTTCTCTCTTAAATTCGCAATATATATATATATATATTAATTAATGAGGCCGACCTTGGTGAAGGAGCGCTTCTTTTCAAACAATGTTTTATATTTTATATTTTATATTTTATTCAAATTAAAAGGCCGACTAAGTGACGCATTGCTTGAGGCCGACCTTTCATCTATGAAGAGACGTCTTGTTTGATAGACACCATATCAACTTGTATTTAAAGAGGGCGATGCTCATTCTTACAATCATCATAAAATATATTATCAAGGAAGTTCGCATACCAGTAGGAGTTCGATTCATACAGCAGTTGGATATTGATCTCAAGGAGTTTGATAATCTTCATTGATTGTATATTTGCATCAAGAGTGGTGCCATTATTATTGCATCAGATCGGCCTTGTATTTGGCCAAATTGTAAAGTAAATTGCTGCTTATTTATTCAATATATAAGTGAGATATTGTTGCTGGGTTTTTTCTCCCTCAAGGAGGGTTTTCCCAGGGTATATGCTGTGTTCTATTGCTTAGATTTGTTTTATTTCTGCTTAATTCAATTCTAGTCCTAAAATTAACATGGTATCAGAGTGGGTTTAAGCAAGATCGAGATCAGATTTGTTTAAGCAGCGAAATCTTCTTCTCTTCTTCTCATCTAAGGGAGTCTATCTTAGCTTTGAAAATGGTGAACAGACTCAAGGTTGAAGATAGGCTTGATGGTGCATCTAACTTCACCTCTTGGAAGTTCAGAGTTCTTATTGTTTTGGAAGAGAATGATCTTCTTGATTTTGTGGAGAGTGAGGTGCTTGAGCCTTCCAATGAGGCTGAGAAAACTCAATGGAAGAAGAATGGCACGAAGCCTAAGAAGATCTTGATTGATTCCGTGAAGGATAACCTTGTACCAATTATCTCCAAGTTGAAGATGGCTAAAGATATGTTCAAGACTTTGGAAGGATTGTATGAGATCAATAACACTAGCAGAGCTCTTGCCTTGAGGCAACAACTCTATCACATCAAGATGGTTAAAGGAGATTCAGTCATCTCCTCCTTCATGAAGATCACTAAGTTGAAAGATCAGCTATATGCCATTGGAGATATAGTTGAAGATAGAGATTTAGTCATGTTGGCATTGAATGGTCTTCCTCAATCTTGGGGGCCCTTTATCCAAGGTATCAGTGGAAGATCCAAATTACCCAAGTTTGATCGTCTTAGAGTTGATTGATTTCAAGAGGAATCCAGGTTGGTAGCAAGAGGTAATGGACAAAGGTCTCACAATGAAGACAATCATGTTCTTGCTGCTCAAACTTCCAGAAGGAAAGGAAGAGAAGGGAGAAAAGGCAGTTTCAAGAGGAATAGAGACAGGAAATCAGATTCTGCTCCTGAACCAAAGAAGAAGAAGGATCTCTCCCACATTCAGTGTTTTAGATGTGACAAGTATGGTCACTATGCTAGAGATTGTGCAACAAGACCAAAGCAACATGCTTCTACTGTGGATGTTGATGATGTCTCACCTCAAAAGGAATCAAGAGACAACTCAGGAGGATTTCTATTCATCTTTGCTCTATCAAGCAATGTTCCTATTGACAATAGCACATGGTTGATTGATAGTGGTGCTTCATGACACATTACAGGATATTGAGAGCATCTTTCAGACTTAGTAGAAAGAGAAATCAACCTTCAAGTGATAATTGAAGATGATGCTTGCTATTCACTGAAAGGTGCTGGTGCCACCTCTCTTCACTTAGATTCTGGCATTCCTCTTCATTTGAGTGATGTCTTGTTCGTACCAGGAATCAAGAGGAATCTTCTATCAATTTCAGCTTTGGAGGACAAAGGATATCAAGTTGCTTTTTCTAAAGGAAAAGTTCTTGCTTGGCCGAAGAACTCTAGCATCAAAACAACATGTGTGATTGGTGTTCGTCAAGAGAGTCTATATAGACTTTCTATTCGTTTAGTTCAAGCTTTGTTGCATGATTCTACCAGTTCGAGTGAGCTATGGCATAAAAGACTTGCTCATCTACATTTAAGAGCTCTTCCATCCATGGAGAAGATGGTTACAGGACTACCGAAGCTCAGTCAGGAGCATGATGGCGTTTGTAGAGGTTGTGCAATGGGTAAGAATTCTAAGGGTCCTTTTCATAGTAGTGAAAGTAGATCAAAAGGAATTCTAGATCTTGTTCATTTTGATTTGTGTGGTCCAATGTCTGTGGCATCCTTGAGTGGTTTTTGGTATTATGTGATTTTCATTGATGACTATTCTAGAAAGACTTGGATTTACTTTTTGAAGTCTAAAGAGTTTGAAGTACTTTATAGATTCAAAGAATTTAAGGCTCAAGTTGAAAATTTGTCTAGAAAGAGGATCAAGGTTCTGAGATCTAATAATGGAGGAGAATACACTTCTGGAGGTTTCCATAATTTCTGCATTGAGGTAGGGATTAAGAGGGAGTTTTGTGTCCCTTACAATCCTCAACAAAACGGAGTTGCAAAAAGGAAGAATAGATCCATAGTTGAGGCAGCCAAAGCTATGATTCATGATCAAGACTTACAAACCTTTCTTTGGGCAGAAGCTTCAGAACTACAGTGTATGTTCAGTATTGGAGCCCTCATCGAATATTGGAAAATATGACTCCTGAAGAAGCCTTCACAGGTGTGAAACCTGAGGTTAGTCATTTAAGAATCTTTGGTTGTCCTGTTTATATTCATGTGCCTAAAGATAAAAAATATAAGTTAGAACCATCTGGCAAGAAAGGAATATTTGTGGGTTACAGTGAATCCTCAAAGGCCTATAGGATCTACACTCCAGGACAGAAACAGATTGAGATCAGCAGGGATGTCTCTTTCGAAGAAGATGTTGCATTCAAAGATCTAAGGGATCTTACATGGAGATAGATAGTGAAGAACAGGAGACACCTCAGGATATGGACATTTCTCCTGATCATACTCTTGAGATTTAGAGGGAGTCTATTGAACTAGAAGAGGCTAGTGATCCTGTTGATTCCATAGAACCTATTGATGGTCCGAGAGATATTGCTATAGGTCGAAAGAGACCTCTATGGGCTAGACAAACTATGCAAGAGGTAGAGAAGTATGCAGCTCCTAGAGGCACATTCAGATAAAGCAAAAGACCACAAAAGTTTCCAGGCTATGTAGCATTGATGAGTCATATCATTGAGTCTGAGCCTTCCAGTTTTGAAGAGGCATCAAATCAGCAAGTATGGAGAGATGCTATGACATAAGTGTATCAGTCTATTATCAAGAATGATGTTTGGGATATTGTACCAAGACTTGAAGGGAATTCAGCTGTATCTTCTAAGTGGCTTTTCAAGATCAAGCATGCAGTTGATGGGAGCATTGAGAAGTACAAAGCAAGATTTGTGGCTAGAGGATTCTCTCAGAAAGAGGGAATAGATTATGAGGAGACATTTGCTCCTGTTGCTCGTTATACATCCATCAGGACTATTATTGCTATTGCATCAGCTAAAGGATGGAAGCTACACCAAATGGATGTAAAGACAACATTTCTTAATGGTGTGATTGAAGAAGTGTACATTGAACAACCAGATGGGTTTGTGATTCATGGAAAGGAATCTCATGTATGCAGATTGAAGAAGGCATTGTATGGCCTTAAACAGGCACCTCGTGCTTGGTATGAGAGGATTGATCGATACTTGATGAGCTTGGGATTCTCCAAGAATGATGCAGATTCAAATCTTTACTTCAAGGTAGTTGATGGTGAGGCTTTAATCTTTCTTTATGTTGATGATTTATTTCTTACTGGAGCATAATATCTTATTGTCAAATGCAAGAAGGAGTTAGCCTCTGAGTTTGAGATGAAGGATCTAGGTCTTATGCATTATTTCCTAGGATTAGAAGTGTGGCAGAGACCCAATGAAATTATTCTAAGTCAAGGGAAATATACCATAGATAGCTTGAAGAGATTTGGGATGATGGATTGCAAGTCCATGGCTACACCGATGGAAACAAATTTGAAGAAATTGAGTGATTCTGTAGCTAGTTCAGATCTGGTAGATCCCACCATGTACATGCAGTTGATTGGATCATTGATGTATCTAGTCAATACTAGACCAGACATTTGCTGTGCAGTGAGTGCCCTTAGTCAGTTCATGTGTGAACCAAGGCAAATTCATCTAGTTGCAGTAAAGCATATCTTGAGATACTTGCGTGGCACAGTTGGATATGGCTTGAGATATACTTCCAATGTAGGTCTAAAGTTACTAGGCTATTTTGATTTAGATTGGGCCGAGAGTGTAGCTGACAGGAAGAGCACCTTTGGATGTTGCTTTAGTTTGGGGTCTGCCATGATTTCTTGGTGTAGCAGGAAGTAGACTTTAGTGGCACTAAGCACTGCAGAGGCTGAATATATTGCAGCATGTGTAGCAGCTTGAGAAGCAGTGTGGCTTCGAAAGCTCCTTGCAGGTTTGTTTGGGCAAACATTGGAGTTGACTGTTATTCATTGTGATAATCAAAGCTGTGTGAAGCTATCTGTCAATCTAGTGTTTCATGACAGGACAAAACATGTGGAGATCAAATATCATTACATCAGGGATATGGTGTTGAGGAAAGCTATTCAACTCGAGTATATTTGCACTGATGATCAGACGGTTGATATTCTCACGAAGCCTCTCTCTAGAGTGAAGTTTGCACATTTTCGAGACAAGCTTGGAGTTGTGGAGAATGAAGCCCTTGCTGAGAGGGAGACTCAGCATCAGTGATCTTTGTTACTTGCTATAATGCATATTTCTCTGAGATGGAGAAATATGAGGTGAAAGCCCTTGTCCATCTTTGAGACGGAGATGTGGTTCTTTCCACCTATAATGGGAGTAGCCATGGTGGATGTCATGTTGAGAGACTCCATGACAATATCATGTTGAGAGACTCTGTGATGAATTCTTTGTACTTGTGTTTTTCCACACATGGGAGTAGCCATGGTGGACGTCATGTTGAGAGACTCCATGACGACATCACGTTGAGTGACTCCGTGATGGGCACTTGTGCACATGTTCCTTTCCACACATGGGAGTAGCCATGGTGGATGTCATGTTGAGTGACTCCATGACGATATCACGTTGAGTGACTCTGTGATGAACTCTTTTCCACAAATGGGTGTAGCCATTGTGGGTGTCATGTTGAGAGACTCCATGACATGGATATCTGGAAAGATATCTTCCTAGCTAAGAGGGAGTGTTGATGTTGATGTAGCGGCGGGAGATTATTTCTCTCTTAAATTCGCAATATATATATATTAATTAATGAGGCCGACCTTGGTGAAGGAGCGCCTCTTTTCAAACAATGTTTTATATTTTATTTTTTATTGAAATTAAAAGGCTGACTAAGTGACGCATTGCTTGAGGCTGACCTTTCATCTATGAAGAGATGTCTTGTTTGGTAGACACCATATCAACTTGTATTTAAAGAGGGCGATGCTCATTCCTACAATCATCATAAAATATATTATCAAGGAAGTTTGCATACCAGCAGGAGTTCGATTCATACAGCAGTTCGATATTGATCTCAAGGAGTTCGATAATCTTCATTGATTGTATATTTGCAATCAAGAGTGGTGCCATTATTATTGCATCAGATCGGCCTTGTATTTGGCCAAATTGTAAAGCAAATTGCTGCTTATTTATTCAATATATAAGTGAGATATTGTTGCTGGGTTTTTTCTCCCTCAAGAAGGAGGGTTTTCCCAGGGTATATGCTGTGTTCTATTGCTTAGATTTGTTTTATTTCTGCTTAATTCAATTCTGGTCCTAAAATTAACAAAAATGACTTCTCTTATTCTTTGCCACACTTAAAGACCAAAGAAATAATGCAGGACAATACCTTTCAAGACAAATTTGGATGTCAACTTCCTCTTGCACCATACTATGGGCTTTGCATTACTTCCTACAAGAATAAGATCATCCACATAACCGATCAGATATATCAAATAAATAATAAAGATCAGGATTTGCAATAGCTTTAGCAAAGCCCAAAGGGCCAAACATAATAATTACTCATCACCCAAGCGCACCAAGCATGAGGTGCTTGTCTTAGCCCATACAAGACCTTTTCCAGCCAGCATACAAGGGTATCCTATTCATGCATCTCAAATCCTATAGGCTGATTATATAAACTTCTTCCTCTATGTTGCCATTCAAAAAGGGTCTTTTGTAACTATTTCATATGTAGGCAAACCAAAATGAGAAGCAAGAGACATAATTATCTATACATAAGTATAACTTGCAACTGTAGCAAAAGTCTCTTAATCAACTCCCTTTTTTCTGAGATAACCCACATGCAACAAATTTGGCCTTGAATTTCTCTATGCTCCCATATTTTGCATGCTTAACTTTTTACAACCACTTTCAATTGATCTCATACTTCCCATGAGGTGTTGTACAATCTCTTTAAGGCCATTCTAAATAATGGAGTTATACCTTTCTGTGAAATCATCTCGTGGTTCACCATTTTGCTGTCAGTTTGCCTCTTTAAAATTGGAAGGTTTGGCATCAATGATGGAAGACATTAAACCAACATAACTTGGAAACTTCTTAGGTGGATTGCTCACTTTGAAATTATTTAGTGCTCCTACTTGCACCTGTGCTTTTTACAAAGTTTAGGTAAACCATTTAGGCTTCTCGACTTTTTTAGATAAGCCTGAGGTATCTTCAACCTTACTAGAACCTGGCTGATTGGAAATAGGGACTGCTGTATTTTGCTGTTTAGAACTTGGAAAGCAGGCTATTCATTGTCTTCAACCTCCATAGGAGGCTTTTGAGGCTTAGAGGACTAAGTAGCCTCATCAAACTTAACATCTCTACTTCTATCTTTTTGTGTAATCAAACATAGATATCATAAGCCTTGTAAGGTTCATTGTATTCCACAAAGACAACCTTCAAGTTGGAGGGTGCAAACTTGGTATGTTTTTCTTTTTGCACATGAATGCAAACAAAATTTTGAAACATCTGAAAGTGAGAAACATCAGGTTTGTCTTCCATGAAGACTTCTTTTGGAGTCTTTTCCTTCAAAACCTTGTGAGAACATGTGTTTAATATGTATATTGCACAGTTGTATGCTTCAGCCCAAAGAAACATGGGCAGATCTAAGTCATGTGTCATAGACTTGATAGTCTCGAAGATGGACATGTTCTTCCTCTTCTTTCATTCTTGAATCTTACTTGATCTTACCCTTATTTCAAGGCCAGATTTGTAAAGTATCTAGCATGCTAAAGGTTTTCAAAGAATTAATCAATTAATGGAAGAGGGTGCAACATGCTAAAGGCAGTCCAACAAATTAATAGTCCATTCGAGAGGGTACTTGTTCTTGATGGTTTTCTTATTCAAGGTTGTATGATATACGTATCATCTAGGAACTACCCTTCTTTGGCTGAACAACAATAGGATAACCACATGGAGAAATGGTCGAATAGATCACATTTCAATCTAACAAAGATTACAATTGTTTCTTTACCTTGTTAGCTTCCATCTACGATTACCGATAGAGACCAATGTTGGGGAGAGGATAATCTAGTAGCAATTGGATCTCATGCTCAATTGCTTTCTTCACTGACATATCCTTTGCTTCTTGGAAAAATTCCTTAACTTGCAACAACTTTTTAACTTCCTTTTTATGTTGGTTAAAGAAACTTTATATTCAACTAATCTATTATCTTGCTCATTTTTCAAAAAAATCAAATAAACTTCCCACTAAAATCAATTAATCTTGTGACTTGATTGACACTTACCAAGGAGAATTTTGATTTACCTTCATATGTTTTGATGATGCTCCCAATCTTTGACCAAATGGTACTTGTTGGTTATTTTCATGAAATGGCATCTCACGTACATCTATGGGCTGTGGACGACCACATCAAAAACATCAAGAGGAACCTACCAAAATTTTGTTAATGAAATGGTCATTTATCCCAAACTTAAATCTTCATTATTTGGTGACTTCTATCTCTATTCTATGCTTCACCCGAGCCATATAATAAAGATTAGGATGATCATATGTAAGCAAACCCAAGCTTGTCTAACATCTCTTTGGAAATCAAATTGCTTATGAGTAAGAGTCAAAAGGAACATCAAGTTTTGTCATCTTAATTTGAATCTTGATATGGAAGAGTTTGGCAAGTTAACAATTATCATGATTCTCATTTGTTAAAAGGGTAAATGTGAAGTCATTTTTTTTAGCACCACCAAGCAAGACATCAAGTTGGCATGTGAGATCCCCCTTACACAAGTGTTCCACAAGGGGATTGTTTTTATCATTTACCTTATATATTGTTCATTCAGCTGTACAACCCTGGCCCCCTCTGGATTTGAACATACAACCTCAAATATGGAACACACCCACCTTCACCATTAAAGTACTCAAGCATACCTCTCTTTGAACAGAAACACCGACAACTTTCTCTTTATATTGTAACTGCTATCTATTTCTTTTCTTTCAAGGGAAGTTAGAGCCTTATTTTGGTTCTTGTAAGGATGCAATTTCCAACATGTTTTGACTATATGACCATCAACATTATAGTCCCCACAGCATTTCCTAATTCTTTCTTTGCAAAACTAGGTGTAACATTATGTTTAGCTTTCCATTGACCTTTCCCTATTGGCTCGGAGCCACCTTGCTGTTCTTGTCTATCTCTATATAATGGGTTTTGGAAATGCTTTATTTATATCCTTAGGCTTGGCTAATAATATGGTTTTCCTTAAGTATGTACGAAGCTGTTCAGTCTACTTCATGAGGGTGTCATAATTTTGCACTGCGTTGCTCATTTGAACATCCTTCTTGTGAGATTCATTTGTGTAATCCTGCACACTTTGGTCGTGTTGTTACCTGAAAGATTACCTATTAATAGAGCTTTCCTCTTAATAGTAAAAGTGATAGAATTGTTGCTTAATCAACTTCTCAAATTCATCCCATTTCGATATTGATGGTAATTTTCTCACAGCCAATGAATGGGCATAACTTTCAAACCAAGTTAATGTATGATTAGCCAATTCAAATCTTACAAAAGAAATTTGCCATTCTTCATTAACTTGATAAAAATTGAATTATATCTCAAGTTGGGCAAACTGCAGTTATAACTCAATGCCTTCTGTAATTGTGCTGGCTAATTCAACTCTGTTTGTTGCACCGTCCAGACTCCAGACCACATAAAAAATTGAATCTTGTTTTCCTTCCAGGTGTTTTATGAGCCTTCCAGTTGCTGTCTTTCACAAATTACTTTTTGCAAACCAGAAATCATTCTAGAGAATTGAAGTACGAATGTTAAACAAATGCTAATAGTATTTCAAACAGAATAGTATACTTTAGACATATTTTTCTCTTGTATAGTAGGGTTTATGTTCTCTCTCAACCTAGTGTTGGTCTGTTTACTCTTTTCCACCTTTGTTTTTGGAAACTTGTGATTGAAACTGAAGTCTATTTGAGTTAATTGGCAATGTAAAACCATAATGAATTCTGTCCAAAATTCCAGTTGGTACACTTGTCCAAATCCCATGACATCATGCATATTTCTTTAGGGATATCTTTTGTAGTTGACAGTCTCAATTGTTATCTATCAAGTTAGAGATTCAAATTGTCAATGAAATACGATAATTTGGGTATATGGGTCTTGCTTTTAGGAAAGACAGGTTCTTGCTGTTTTTGATCATTGTAGATACCTTGTATCAAGATTTGTAATCATGGTTTGATACAGGATGGGATAAATATTGTATGTATTCTTTGGTGCAAGTTGTAAAATTCATATACACTCGTGCTTTTCTTTGACATGTTTACCATTTACCACCTTTTATTTGTAGTGACTTAGTTTAGTGTTAGTGTCTTTGGACCTGTCAGTAGTGCTTTACCGTAAGAAATGTTGTTTGAGTCCCATGTGACATTTTCTGTTAGAATTATATGATATAAAATATATGTTTCTCAGGAAGATACAGCTGATACTTTCATTTGTGTTTCAAGCTAGAAACTCATAGTAAAAAAACTATTGCAGGTTTTTTAAAAAAAAAAATAAAAAAAATTAGGTTGGTTTATTTGTCAAGAAATACAAGGCACCTAGATTCTGCTGAAAAAGTATTCAATTTCATTATTAGTATAACCTTAAGTAACTAGTTTTCATTTCAGATTGAAGATTTTTGACAATAAATCTTGTACTGCAAAATTGGCAGAAGCTAGCCCAGATGTTGTAAGGGACCTTGGATTTGAAAAGGTAGAAGAACAATTCCTAAATGAATACAAGTCAACTGCCATTTTGTACAGGCATAAGAAAACTGGTGCAGAAGTGATGTCTGTATCAAATGATGATGAGAACAAAGTTTTTGGGATTGTGTTTCGAACTCCACCGTAAGTTTTCTCTTGTTTTCCTTTTATCTCCAAGAATGTGCAGTGTAAAAATAATTTATATTTTGGCATTAGTTCTTTGCAGTGTAACATGAATAATTGCATTTTCACCTGTGTTGATTTTTATTACACCGAAGGTGTTCCTTATATGAAGTGAACAACCTGCTTTTGAAAATCAACAGTTGAAAATTGTAGAGAAGGATGCAAGACCGTTGAAATAATCTCAACCATCAAATTTTCAAAAATATTAAAAAATATAATATATAATTAAAGAAAAAACAACTGCATTCTTATCTAGTCTTAGCTTTAAATTAAAAGGATAAGAATTGATTTTTTCTTTTAAACTTTTTAAACTTAGATTTTTAGATAAATAATAATAATTTTTTAATAAATAGATATATTTTTCAAATAATAATATTAATAATAATAAATCAATAAATTACAAATTGATTTTTATCTTTAAAATAGGGTTTCATTTTATTTTTAGTTAAGTTTGGTGTTACTTGTAATTTTTGATATAAAAGTTAAAATTTTATATTTTAACAATTTTCATATAGGTTTATATTTATTTTTAATATTTTATTTGAAATACAGGCTTAGTCTTTAAAATTTAATTTATTTAATAATATTTTTTTATTTGTTAATATTGAGTTTATGTTAATATTGTTTGTGATATATTAATTATATTTTTAGGTACATATTCTATTAATATTTCAATTCTAATAAACTAAAAAAATAGTTTTACTTTTTTATTTAATCATTTATTAACTTAATAAGTTTGTTATTTGTTACTAATCTTTTAAATTATTATGTTTATTAATATTTAGATTTTGATATATTTTGACTTTCCATTTAGTTTATTTTATTTTAGTTTTTAATTTAGATTTAAATTTGAAATTTATTTTTATTATTTATGTGTTTTTATGAAATTACAAATAATAATTAAAAAAATTAGAATTAATTTAATTTATAATTATTTATCTTATTAAAACTTTAATTTTTGTAGAATAATTCTATATTGGATTTTTGTTATAATTTATATAATAAAATGAATTTCAAACTTAAAATATAAATTAAAATTTATAGAGAGAGAGAAAAGGTAACTTTTGATTGGTTATTTGATGGCAACAATCCAATGATAGCATGTCCTAGGGATTTATGCTCAGGGTTGCATGTCATTTGGTTAAGGATATGATAATTCACCTTTAAAACCTCTTTAGTGTACCCATTGCACACTTATGAGGAAAATAGATAGAGAGAGAAAGAGAGAAAATAAAGAGAGAAATAGAGAAATAGAGAAATAGAGAGGGAGACAAAGAGATACAGAGAGATAAAAAAGAGAGATAGAGATACAAAAATAGAGGAATAAATATGGAGAGAGGAAGATAGATAAAGAAAGAGAGGAAAAGAGAGAAGAAGAGAGACATAGATAGATATAGTTACATAAAGAGAGATAGAGAGATAAAGAGAAATAGGAGACAATGATATATATAGAGGTCGAGAGATCAGGAAATAAAGAGGGAAAGGGGGAGAGAGGAGGGAGATAAATAGGGATAGAAAAAAATAGTAAGGGGAGAAAGATAGGGAGAGGGAAATAGATAGAGAGAAGAAATGAGAGAAAGATAGCTAGAGGAAGAGAGAAGGGAAGACAAATATGGGGAGAAGTAGGGGAGAGAGAGGAAGAGAGAGATTGAAAGATAATACAAAATATAAATATAGAGAGGGAGACAAAGATATAAAGAGATCTCTCTCTTTCAATTCCCATCTATAATATCTCCCCATATGTACTTCCTACCTCTCTATATATCTCCCTCTCTTTACCTCTTTCTATATAACTTCCTATTTGTATCTTTCTATCCCTCCATATCTCCCTATCTCATTCTCTCCCTCTCTCTTTGTATCCCCCTCTTTCTATCTCTATTTCTTTCTCCCCCTCTCTCCATTTCCATCTCCATCTCTAATGTATGAGAGGATTTGCTGCTCTCAAGTCCCTCTCTAAAATCCTCACAACAATAGCTTAAACAAAATAAAGAAATTGCAAATTAAACTTAACAATTTATTTGCACATGAAACCATTAAAATGCTCAGTTCAAGAAATCTGATTACACATGAGTTTCAGTCATCAATGGACTGATATACATCAAATAAGCTTCTTACAAACATTTTATATGCAAATTAAATACATTAAAAAACAAACTGTGCTCAACTAAGTGAGCTCCTGCAAACAAAATTATCTTCTAGCACCTAAATTCCACCTCCAACTTCTATATCTTCAATTCTATTGTTTTGAAACCTTCATGGACTATTGTAAATCAGTCCAAACCTGCAACAAACACCCAAGAGAACTCTCTCAGAGAATACCACGCCTCCCCTTGCTCTGTCTTCCCAATTCTTCTTCAAAAATTCTTCCATGAAAAGTGGTTTTCTAGATTCTTCCCACACCATATCATGAAATTAATTATCATGCTTTATTTGTGCCTCTTCAATATGGCATGACCCTTGCTATTGTTGCACATCGAAATCCTCAAAAAAAACAATTAAAAACAACTAAAACCCATTTCCAGTAACTCATTAAAGATAAGAGTCTTTTTCAGTCTTTTTTCTCTCCTTTTGACTCCTGAAAAAGGAAAAAATCAAAAAGTAGGCCTGGGTGCCCACTTTTACAGTCCCTATTATTTAGGAATCGTTATTGAGTGTTTTAAACCTCCAAAAATTAAATCCCAACGCCTCATATTATCTTTGAAATATTTTGCAATTAAATATTTTAAAAACTATTTTTTCTGCTTTTTCACTCTAGTCAACTTGTCAAAGTTGCAAAGGAATTTAATTTACAAGTTTAAATATTTGAAGATAAATATTTAGCCATCCTCTACATGTAATGCCAAAAATTAATCCACTTAAAAAATCCAAAATTACACAATTTAAAAATTCAACCTTTTTGTTGACACAGGATTGCAAGTCACCATGGACGCTTCTGCATCAGACACCCATGGTAGAAAAGAAATGTTTCATGAGTGAACCTCATAAACATTTGTGAATTCCTATGTTTATCTTGGATCCATTTCTCCTCTTTGCTCATTGGAAATATCCTGCTCAACTGATTCTGCAACTTCACATTAGTAGTCACTCTCAACTTTCCTCTTTTTATGCTTCTCATGAAACTTGTGTTATCAAAATTAACCTCCCACCAATGTGCTTTATCAAAATCAGAATAATCAAATGTATTTATATCTCCCTCTTTAGTAAAACACAAATCATGTATTACCTCTCTTGCTGCTATACCTTTTTCCTCCTTTACCTAGTTTGCAATGTGGTTTGTCACTCCTATTATGCCTTCAAAAAGACATACTGCTGCTGCAATTTGATCTTCAACACCCAATTCAGTGTTAGTACCACAATCCATAGATTCATTCTCCACATTTTGTAACAAATAGTCAAGCTCCGTTATCAAGGAATCTTCATCACGATTACGATCCTCTTAAACCCGCTCTGATACCATGTTAGTTTTTATAATCAGATGTAAGAGCAGAATTTAACTCAAAATCAGACACATAAATACAACATATACCCTGGGATAACCCTCCACTTGAGGGAGAAAAACCCAACAACAAAGATCTCTCTTATATATATAAAAGATGGCAACAAATCTCTTTACAATGAGGCCACACTCAAGGCCTATAATCAGCACCAACTCTAGATGCAATGACAAACAATAATTTGCTCTTCCTTGATCTTCAAATCTGCACTTAGAGAAAATTCGCAATCTTCTCTTGAAGGAATTCGCACTTGAATGAAGGAAATGATTCAAACTTGCTTGATAATAGAATAGATGGAAGTGACCTTGTATATATACAAAAGTGAGAGAGGTCACACCTCTTCATGTACAAGGTCGGCCATAATACAAAGAATATAATTACAAATAATAAATGCGAATTACAAGGAAGGTCGGCCTAAGAGAAATTATAATGTTGCCAAGTGAAGTGCCTCTTCACTTAATTATCTCAATAAAATAAATTGCCGACAGGCTATATGCAATTTTATGTCTTGACACGTGGCTGGAAGAATGAGCTCGAAGTTGCTATAACATCAACATTCAATACTTTCAATCAAACAATCATAAGAAAACTTCACTTTCACCTCAGTCTGTTCACCACTCTCATCTACTTCCAAAGGATTTATTGTTGCAACCTTTGACTCTATTTTACATTTTCAATATCATCAAAACATGTACTAAAATCTGAAATTACCTCCTTACCTTCAGCTGCAACCTTTGCATTAGCTGAAATTTTCTCATTCCACTCTCTTTCAATTTCTCCCAATCGCATTAGCAAATCATCTTTCTCATCTTCATCATAGTTAGTGTTAAAGCCAACATATTCATGCTTCATATCATCTAAAATTCTGATTTGATCAACCAAACAAGACCTTGCATTGCTGCAAACTTTACCCATTTTTTCTTTCAATGGCTTCAATTTGTGTTTCACCCCGTCCTTCGTCAATGTGTACATATTGTTATAACCATTGTGCATCGTCTTCCTCTCAAATTGCCAAGGTCTTCCTAGAAGAATATGACAAGCATCCATTGGGAGAATATCACATAAAACTTCATCATAATAGCCTCCTATCTTAAATTTTACCTCACATTGCTCGCTGATCCAAAAATTCTTGTCATCTTGTACCCATGCTATCCGATATGGATTTGGGTGCTTCTTCCTTTCTAGTTGCAATTTTCTTACCATTTCACCAGACACAAGATTGTCTGTGCTTCCACTATCAATAATGACATTACATGCCTTTCCTTCACACTTGCATCTTGTCCTCAACAAACTTTTCCTTTGAATGGATTTATCATCTTCATTTAACAATGTTCTCCTAGCCATTAAAGTTTCACCATCTTCTGCTTCTTCTGAATGTGATGATCCTGCATCTTTTCTATTCACATTTGCTGTTCTATTATGATTTTCAATTCCTCTTCTTGGTCTTTCCTCTTCATGAGGACAGACATATACTCTATGACCCTCTTCCCCACACATAAAACAAGTTCCTCGAAAGGGTTCTCTTCCAAAATCTCTTCCCGATCTTCCTCTACCTCTCTAATTTTGCTCTCTTGACCCATAAAATTCTCCATTTCTATGTTGTTTGCTGCTGCCTTGGTCTGTATTTTTTTTATTTTTCAGATTATTATCTGCTCTATATGTTCTTCCTTCAACCTCCTTTTCATGGCCTCTTCCTCTTTTCTTATTTTCAAATCTTTTATTCAACCTTTCTTCTATCTTCAAGGCAATCTGGTAAGCATCTTCTATAGTCACAACTCGCACCAATGTCTTCTCCTCTTGTATACTTGACCTCAAACCATTAAGGTATCTTGCAACCTTCTCCTTGGTTGCCTTAGAATGTCCAATTCTAATGAGTATTCTATGAAACTCTTTTGTGTGCACTCCATTACTGTCTTGCTTCCTGCTTCAAGCTTTGCATCTTTTTAAGCAATTCCAGCTCATAGTCTACTGGAATGAATTGCCTTTTCATTTTTTCTACCATTTTATCCCATCTTGTAATTTTCGCTTTTCCTTTTCTTCCTCTTTCCAATTGAATTTCTCTCCACCAAATTGAAGCATGACCCTTCAATCTTGTCTTAGCAAATTTCACTCTATCTGAGTCTCCAATTTCTTCAAACTCAAAATACTCCTCCATATCATTTATCTAGTCTATGAGTTCCTCTGGATTCAAGTTTCCATTGAAGGTAGGAACATCAATTTTTGGTCTTTCCCATTTTTGTCAAAACCCTCAACGATGGGTCATTTGCAACTGCTGCAATTTCCTCTCTTTGTTCAATGTTTAGGCTAGCGTTCTCTGAAGCTTCTTCTTTATCACTATCAGGTTCCCTTCTTTGTGCAAACCCTCTTGTTATCTCTTCTTGAAGTGCCTCTACTTGTCTTCTCAAAGCTCTAAAATCGTTATCATGGACAAAATTGTCCACTCTTCCTCTTCCTCTGCCTCTACCATGATGGACTCCACTCCCATCCATTTTCTCCAATACCCACAAGCTCAATCCTGGTGCAATTGCCTCTCTTCGGTGGTCCATTACACACTCAAGATCTTGCTGCTTTGATACCACTAATGTATGAGAGGATTTGTTGCTCTCAAGTCCCTCTCTAAAATCCTCACAACAATAGCTTAAATAGAATAAAGAAATTGCAAATTAAACTCAACAATTTATTTGCACATGAAACCATTAAAATGCTCAGTTCAAGAAATTTGATTAAACATGAGTTTTAGTCATCAATGGACTGATATACATCAAATAAGCTTCTTACAAACATCTTATATGCAAATTAGATACATTCAAAGACAAACTGTGCTCAACTATGTGAGCTCCCGCAAACAAAATTATCTTCCAACACCTAAATTCCACCTCCAGCTTCTGTAGCTTCAATTCTTTTGTTTTGAAACCTTTATGGAATGTTGTAAATCAGTCCAAACCTACAACCAACACCCAAGAGAACTCTCTTAGAGAATACCACGCCTCCCCTAGCTTTGCCTTTCCAATTCTTCTTCAAAAATTCTTCCATGAAAAGTGGTTTTCTAGATTCTTCTCACACCCTGTCATGAAATTAATTTTTCATGCTTTATTTGTGCCTCTTCAATATGGCATGACCCTTGCTGTTGCTACACATCAAAATCCTAAAAAAAACAATTAAAACCCATTTCCAGCAGTCCACTAAAGATAGGAGTCTTTTTCAGGTTTTTTTCTCTCCTTTTGACTTTTGAAAAAAAATAAAAATAAAAAAGCAGGTCTGGGTGCCTACTTTCACAGTCCCTATTATTTAGGAATAATTATTGAGTGTTTTAAACCTCCAAAAATCAAATCCCAATGCTTCATATTATCTCTCAAATATTTTGCAATTAAATATTTTTAAAATTGTTTTTTCTATTTTTTCACCCTAGTCAACTTGTCAAAGTTGCAAGGGAATTTAATTGACAAGTTTAAATATTTGAAGATAAATATTTAGCCATCCTCAACATGTAATTCAAGCCAAAAATCAATCCACTTTAAAAATCCAAAATTATACAATTCAAAAATTCAACCTTTTTGTTGACACAGGATTGCAAGTCACCATGGATGCCCTTGCATCAATCGCTCTCTTCCTCTCTATCTCTCTCCCTATCTCTATCTCCTTACCTCTTCTTACATCTCTTTCCACCCTATTTTTCCCACTATATAAATTTCTCTATCTCTCCCTCTTTATATCCATATCTCTCCCTCTCTCCTTATCACTCTCTTTTTATATCTCAAACTTCTCTATCCTCTCTCTCTCCCTCTCTATCTATTTATATATATATATATATCTATCTCTCCTCTCTATTAATTTTCTATATCACCTCCTTTATCTCTCACTCTTGCTCCCTCTATTTCTATCTTCCTATCTCTCCCTCTTCCTCTCTATTTATATCTCATTATCTCTATCTCCATCTCTCTTATTTATTCCATCTCTCCCTCCATCTCTCCTACTCTCTCTTTATATAAATCCCTCTACTTCACACTTCCTATATCTTTATATTTCTCTCTCCATCTCTCCTCTTTCATTGACTCCCTCTTTCTATATCCATCTTTCCCTCTCCCTCTTCCTCTCTCCTTTCATCTCCCCCTTTATATTTATCTTTCTTTGTCTTTGTCTCTTTCTCACCCTCTCTATCTTTCCCAAGTTATATTTCTCTCTATCTCTCTTTTATATCCCTATTTTCCCTCTCCCTCTCCCTATCACTTCCTCCTATATCTCTCTAATTCTCTCTACTATCTCTGTTTCTCTCTCTCCATCTGCCTCCCTCTCTTTCTATTTATACATATCTATCTCCCTCTCTATCTCTGTCCATATCTCTCTTAATCATACACACATACTCCTTGTTTCTCTCTCCCTATCTCTAGCTCTATCTCTATGTCTCCATATTTAAATTCATACATATACCCCTCTATCTCTATCTCATTATCTATCCATCTCTCTTAACCCCTATATCTTTCCCTCTCTCTACCCCTCTCTATATATCACTTCCTATCTCTATCTTTATAAATTTCTAATTTTCCCTCTCTCATTCTCTCCCTCTCTCCCCCTCTCTATATATTTATCTCTTCCATCTATATCTATACCTTTGTCCTCTCACTTTATCTCTCCCTCTCCTTATCTCGATATCCCTCTCCTCCATCTCCATCTCTATCTCTAATTTCCTCTTTATCTCTATCTCCTTATCTCTCTCTCTCTCTCTTCCCCCTATAGTTCTCCCTCTTTCTATCCACATATCTCCCACTCTCTCCCTCTCTCCCTATTTCAAACATATCATGAGCCTATTGGTAATGGAGCCTTATTTTCTTCCTGATTCAAAGGTTTTGTTTTAGTTGTGTTTGGATCCCTGTAAGTAGATGCATATTTGATTTTAAGCTATCACTTCTCCATTGAGACCTTTGTTTCACAAACAAAATCATTTTTAAAATAATCTACCAATTGACCTCATGTATACTACACAAATGTATGTAAACAATAAACCAAAAAATTACCTAATTGACTGTCCACACTTCTTCGGTGTACCCATTGCACACCAAGGTACGATTGCTAGTTATTTATGCTGTTTCATTACCAAATAAGATGGATATGAAAGGAAAGTACATCATCTCTATATTTGGTTATAAAGAAAAAAAATAAAAACAATAAATGGTATTGCTATTGTGCTAAAAATGGGATCAATATTAGTGGTGGTTTGAAAGTTTTATGTTCTCTAAATATGCTGTTCCATTCAATATTATACTACTGGTTTCTGTCACGATTTCAAGTGGTGTGGTTTATTGTGCCGTTTCTTCTCATTATTTTAGATTTCAGCCATAATAAATTTACAATAGGATATTTGCTACCCAAGTTCATAATAAGATAATTCATTCAAAATTCAAGAGCTGTAATGGCCTCACCAAATTTTAATATACAATATTTGCCACTTTCTGATCACCAATGTTCCATGAAGGCGAGGTGAGACCATATAGTGACAATACCATTATTCAACAATTTTTGATCACCAAAATCCTTTAAGGGACAGGTGAGATCATAAGGTTGATGAATAATGATTTTTATATACATTCAAATGAACAACAAAGCTCAAATAATGCAACAATAGATTGCATGAAGTTTGAACGATATGAATGTGCTGGAGCTGAATAAACATATTCAAATATGCTGGAATATTATCAAATAGACAACATATAAATATGAATCAAATTTGCTATTGCATTCTGTTGCTGCTCCAAATATAAATACTTGCTGAAAAATAAAACAAAAGCTTTCAGCACAAATACAACCTCTGAATGAGATTGCCCTCAAGAAACCAACGGGTTTTCGTCCTTTGATCTCCAAATTTAGGGCTTTTTGTCCTTGAATTGATAGCTGAACACAGTGCTCAAACTATGATAGATTCAATATATAGCATCAGCAGGGCACATATTCCAATGTACCATTTCTTCTCAAAGATAACAATTAAAATATTAATGAGATTCTTTCCTCAAAATAGCCTCTACTTTGTTTTGAATCCTAACTTGTAACTCCTCATTAATGAGCTGTCATATAAATTATTATGAAGAAGCTGTCAAGTGTGCAAGAGGTTATAACACCTCTTTCCAAAAATTCATGCCCCATAAGCTATTATTTTATTTGTTGCAACTTGCTTCTATTTTTCCGAACCTTGGCCCCTTTATTAAAATATTTCTATATTCTTATCGGGAAATAAGGATAGAGTCCACATAAGCTAATTAATTAAAAATGGGCATTACAAGAGCCAAAAATGTTTTATAAGTAATTATAAAAGTTTCTTATATTGTTAATTGTTTTATCAAATACCCCATAGATTATGTAACTGATAGAAAAAGGGGATGCTTGAATTTAAAGGTAAGGATATGAATTTTAAGGTCCTCCATAATGAAATTGAAATATTCACCTTATCAAGTATAGGCTTCAAGGATGGATGTCCAGAAGGGTAAATTAAATCATTAGATTCATTTTTGAAGTATATAGTCAATGATATTATGTCTCCACTTTAGTCATCATGGAAGAGCGTCATTAATTTCTGCACCCCTCATCCCTCTAATGTTTCCATTCAAGAGTATATAAGACTGATTCTACAATACAAGGATGCTCAGTAATTTATACCAGATTGTTGCATACACAGACATATCTGATTGGCTCAGACATTAACAGAGAGGTTCTGATATACATTAAATAATTGCTCAGAAATTTATACCAGCACATTACGAGCTCAGGAAATGGCTTTAAAGCTCACTGTCAATGTGATTACAGCAGTTTGGACTATGGACCATAGAAATATGCACAGATAATAGTGAAACAGACTGTAACAAAGTGTTTCCTGGGTTTATATGCAGATTTAACATTCAAATCAGAAATTACTGTCATTTGGCAAGGCCCAACGTTTTTGTCTTTTGAACACCCTTACAATGCAACTATAGAAAACTATCAGTTTACTAAGCTTCAGAGGTTCTCTTGCTACAGTCAAAATACAAAGACACCATACTGGACTGTACATGCAGCAAGAACACATCTATTGAATAAGTAATGACACAAATGACAAAGAGCAGACCCAGTTCGCCATGTCTCAGAATAGACTCATAGCTAAAACGTGGAGGAGAATCTGCAGACCCAAAAATAAAGATTACAATTTAAAGAGAGGCTCAGACCTGGAACTATTCAATCCAACCTGAAGAATGCTGAAGAAGACTCAGAGAATGCTCAGAAATATGCAGCAGCAAATAAAATCTTCTTTATCAGTCATTCCTCTTGTGTTAGCAGTGTGCCCAGCCTCAGATGATTCCAAACGCCTCTCCAAAACCCTCTAGTAATTTCCACAACCCAGCTGAACTGAGAAGGGAGTCATTTTTTCCCTTTTGCAAACACGTTTTTTTCTTAAACTCGCCCAGAATCACATCAAAACATCTTTTTCGTGGCTCCCACGTATAGAACAATGCGCCTAGGGGTTGTCCATCATGCCACACCTTCAAAATGCATATGAGAAACTCCAAATCGATTCCATTGCAGCAACAAGGTCTCAGAAAATGGTGACACGAAAATGTGTAGTAAAGCTTTGAAATCCCTTTCACACCTTTCTCCAAATCGACCTTACACCATGAAGATCCTTGTCTTTCCAAAATCCTGCAATCGTTCCAGCTAGGAGATGTTATTTCACACCCGAAACTGGATCAGCAATGTCTCCAAACCCTATGAGAAGAAACTCGAGCTTTCCCGTGAAGAGATGAATATACTTTTCAAAAAGGTGCCGAATGATCTCTCATTTTTCTCTTTTATATTTCCCCATTCAAAATCATAAAGTGACTTTATAATGTTCACTCTTTAAATATTTCAAGGAGTCACTTTATATCTTAATTTATTAATTATTTAATATCCCTCTTTTAAAAATAATTTAAGACTTAGGTGATATTAAATAATTAAGTTATTTTGTCCAAATTTAGGGGACATTACAGCTGTTATGCTTCTCAATTTATCTGTCACCGATGAGATGCTACCAAAAATACCATTTGCTAAGATTGCTGTGGAGGTTTGGAAACACTTGAAGGATCTTCATGAAACCTCAGACAAGGGCAGTGCGTTCCTTAAGTATGTGCTATTTTCCATTATGATGAATGACAAGATTTCTTTGTAGGATCATCTTCTGAAGATCAAAGAAATTCGCGATCAATTGGAGGTCATTGGTTGCAAGATGGAAGAGGAGGATATGTTGGTGATCACGTTGAAAAGCTTGCCACGATCCTACGAGCACTTCATCGAAACTCTCAACATTACTTCCACCAATGTTGACCTAAAGTTTGATGAGCTGTGCAATAAGCTCTTTTAGCAAGATAGGTGGAAGAAGCAATTTGGGAGCAATAGTGAGTCTCCCAGTGTTGAACACGCGTTTACTGCCAAAGACAATGGTAAAGGCAAGTCCACTTAGTAGAAAGGACAAGGCAAATAAGAGGATAGCTCCAAGAAGTCTTTCACATGCCACTACTATGGTAAGATTGGTCATATGCAAAAGCACTGTAGGAAGCGGTTGGCTGATCAGAAGTCCAACCAGGAAGGGTCTCAATAGAAGGCTCATGTTGCAGAGCATATTGAGCAGAAGGAGTCTGCCTTTTATGCATTCATGGCCAAAAGACCATCAGATTATGGGTAGACTAGTGTAGTTAGTAGAATGACCATTAAGGGAGGGTATTGAAGTATTATTGTAATATTTAATGGTCATCTTAGTTATTAGTTAGTTGCTAGTTCACTTTCTGTTAACTTAGTTTGCTTTAGTTAGTTTTAGCAACTTCCAGTTTATTGTTTTAGTTCACGATTGTTTCTTTTTAGAAACATTGTCTTGTAAACTATTATTTAAGGAGTATTCCTCTCCTTTGCTAATAACGAACAACAATAATCAATTACCATTTCAACAAGGAGGGTGGACCTTGAAATTAAAATAAGATTAACCTCTAAATGGCCCTCATACATCTCCTGTGAGTTTGAGGGCAAGCCAAAGCACATCATGATTTATGATAAGGAAAAATTACCCAAATCTTCTGCATAGGTTTAAAGATATATCCTTGGGAAAAATTGTCAAGAAACTGCCACACCTCATTTTCTAGTCAACATTAAAACTAATCGTAGTACCAAAGAGCCACATCTATCAGTGTTGTCTTATTAAGGATATTGCTATATCAAATGGATTGCACTTAAAAATGTTTGTAACATGATCACTCTCTAAGGGTTTTGGATATAAGGAAGTGTAGGTTGGTTTGAATTTTATTTGCTCCTTGAAATCACAATAGTTATGAAGAAGGTCGCAATTCCTTTAAGAGGCCAAATCTTGTTGTAAACACCATCAACACTTTGAATATACAAGCAGAGTGAGGCACGTAGAGGTTTTGAGAATATTGTGGACTATGGAAAAGGTTGCCACAACCACCTACTATCTGCACCAAATAAGCATGGTCAACATGAGAAAGGTTCGAAACATCCCTTGTGGGAAGACTTCTTTGATGGCAAATAGAAACGATGACAACAATGATGATGCGATGGATGCAATTGTAATATCCCCTTTTGGTAAATTCCTAGTTTTTAGGCCTATAAAACAATTTTAATCACTAAAAAATGATATTAGTAATAATAAGTATCAATCTTATGGCAATATTCAAATTAATACATAAAATATTATAATATTGAGAAGGATACATCATAGCTAAAACACCATAATAGTGAGATCTATAGTTCAAAGCATCATTAGCATTTGAATTCAAAATACCTTAACATCATTAATTATTATTCCAAGGCATATTCCTATAGCCAATCGTATTAGGAATTCACTTGAAATGTTTGCAAACCACAATCTCAAGGATGGTTGTCCTTGTATTGTGAGAGCATGGGTGGATCCTTTCCCATCCATCATAGGGTGGTGTACTTGAGAAAACCCTCAAGCCCAGGAGCACTCATTTGCCTTTCAACCCACAAACATGGCAGGATCTTAGGCCCACTCCAGCCCTTAGTCCACCTTGGAGGTGCTCCATCCTCCTTAATCAAGCCCAAGAGCACTCATTTGCCTCCCAACCCATGAGCATGGTAGGAGCTCCATTCCATCTATCTCAAGGTGGCCTGCTTGATAAGATGCATGAAGACAACCTTCCTCAACAATCCTAGGAGCACTCATATGCCTCCCGACCCACGAGCATTGCATCTTGGGGTGGTGTGCTTGATGAAGGAAAGGTCGGTGCTTCACCTCTTGTGAACTCAAAAGTATCGGCCTACCTATTTGCAAAACACTTCAACAAATTCAAAATAGATTGCTAAAGGAATCTACTATATTAATTGGTAATAAAATGTTATTATAGCTATTCCTAATTTATATTCTCAAACTTACTTCCCAATAATATTCTTGCTGGAAACAATATTTATTTCCAATAGATATCTTATGTTTCAATTTCTTATTTTCCTTTTTTCAATCTCCGTCACTTGATGCCCTTCCCCAATCATTTGTTCTCCCTTTTATATCTTTCATGGTGGGGAGAGTCACATCATTTCATTGGTTATCCTAACAAGGGACACATACTTTCACCCACGCTGCCCTCAAATCTCTCTTAATCATTAATTATTTGCCTCTTTATGGAATTGTTGCATTGACATCTCCCTTAATTAATTTTCATTGAACCTTTTGAAGAGTCTGCTTGGTCGCCACTTCCATATCAACGATTATCATTTATTTTTGGACAGGCTGCGATTGGGGGGTTTGTGATATATGGCAGGGGGCATGATAGTCTGCCCTCCCCAATATTGCTTGTCCACAAGCAATTTCAGATTGGGATGATATTTTCAGATAGGGTGTGGGATAGTTTCCCCTAAATATGAATCAAATAACAAACTCACTATTCATGTACCAAACATCATAACTCAAAAAAAAGAGAAATGAACATAGTTGGATAGCCTACTTAGTTTAGCTTTCATCTAAACAACATAGCGTATTCTAAATACTCTATAATTCATCTAATAATCTTGAAAAATCATTTGTAGTGAAGCTCATTTTTGGTCAGCTTGTCTTGTTGATTGGCATGTTAGGATGTAACAAAAAAAATAGTATAATGTTGCCTCATAAGCACATAATATGTACAAGTTATATGAGCATATGATGTTTTAAATTGGAAACATGTAATGTCCCTGTTTTTGATGTTCCTTATTTGTGCCAGTTTGGTGATTTGACTCACTATTTTCAGTAAGTGCTATATTTAGTAACTGGTCTTGGCAGTAGTGTCGTGTAGGGTTTTCTGTTTGGGCAGTGCTTGGTAGTTGTTGGGTGAGTTCTAATGTTTTGGCATATTATTCACTAAAGTCTTCAAAAGGTGATTTTATGACTATAATGTTATAAAAGCCTCGTCCTCCCCCCCCCCCGTTTGGCCTAGTTGAACAACGCTGTTTTAAAAAAGGGGACAATGTATTTCAAGTGGACGCCTAGAAAAGAGGTTTATTTATCATTTTTTAAGGCTAATGTTATGCTTTATAAGGTGGGACGTCTAGTTTGGGCTTAACATTAATTAAAAAAAAAAATCAAAAGTGGAATTTTGGAGGCAAAAAGTTGGATGCCCTCTTGGGGTAATTTCACGTCATTTCATAAAGTGAAATGAGAGGGAAAATATATTCAAATTCAAATGCAAGTTGCCCTAATTCTTCCCTCACTTTATAAATGAGTTTGAGCTCTCATTTGCATATGGAGGGTTTGACAACTTAAGGAGACTCTGCTGGATTGTTTCCAAAAATTACACATTGCTGGTTGAGGACAAAATTCCTCTCCTTCAGTTGTTGGTTTCGGTGGTGAAAGACCCATCCTAGCTGGTTGGAGTGATTCAACCTCAACAATCACCTTTGTTTTAAGAAGATTGATCATTCTAGGGTTTCTAGTATGAAGATTTTCTTAGTGTTTTGATGTGAGTTTGAAGATTTTGATGTGCTTGTTGATTTGCTTCATTTGGGTGATGATTAGAGGTGTTAAAGAGGTCTGATATACATTTCCAGAATTCTGGAAACTCACTTTTTACAGTGGCTGGAAGTGCAAAATTGTTCATAGCTCTGTGGGTGATCGAGGACTCGTTTTGGGTATTGTTGCAAAACAATCCTCACAGCTGGGCGCCACTTTTCAAGTATTCATTTGCAAGTTTTGGTGGAGTTCTGATTTTAGGGAGAAAATCGCCCCTCCTAGGGAGCCGTACCACTTTGGGAGTTGTGCATAATCAAGTCTGTTGTTGTATAGACCTGCAATCTGCCTTCTACAACATTCGTGCAGCTGTCTGTTTAAGAATAACTATAAGAGCTTTGGTTGGTTGGCCTACATCGTAGCTTGGTTTGGGTGTATCATTTGAATGTATTGCTGCTCATTTTATGTCTTTAAGAGTTTCATTTGGGACTGTTATCAGGTCTGCAAATTATTTTAATAAGTCTGATTTCATTGGATGTTATCATCAATATATGTTGTAATGATGCAATATGAAGATAATGCATTTTCATGGTTGATTTTCTTCATTGCTCTGTTATGAAAGAATGTCATATTATGTTGCAAACACTTGAATGCAAAACAAACCCGCACTTCACATTACACTCAACAAAACAAATACAAAAAAAATCAGGGTTGGTCATTACAAAACACATGCTACAAAGTGATAATAACACATATCTAAGTTTTAAAATTGTTTCCCAAGTGATAATATGCAAGGTAAAACATGTATTATAGAGATAAGTTATATATATAGGGTGGTCTGGGACTATTTTGCAATTGCATCCATGTAAAGAGATTACATCCTTAAAGCCACAAATTATATTACACATTTGTAGAATGTTAGAATGTCTCCTATATTCCTCAATGATATGTACACTTCTTCAAAAAATAATGAGAAACATTAGTTTACCTTGACTTCACAACTATGCTTTTCAAAGCTAATCTTATATGGCATAACATATTTCAGTAGCTATAGAACTTTGTTGACTGTACATCTATTGCAATAGCAATTTTATTTAACTCCTACGGTACAAGAAAATAGAGTGGTTTGTAAAGGCATTGATTGATTCTAAATAGTTCTAAATGTAATCTGTATACAAACTAATCTCAGAAACAAAATTGTTGGTTTAATTAAACAGCACTATGCTATTCATTACAGATTCAATGACACTTGGATCATTATACTACAATTAATAAAACCAGTGGCCGACCAATGTACAGCACTAATCCTGCAAGGCCAGTAGTATTCCTATAGAATAAAGACGTATTAATCATACAACCAGTGCATGAATACAAAAGATGTGACCTTCTGCTCATTGTTTAAACACACAAGAATATTGTCAATGGCTTAGAGATCAAGACCAATGTAACAGCAGCCATTTTATAGTACACTTTGACTAAAATGGCTTATATAGAGCTAATGAAAACCCACAGGAAAGGCCAAAAAAACTGCCGAAGTTTACATTAGCTGCACAACTTGGTGTCTCAGGCAACCACTTTATCACCTTTCCTAGGTTTTCATTGTTTACTCATATGTGTAAGTCAATGACTGCATATACTGCTTTCACATACAATAATAGAATCCATGAAACTCTTATATAAACATCCAGTACAAATACAAAGGATGGAAAATTGCCACAAAGACAAAGATCCAAATTATCTTCAGTTGATAACAAAACCATTGCAAGGAAAGAGCAACAACCATATGACTAATAATAATTCTGTGTTATAACAGGGGATATAAATTATTTCTTTACTAAATAGCATACTCCACAGATCAGGGCATGGGGTGGAAGAAAACAAAATTGAGTTTTTTTTTAATTTTATTTCTTTTTAGAATCATTTGAGTCTTTCCTTTTTAAAATAAAATAAGAATATTAACATATCAATATTTAAAATATAATAATAATTAATGATAGTATTAATTCTATTTCTTAACTATAGTATTAATGTTAAAATATAATGTTATTTATTTAATATTAATTTTTATTTCATTATTATAATAATAATTAAATAAAAGAAAATGCCAATTCCCATTTAGTTTAGGGTCCATCTTGGTGGAATGCTGAATACCACTACATATCAACACACAATACGCTCTTGTGCTAAGTTTGGCTCATGACCCAATGTTGATACAAGCTCTCCTGATTTATAAATTAGTTTAGATTTATATAAAGAGATTTTATTACCATACAATTATATATATAAAAAGAATATATATATATATATATATATGCACCATTCACAAAATAATGCAATTATTCAAATCTAGGAAATCATAAGTCCTAATTTTATTCACATACGTATGCAACCTAACAACATGAGTTTAAGACTTTAAGTGCATGTGTGCGTTGATTCCATCATTATAGGTTACCTCCACTAGCTAGAACCATTTCCTTGATGATACTCTCTCTCCAACTTGAGAGAGTGTTAATGATTCCTATTGTGTTGACATAGTTAGTTGCCAGCTTAATAATTCTTATTTACGCTTCAAAAAAATAATTAACATAATCAAATTGTTTGCTTAATTGTTTGCATTTAAACAATTAATATGATAATTCAGTATTGAAATTGGGGAAATTAAATGGGATGTGACATCCTTATCCCTAAGGATAGTCATCGTCTTGAATCCCAATGACTACATGATAAAAATAATCATCATAATAGTCATTTTGTGTAAGAACCTCCCCAATTTTCACTTAGTTTTTTTTTTGATTCCAAGGTGTTGGCATTTTGACAAACACTTGGCATGCACACTACTGTTATAGTTTCCAGAATTTTTTGGAATGTAGCTGATTTGTTTTGATAATTAGATTTTAACCACTTATTTTTGAAGCCCAAAGTTTCATAAAATAGACAAACAATTTAATAATCAATTGGCTGTCTTCCTTATCATTTAAAGTAGAACATAATAATTCATATTTTCTGTGTTAATTTCATCAGCAGCAAAGTTTATACAAATACAAAAATTCCAATATAAATCTGACCTCTTTGGGATTCATATCTGAATAGAGATAGGAAGCATCAATGTAAGTCTGCTACACAGCAGTTTGATGATTGAGGAATGAGCCTTTGACAGCAGCAATATTACAAATAATGGCAGCTTAATCTCCTCTAGAATCAGTGATAGCAATGCTCTCCAAAACGTCTTCACTCTTCCACATATATTCGCCCAGCAAATAGACTTTCAATGGTGCATCAAACTGCAACTAAACCCACACCCAACCTGATTTAGTAATGGCGGCTTGTAGGTGAGGTTTAGTGACCAGCAATCACCATTCAATCGCCCTAAACATAGAGGATTTCCAATGCTCAGCCAACACAAAGAAATATGACAGCCATGAATAGTTATCAATCTATTAAAACTCTTCAAAATCTCCTTACAATCCTGCAAGTCATTTCCCAAAATCTTATTGCATTTAAACCCTTCTATTTCAAAATTTGATCATTGAAGCACAAGTATAGACTCTGAATGAATCTATCAGCAATCACCCAGGGACAATCTTTCACCATCATGGATGATATTCTTCTTGAAGGTTTCCATCTTCATGAAGTTCTAGGAGAAAAAACCCCACAGCATTCCAGCAATATCAAAATCCAAGCATATCCAAATAAGCTTAAAAAATGTCCCTTTATTTCCTCCTGTAAAAGTCACATTTAATTTTTAATATTTTGCCTCCAAAACTCAATGTCTACCTTTCGTAGAAATATTAAATAAACTTAATAAAAATTAAATACTTATGTCTCCAAGCACCCAAGTAATAAATATAAAGTTACTTTAATAATTTAAATAAATATTTGAATGTGACTTTATAATAAACTATTATAACTTAGGCATTTAATTAATTTTTGCAATATGATCCATGGAAACATCACCGGAGCATTGAATCCCAAAACTGACTATGCCAGATTGAAGCCGACAACAAAGAATTACAACTGAGGCCATTATGGCGACTTTCCAAAAATAACAATAAGCTCCATAAAAAGTGGACGACGGACCAGATGTCCAAAAACACTTCTGAAAGTGTCATCCTAAAGCATGTTGACAATAGGGCTCAATGCCATGATAAAAAACTGGAAATATGCTGAGCAAATACCTCTCCAAGAACTGTGGAGCTCCCTAAACACTTAGTTAGCCTACGAGAACCTAGTGAATATGCTAACAGTCAACAAAGTTGACTAGGCACAAGAAGGGGACATTATATCCCTCCCTCCCCAAATTTGCTTGTCCCCAAGCGATTGCAATTTAGGGTGTTGTAAGATCTACTCGCTCTCGCAAGTAGCATCCTCCATCGACAAATTTTTCCACTTCACTAGACATTCTCTGATAGTTCTTCTTTGTAGAGTACGCTCTTTGGTATCAATAATAGCCTCTGAAATTAATATAAGCTACCCTTCCTCGTCTAATGGTGGTAATTCGAAAGAGGGAACCATATTATGTCCAAGTGCCTTTGTAAGGCAAGTGACATGAAAAACATTATGTACTCTACTATTTTCTGGTAATTCCAACTCATAAGCCACCTCTCCAATCTTCTTGGAGATCCTTAAAGGGCCATCAAACCGTGGCTTATGTTTCTCTGACCCACTCTTCTTAAGAGTGGACTGCCTATTGGGCTGCAACCTCAATTAGACCATGTCACCGATCTCAAAAGCATGTTCTGTTCGATGTTGATCAACATATAACTTCTGCTGGTTTTGTGCCTACTTGTAACGTCCGGATCCTTTGGTAATGTAAAATTTCCAAATTTACATCCTACAAGTAAGTAAACATGTTAACATGACATTGCAATAAATTTTTTTCTTTTCTTTATTGATAAAACATGAACAAGTTGTCATATCAATTTACAATAAAGATTCCATTTCAATATAATAACTTCACAAGTACATGAAACAAGAATACATACCTTAACTAACATAGCTCCAATGAGCTTTTGAACAAATAGTAGTAAGAAGGTCTAGGTTCCTTTCCTTTCAAATCTTGGTAGATCGGCCGCTTGCTATGGAGGAGAAACATCACTCGGGCGCTTTTCCGCCAACCACAGACTTGTAATGCGGTCCCCCGCACATTCATTAATCAATAGATGGCCCTCCCTTCGAACGAAGAGATTGGTAGTGTATCCGTTAACGATTACCAACTGAGCATAGTGCTGTGTCCTACACAACTAGAACCTTGCTATTTCACAATCTCGAACTAGTACAAGGATCACAATGAATTGACAGTGTAGTCTCAACTATCTCACACCTAAGTGGATGTCGTACATTTCACTACTTTGGTCAAAGTATTCTCATTCAATACTTCGAATGAAGGTCATCTATCATAAACACTACTCAGGGCCGATTTGACTTAAGGCTATCTTACACTACGCATAGGCTTAGTCCTTTATTGGATTATCTATCATCCCAGACTATCCTACAACAATCAATCTACTTAGAAATGAAACAGTCTACAAGTGTCTTTTACAATTCCTCCTAATCAGGAAATCTTTATCCTAGGAGTACTTAGCTTACCTCAGTTAACCTAATAACTTAAGCTGAAAAGACCTTACTTGACTCTGCCTTCATTTTGAATCTAGTAAATATTGACTATTACCATCGTTTTCTCCTTATATGGAGACAATACAAAATATGCAATTTCACACTAATATGCATTTCAAACTTCCTCATTAATTCCTTCACATAAATTCACTTCTTATGCACAATTGAGTAAACATTTCTCTTAATAGCTCTTTTCCCCTACAAACTAAATTGTATTTAGAAAATGACCTTCAGTTTTTGCACACACAAGAAACACAAAGAAATAGATATATAACAATCAGATTTAAAATTGAAAGATGAAGAAGGTTTCATGCCTGATTATGAGCTTTCCCTCAAATGACGTAGTTCCAGTCCTTCTCTTAACAAAACCCCTCAATATTGATAGAGTTCTCACTTAGAAATAGACTCTCAAATGATGAATATACAACTATATTGGGATAAACTCAGAATGTGGTGACAATATACTGGTATTTCCTCTGTTTTTATCACTTAGAAATAAAATATGATTTCAGAATAAAGAAATTGTGGAGCATACTCAGAAAATGATAGAGAATCCGGATTTTGCAAGTGTAGAATAAAGAATGTACTGGCGGCTGTTTATAGAGCTAGAAATCCATCGACTTCCACATCTCCAGGCATGTAAATTGCCAAGATTGCATTTTTGAATATTTCAAATGATAAGTGGCGGATTTCTATTCACATACTCAGCACTTAAAGAGGTGATTCAACCTCTAAATTTGCCAGTAGACCAAAGAAAATTTCAATTTGCACATGATTAAAAAGAAGAAATCGACATCTACAGGTATTTACCAGAAATGGCACCAACTGTGAAATGATTCATCAAATTTGGAAGTGGTCATGGCTATACACAAAACACCTTATCCCTTCTCAGGTTGCGTCGCCCCTATTTCTCTGCTATGTTGATTTCTTCTTCTAGGCAAAGCGCACCTCCCAGGCGCGTATTTCTTCTCACGCAACGTTCACATTTTATTTTTCTAAAGTTTTAATATAGTTTCCAAATGAAATATTTCCTCTTCATAAGTTCGGCGTGATTTATCTCCCAAAACATAAAGTTCGATTCAAATGAAGTGATTTGAATAAATTGCATATAAAACATTGATATAACTTCATTTGATTTAAATTGGTTTCCATAGTTCAATATTCGATATTTCATGAATTGATTTTTTCATTGATTTTCATTGTTTGAAATAAAGTCTTCATTTAAAGACTTAACTATGAGATATATCGATTCCTTATTTATTTCAAATTAATTTATTTATATATATATATATATATATATTTAAATATTATAATTTAAATATATATATATATATTATAATTTAAATATATTTACATATATGATATATATATATATATATATGTTTTGGTAAGACTATAATATATATATATATATATGTTTTGGTAAGACTATAATATATATATATATATATATATATATATATATATATATATAATATTAAATATATATATATATACATATACATATTTATTCGATGAATACATATATATTGCGAGCTAGTTAGCATGTTTTCAATATATATATCTATGTATATGTGTATACATGTGTATATGTAAATTCCAAGGCAAATATTATAATAATATTATTAATACCCACATTTATAGGTTGTGCGCGTATATTCATGTATATATCAGTGTATACCTCTATGTTCACGCATATGTAAGTACATCACATTGATGTATCCATATGAGCACATCCATCTGCCAGCATACACTTGTATCAATGTGTATATACGTATGAATATGTGTATATACAATATATATGCATATATGTTCACTTCCGTTTCACATACAACCATTTACGTTACCATCATAATGATCGTAATATCACAAATAGATACATAGATAAACATCACTTATACATGCATACAAAAGTAGACAAAACTCCAAACGCCAACATACAAGTCTACGGATGACTTACCTACAACTTCAAGCAAATTGACTAAGCTTCAAGCAAATTGACTAAGCTTACTCAGTCTAAGGAACGTGTGTGTATGCTCAAATGGTTCACATTACTGCTTACCCGACCAAGCTCCTCTCTTGAGTGATATTTCTCCTCTGCTTGGAGGAATGGTCCACATACTTGTATATAATGACATGACAACGAGAGTCATATGTTCACAACAAAGCAGTATACATGAAACACCTCAAAAGTTAGAATAAACATTATTCAACAACTTGTATGCAACATCCATCAAGGATTACATCAATAGAAGGAACAATCAAATGAGACAATCATTAAATGAAACACATTCATATTGATAACAAGAAACAACATCATTAAATCACCTCCAGAATTCTCATTACTTTCACATTTACCCTATCTAGTAATGGTAAATAGTAACGTCACAATTTGGGATGTAACACTACTGCAAGTTTTCCTTCAAAGATTTCATGATATCTTGACTTTCTTGTAACAAGTCCCGAGCCTTAGGCACTTTGCTATCCCCAAATAAAAAATCTAGGAAGTTCGGAATTTCATACTTGTACAAAGTCATAAATGGGGACATTTTAATAGACATGTCTCAAATTTTTACTACATCAGCGTCACAATTAAATAATTAATTTTAAGTTGTCGAAAAAGATTAAATTAGAAGACAAATTAATTATTTTTAATGGTGTACAAAAGTGACTTAAGTTTTAGAAAATTTCAAGTAAATTAATTAAGTCACTTTTGTGTGAATCCTTAAAAAGAACAAAATAAAATGGGAGATTTCAATAAGGTGGTGAGGAGTTAAGAAGAGGAGAGAATAAAAAGTTTATTGGTCTTTTTGTAAGCATACTAGTTTTTTGGTTTTGGGGAACAGGAACTTGCTGGTTGAACAAAGTTCACCGCAGCCTTTTGGAGGATGAAAACCCTCTAAAAGAAGATCAGTTTTGGTGGTGAGATTATCCACCTTGGTTGGTATTGGCAGAATCATCTCAAATTCTACATACGGATTCCAACGGTTGGAGTTTTCAAAATTTGCCAAGTCTTGTTCCAAGGCAAATTTTAGAGGTTTTTATATAGAGGTATTTATAGGAATGGATTGTGCTAAGTTATTGCAAAAAAGAATAATTTGAATCTCATATCATATCTCAATTTGAATCCTTCAGCCTCAATACCATGGCCCTTGAATTCTGAAGGGTCTTATTTAGTTTTATGAAATACAAAGCATGGAAGATAGTATTTAGCTTCTTGGCGAGCCAAACACTCCAGAAGATATAATTTCAATTCAGAAATTTGTAAATCTGAATTCAATGCCAAGACAAATATTCAGCTGGATGCAGCATTTTGAACCTTCTCTTCAATTTTTCTTCGTATTTTCTATTTTTTAGAATTTTGGTCATTTCATTTAAAGCAATAGTGAAATTAAATACAAAACTTTGATAGAAAGTTTGTTTTTTCTCCAAAATTTTGAGGCAGATTATTCATCAATTTCTTGTATTTTCCTGATTTCTTAGAGCATATGTCCAAATATTATGTTTTACAATTGCAGGAAAGATTCAACTGGAATACCACACATTCTGGAGCATAGTGTGCTGTGTGGATCAAGAAAATATCCTCTCAAAGAGCCTTTTGTTGAATTATTGAAGGGTAGCTTACATACTTTCTTGAATGCATTCACATATCCAGACAGGACATGCTATCCAGTTGCCTCAACAAATCTGAAGGTGAGCCCAAGCTGTTGATCATGCTTATATATATGATCCATTGAAAGATTTGACTATGTGATCAAGCATTGAAAGGCATGGAGGTTTTCAAACTGGGATATTACTTAATTTTATTTCTTTTGTTAAACAGGATTTCTACAATTTGGTTGATGTATACCTGGATGCAGTCTTCTTTCCAAAATGTGTAAACAACCTCGAGACGTTTCAGCAAGAGGGTTGGCACTATGAGTTGAATGATCCCGCTGAAGATATTTCTCTTAAAGGTAGTTTGGCTGTTATTCTTCTATCAGATGGTGATTGTAAAAATGTTTTTATGTGCTTAAAATATCCTTCATTTTGTTAGGTGTTGTATTCAATGAAATGAAAGGTGTCTACTCACAACCTGACAATGTTTTGGGTCGGATATCTCAACAGGTGCGTAAGTGTCTCTTTGGTTTATTTTATTTCTTGATGCCACTGCTTTAGTCTAGAGTTTTTAGATGCAAAATCATATTGCAGGAAAATCCTAGATACTTTTTACTTAATGTCTTACCTTTAGAGAGGGACTAAACCTCTCGTGTTTTGATTTTTTTGTTTCTACTTTGTTTGGACTCTGCATATCTTGGGTTCATTCTATAAGGAATTCAGTCTTCACAGTAGAATAAATTACTTCGATTTTATGTCTGTGTAATTCAGTAGATGCAACTTTGAGGTATTTATTCAGTTAGGCTAAGTTACCGGTTCGGTTTTGGGTTCGGGTTCGGGTTCGAGAACCTGGTTTGCCGGTTCAGTAAAAACTTTTTTTGGGGTTGGGTTCATTTTGGGTTTGGTAATACAAAAACAAATAAAAATCAGAAATATATACATATTTGCAGCAGTAATTAAGTTCAGAATACACCGCCATATTAATAGTCAAATAACATAGCAAAAATACACCACGACTTTATACTCAAATGTCATGATATAGATTTATTTGGCATATTTTATTGCTTCCTCTTCAAACATAGGATTTGAGAAGTATGTATCCAAATTTTGGATCTAAGAACATGTGCATTTGTTTGAGCTGTCAAAAGTAGGTATGCACAACTTGCCTAACCTTCATTGTAAGTCCTTGCTGTGGGTTCCTCTCTCTTTCTTGGGTCTGTTTCTTAGCTTCAATTGGAAAAAATTGGTAAGAGACATTGTTTCATGAGATTATTCCTAAGAGATCTATACTCATGTAGGTAGTCCAAATAGCTCTGTCCTACATTCTTCTGTCCCTCTGACCATCTAGGTCTTCTGCACTATCCAAAATATAGGCATCAGGGGTCTAGTTACTGATCCTATTATTGTTCTGGTATTATTATTATTGTTGTTGTTTGCAGAGTTAATTGCATCGCTGTTCATATTTTCAACATTTGTGTCAATAACTTGGTCAACTGCTGCTGTCCCTGTATAAGTGCATTTAGTTGCTGCTCTATATTAATGTCCTCATGTGAATTTCTTTTATCTTTGTTTGCCATAATTTCTTCTACTTCCAAATCTGCAAATGTAAATCCTTCTGTATTTTCCAAACATTGAAATTGTGGCCTTTTGAGTTCTATCTGATAGCACTTGTCTATTCTATCACTTGGATGCATATGGAGTGTATTTCTACATCAATCTGTTAGAGACCCAACAGGCTGGTAGGAAAACTAGCTTAGATACCAGTAAAATATCCTTAACTGATTTTTTTGTATTTTTGACAAATGTTTGACAAAATACTCTTATGAACTAAATAAATGCAAGAAATTGATTTACTTTGGTCTAACCACAATTCATGCAGCTATAAAAATGAAATATTAATGGTATTCAATTGAAATTTATCTCAACACAACTACACACGAAGACAACACGTATCTATTTCATGTGTTAGAGGCAAATATTAGGGTTAGAGGGAATAAAATAGTCTTTAAAAGTCAACAAAAGGTCAAAAAATTAATTAAAAATTGCAAAAACACGTTGAAAAAGTCTGCCTGGGCACAAATTCTACCCGGGTTCGAAAAAAACGGACCCTGGCCGAACCCACAGTCAGGGTTTCGAACCCTGGTCGAACCCATAGTCGATTTTTCGAACCCACAGCGAATTTGATCGAACCGGACCTGAATTTCGAACCCGAACTGAACCTGAATCGTACCCGGGCTTCCCAGGGGCGAACCCGGTAACTTAGCAATTAGGTAAAATTTTCTTTTTATTTGTTTAGATTTTTTTTTTGCAGTATGTAATCTACTCTATGCCCCAAGAAATTCATTTAAACTAGCTTATATCTCTATGTTGGGTGCCCTTCATATTTAATCTTTATTCCCATGGGAGATTTCGAGGTATTATCTTTTGAAAGCTTGGCTTACTCAGATTTTATCCTTAATAGGTGTGGGGAATACTCCTTGTCATATGGCTTATGTTGTTAGCCTTGGCCCCTACAATTACTTAAAAGACAATGTGGTCAGAAAACCTCATAGTATTCAAGTTATTGGTAACATGTTTGAACTTTGAAGGCTTAACCCTTTCAAAATGTACTCGACATGATTAATTTATTTTCGTATGGGCAATTTGGATATTTTTTGGCATGCGGTTGAAGCATTTCGTGGAATCCATATGCAATTTTGGTTATGTATCCTTGATATTCAGTTCTTTGTTCCTCACTTTTAACTTCAAATTTGTACATAATTGTTTAATTTCACTCAATAGATAAAATATTCTTCAATCAACTCTATGGTCTTGCAACAACATTGCTTAAGGTATAATAACATTAGCCATAAAGATCACTGCAGAATCCATCTCATATATATATAGATATTTGATATATTAAATCCGGTTTGATGGGGCCGAACCCATTAGCAATAGTAGAACAGTAGTAGAAAGATCATTTACAACAACCCAAAAGTGGCAAAAAGAAACAGAAAATTTCAACACACATTGTCAACCATCAACCATCCACATGCGCCACCAGCACTGGTAACTATCCCTCCTCTTTGCCCGACTGCAGCACCAAATCACTAGAGCTGCAGGAAGGGCAAGCATTGGCACTGGGCTTCCACATGTAAAGGCTCCAGTGAGCTCCTTGAGAAGGTAAATGTTGCTTTCACCTCCTCAAGCGAACCAACATGTCCTCAACCACACATTGCACCAGGAACAGGATCCACAGACCATTGTATTCCTGCCTGAGCTCAGGCCAAACCCCACCCATGGGTCTTAGACCGATGCCAACTACTGCCATCTCCAAGTACTGCCCTTCCCTTCATTCTGCTCTCACCAGCTTCCTCATCAGCTAGTGGACTACATCCTTCTCTTCTTGGGCATGCAAGTGCCATGCCAAGAACATTGATGCCAAGTCCAAATTAACATGGAAACAAAACGAGGAGTGGATGAAACGACAACCAAGAATCCTCTTAATGGCCTCCAACACCTTGATGTCTGCCGCTTTAAACACTTGCCACAGTCTACAATCCATCACAGAGCCCTTGAAGGCCATCTGCCTTTCTTTTGCACCCAAACAAATGGTCGTATCCATTGCAAATGTTGTGGAGAAAGGGTAGTTGATCAGGTTTTAACAATGTTACCGCCGTCACCTTGCTCCGCGCTTGTCACATCTTGGTGTCTCTCTTAATGGTGCGTTGGCCCTTAAGGTCGAGAGGCGCCCTTCACGTGTGTGAAAACAGCTAGCTATCGTCCGGCCTCCTCATTATTCACAGCAAAATTGATAGAGGATTTAGATAAAAGATCCGCTTCTTTAATCCCTTCATGATATACGTGAGACACCTTAAACTCCTCGAAAAAAACTAAGTCCCTTAGTAAATGATGTAGAATCTTTTTAGGTTTCCAATTAGGATGGCCTTCCTGCAGATGGTGTTAATCGTAATCATCGAGTCTCCCTCAATGTGTAGTTTTTTAAATTCAGTTGGATACTAAGTTTGATTCCCATCCATGTTGCTTGAAACTCTACTATATTGTTTGTGCCTTCCCCTAGATACTTAGATAGACTTTCCATAGCGTGCCCTTCATGATCTCTTATGATGCAACCAACTCCTATTGGGCTCGAGTTGCCTCTAGCGGCATTGTCAAAATTCAATTTCGTCCAACCTTCATCTGGAGGTTGCCATTTCACATCTTGTCTTGGGTTCAAGACTGAATCAACTCGATGGACCCCATAAATGGGGGTATAAAAGATATTAAGGTTTGAGCCTTGGTTGTGTTAGTTTTAGATCAGATTTAATTGAAAGCAGAGAAGTAAACATAGAACAATGAACACATAATTTTATCCTGGGAAAACCCTCCTACTTGAGGGAGAAAAACCCAGCAATTTATTCTCTTATAAATCAGAAATAATAGTGCAGAAGTAGCACTCAGAATCAGGCCCTAGAAATGCCGAATCTCATACAATAGATCAACACTTGAAGATAGTGCAAATTACTTAGTTACATCAAATATCAACTCTTCTCCTTGAAGCGAATCTGCTCCTCTTGAATGCAAATCTGCTGTTGAAGGAAATTGAATTTAGAATGGAATTGAATTGATTGAATAATGTGGAGACTCTATCTCCATTATATACCAAACTAGGAAAGCTCTCCTCTTGAGCCGACCTAGAAAATATAGTATTTCTTTTATAATAGAAAAGGTCGACTTGCCTTGAATAAAATTATTCTTTAGGAAAAATATCTCCCGTCGCTACAAAACACTAACACTCCCTCTTAGCTAGGGAGGTATTCTCAAATATCCTCGTCATGGAGTCTCTCAACATGACGTCCACAATGGCTACACCCAATTGTGGAAAACACAGCTCAGTCTCAGAGATGTGATCTGTACAAGGGATTTAACCTCATATTTCTCCGTCTCAGAGAAATATACACTACAAGGGCTTTCACCTCATATTTCTTTGTCTTAGAGAAATATACACTATGTTGGCGTTTAAATTAGCACCTCTGGAGTGCTGATTGTAAACGTTCAGCTATTTCAAATGTTTTGCAACACTTCTTCGTTATTTAAAGAGGAGAAGTCCCTCTCAGCTGGGAGCAATGCGTAAGGAAGGGAAATGTTAACTAAAGTTCCTATCTTTTTATGCTTCAGCGGCAGGACACAAGGGTACACAAACACAATGCGCCGTAGCTAAGCTTTTTCTCTGGTTTCTGCAGATCTCAACTACGACTAACTAGCTTTTATCTATCCAATACCTTCAAGATAAACAGAGCATGAGGGTAAAGGAGCGGGAATGGGATGGTTGGATCACCTGAATTCGCCGTCTCCTGAGAATATGACCGAGGCTCTGAACTCTCGGGTATACACCGGGATAAGGTTGATACAAGCAAACACTCTATACGGTAAACTAGATCTGAGACCTGCCAAGGAGGAGGGACTCCTATCCGAGGTATGGGCTAGGAAATAGTTCACGAGAAACAACAAAATTTACGATGCCTTGGCTGACTAGCTTGCTAAGGAGGAGGGACTCCTATCCGAAGTATAGCTTGAAAGTCAATACATTGAACAACATCAAACGATAACCGTCAATAACAAATATCCAAGGAGGAGGGGCTCCTATCCGAGGAGGGAAATGAAACAACAAGCTATTTAGATACAAGACGTAGACATAACTCAAATAAGATGATCAAAATGCAAGCGCCTTCTGATATTCTTCTTCAATGCTTTATCAACAAATTACAAAAGTTGGGAAGGCAAAGGCACGAAATCATGCACAGTTACAATCAACCAACGAACTCTCATCCAAGAGTGAACAAGTATCCGCTTTCAAAGCTGTTGGCAACAATGGCGCAGCAATTTTGCATAGCAAGTAAAAGTTAAACAAATAATGAGCCCAAGGCTCTTATTTATAGAACTCAAAGGAGTGGGCAACCCCAAAATCTCCTTGAGTTAACAATGAGTTCTTGCCAATCAATTAGCAAGATTTATTCCTAAAAAGGGGGAACAAGCAGTTAACTGGAAAACTACTTCAGTTAACTGAAAGTAAACAAAGAGTCAACTGGAAACTACTTCAGTTGACTGAAAGTAAACTAAAGGTGAACTTTAATGTAAAGTATCCCTCCAAAATAGACATCCACATTTAGTGGAGATCTAAGATCCACAAATCATGGAAGCCAATTAGACATCCTTAATCAGTGGGATCTGACAATGCATGATTTAAGGGGTATGGAGTTAACTTGGAAAGGGACATCAAGTTAACTCCAACTACATTTAATGCCTTCTTGAGTTGACTTGGAATGAAGCATCAAGTCAACTTCAAGTATCATAAATGCCAATTGGAAGGTAGGACGTCCTTCCTAGGTGTCTTTTCACACTTCACCATTTCTGGTCAACAACTCCTTGATCCATGTGTTGACTTCTTCCGTTTCCGGATAGTCAATGCTTTGATGACACGGCATCTCTTCTTGCACAAGCTATTTCTCTTGGTAACTTTGGCGGCTCCGTGCTTGGAATGACCTCTTCGCAGCTGGCAAGCCAAGGTGCTTACTGCCACGCGGGAGGTGGTAATATTGGTCTTTTTGCTGCAAGATCAGTCTTTCTTTCTTCTTCGTTCAGAGTAATTGCTGCAGGTCTCCATTGAGCGGGACATGTATTCTTTTCAAAGATAAAGATCCGTAGACTGCTGATGATGTCCGTTTGCTCTCCAACATTGTGTGTAAGATCTGGTTGGAGAGTTGCTGGTGCAAGGTCTGGTTGCTCAATTGGAGTCCAAGGACGCCAAATTGTCATTCTGTGAAGAAGAACTCGCCTGTTGACTGTAAACACGGACGTGTTCAGACAACTTCTGAAAAACCCCTGAAAATAGCGCCCTGCCGAGAAGTATTTTTCCGGAAAAAATCTGGCACATGGGTTTTGTTCGTGCTTCAATGCTGAACAAGCCCAGTTCCTCAGAATTTTGATTCTGAAACTTTTTCGGAAAAACCCCCAAAAATAGGGGCAGCAAGTATGCTGATTTTCGGAAATTTGACGAGATGGGTTTCTTTGGAAAATTATGCTGGATCTACCCAGTTGATCTGATCTGATGTAGCCTGCCACCTTTTTGAAATGTGCAAGAAAACCTAAGACAAGAAGAGAGGAAGTAGACAGAAGATGGATTGGAAGTTTTTATCTGACTCTCTGAGAAAATCCGTCTCTGAATCCAACCTCAGATTAGCAATCTTCTTCTGCTTCAGATCTGCAAGAAATATCGAAGAACGGATGAAAACCTTGGCCAGATCTGTAAATGGTGTCCTTGAGAGCTTATGGCTGTTCTTGATCATCAACCTGCAATGAAATAATGAAGTGGGATGCTTATACCTTGATTACATAGACTCAAGCCTTAGATCCACAAGTTTGGGGACCTAACTCACGATCAAAAGTGATTTTGGCTTGATCTAAAGTTCAAAAAGGTGATTTCCACTGATCGTGGAGTGTTTTAGCCAAGTTTTGCTCAAAATATCTTGACTTTAGTCAACAACTTGACCTTTGACTTCTTCAAGGCGTCCCTTTTGATTTTTGCAAGTTTTTTATTATTTTCTCTCTTGAACAACCTCAGTTTGATCCTGAATCTGGCTTGATCTGTTGATCCTGAGATGATGCTGACACATTCACTGCTGAGCTGGATTTGACCTGAAGAGGAGTGCCTGGGAGGCATGATGGTAAAAAGCTGAGTTTAGGGCTTCAAAAGAAAGGGCGCCTTTTCCAAGAAAAGGCTCTTTTGCTAATGCCTTGGTGAATTTTCAAACTTTGTTCTTCAGCCTTTTGAAATGACCTCTCGTGCTTTGATCTGGATTTCTGATTGATCGGAGAGTCAGATGATTTCGCTTGATATCTCATCAGGTACCCAGCTCTGTTCTGCCAAAGATGACTGACTTCAGAAAACTTGGATTTCATTTTAGGGCTCCTTTATTCAAGGGCGCCCCTCATTGAAAAGAGCTCTTTTGTCTTTCAGCATGGTTATCTTTGTCTGAAAAGTTGCCTACTTTGATCTCGATTATCCGTTGACTGCACTGTCAGATGTTTACGCTTTCAGTTGCGTTTCCGAGATCTACTTGGGCTGAGAAAGTTATCCTGGGAAGCCTTTTGTCGTTTATCAGCATCTGGAGGTCCAAAAAAAAGGGAGCCTTTCTTTTGAAAAGGCTCTTTTTTTGTTTCGATCTTCACTTTCGACAACTGTTTCTTGGTACTTCGTCAACTGCCTCTTTTTTCTTCGTTGACAACTGCTTATGATCAATTCATCAGATGATCTAGATGTTTGTTTCGTTGTCAAGCCAACAGGTGAACGCCGAGGATGACTACCTTGGATGATTCATCAGGCTGCAACAGACCCTTAAGAATCAAGGGCGCCCCTGCTTGAAAAAGGCTCTTTTTTTCTCGTGAAATGATTTCTCCTTCGTAGCATTTCCAGAGTTAGTCAAATCTCGACCTTTTTCAATTTTAGAAAACTCCTCCGTCGAAGATCACCATTTCTTCATGTCTCACGTTCATTGTGTATGGATGTTTGGGAAAATGACTAAGGCATTTGACTGCATAGCCTCCTCTTGGCAGCAAGGCGCGCATTCTCTAGACTTAGTCAATTTTCAGCATTTTTCATTTTTTGAAAATCCCAGACTTAGTCAATTTTCAACATTTTTCATTTTTGAAAATCCCCTTCATCAAACAGCATCATTTTAGACCTTTTCCGCCATGGTTGGGTCGTTGAAGCTTTCGAAGGTTAGCTTTCAGCACCTGGTACTGGCCAATCTGCCATTAATGGCTGCAGAGGTTCTAACTTTGTTCCTGAAAAATAGAAATAGACCCACCAGAGTAAAACTTGTCTTTTGATGATTCTGACTTGACCAATGTGATCGTGAAGTCTTTTAATCCTATCAAAATCATTTTCAATCATTTATGGGAAGGTCCTATTTTCGGGGGTTTCCCTGAAAATAGGAGCAAAAAAGCCTAATTTTCAAATTTTCAGAATTTTGCACGTGTGTTCTTTGACAGAAACCCACCAAGATTCTATGATTGGTTTGACCTAAAACTGACTTAACATGGCATTTTAACAAGATTTAGCTCAATTTATACAGAATGCCAAAAAATTTATTTTGGGTACAACACACTACAAGGGCTTTCACCTCATATTTCTCCGTCTCAGAGAAATATACGCTACAAGGGCTTTCACCTCATATTTCTCCGTCTCAGAGAAATATACATTACGACAAATCTTAATGATGTTGTGACTCCCTCTGGAGCTGGATTGCTTTCCTCAGCACCATTTCTGACCCTGCCATATTTTAATCCTAATTTCAGAACCTTAATCCTCTTCCTGGACATGATCTCAACTCATGCCTTGAATTCTTGGAATCTAACTCCCTCTAAATGGCAGGAGTGTAATTGGAGGATGAATCCATATCCATTGGAGCCTCTTGCTCCTCACTGACTATGTCCATGTAATATCCTTTAGGTTACCTGAAGGCTACCTCCTCTTCAAAGGAGACATCCCGGCTTATTTCAAGCATGGCATTCAATGATGCAATAATATCAAACTATTCAACTAGTTGTTTGCTGCAGTAGTAGTCTTCAATGAATAAGCAGTACTTCACCAATAATCTCCAAGAATCGTCACCTAAAGTCTTCAATGTATCTTCGAATAATGCAACACCTAGAAAGAGATTATTCCATGCTTATGTGCTCTACCAATCACAATGCCAACTGAGGGAGAATTGATCCCATTCAAAATAGCATGATTTCTTTATGAGACCTGTGATAGCCGCTCCATTACAATATTTTCGCTCTCCCAGTCGCATCCAAAAAAAAAATGCATATATGGAAAAAGATTGGTCAGGAAATTGTTCCAATATGTTTGCCACCAAAGCTGATCCTTAAGCCAGGATGAGGATTAAACATCGCAGTGTTTTCTTTAGAAACAAATTCAAGTCCAACCCTTCCAATAGCAAATGGCTTTTCAAGTTTACTGTCTTACCCACTGCAACCTTTGCCTGGTATGAACTAAAGTTATTTGAACTAAATCTTCAAGCAATGGATGCAGGCTCAAATGACTGACTCTAAGATTTCCCCTCCCTTGCAGCTGGCCAGAAATCCAAACTTCTAACCATACCAATTCGTGTAAACAATGAACTCTATACCTGTAGTAGATTTGAACTTGTGGAAGAATCATTCTCTAGTATCCTGGGTTTGATATTTGATTGAGACACCTATTTACAAAATGCCTTTACGAGCTGCAATATGTAGAGGAGCCCAATCACTGTCATCTCTTTCATGAGGTTGGGCATCGACCGCCTTCCTCCTTCGCTCTATCATGAGAGAAACTAGAGTGAGCATTCAAGTGCAGACAAACACAATGTCTTTCCCTTCAAGCCTCGTGAGATAGGGGATCGAGGACGCCTGAACAAAACTTTACTTCGTGAATTTCTTGAACAAAGGATTCCTGAGATCCCTTCCTTCCCCTTTCTACTCTCCCTCAAATGCTTAAACCATCATCTATATCTGAACACCAATCTACCGTCCTTTCCGTCCCTGAATTCCTTATGCAATCTTTGATAATTAATCCATCATCCTTTTGCTCCTTGATCCATCTTGCATTTTAAAGAGATTAACAATAGTTCATAAAATCAAACTACCCTGATACAAATGAAGTATGTAGTCATCTAGCAAATATCATTAGATAGAACAATTAAAGGAATGATACATAATAGAACTTATCTTTTTTGATTCAGTTGCAGCCATTTTTCTCCTCCTGACAACCATCATCTTCGCTCGATGATGTACCCTGTAACATCGTTATAGAATGAAGAAATATTTCTCCAGCCGACATGTCTTCCTCATAGGATGCCTCAAGTTCTTCCTCCCTTCTCAAAGCATGCACATACACACATTTTGGAGAGATGGTCATTATCTATAAATGGTTGCAAGTCGACATCCTCCATCATAGGCACGGTCCTAGAAACTCTTGAAATTGTGTGAGGTAGAAGACTTCTTTCAAGTGCTCATCCTTTCCTTCGATCTTCATTTTCTCCTCCAAGAGATGTGGCCCACACATAGCTCGTTCATGCCTCCATGAATCAACTTCTTCATTATGCCCAGGTGTGAAGACAATATTCAGCATCTCCTTAAGAGGTTCGCCTTAGCCTTATGATGTTCACTCATGGTGAATGCTCCCAGCTGATATGAATGATGCTCTAAACCCTCTATGTGAATTGCTCTTCATTATTCTGCTCTAGGTCAGCAATTAATTGGACTGATTTCTCATTGTGTTTCTTGCTAATCCTTCACATATATTTCTACATTAAATCTAATCAGATTTCTTGAACCTTAGCTCTGATTCCATGTTAGTTTTAGATCAGATTTAACAGAAAGCAAAAAAGTAAACATAGAACAATGAACACATAATTTTATCTTGGGAAAACCCTCCTACTTGAGGGAGAAAAACCCAACAATTTATTCTCTTATAAATCAGAAATAATAGTGCAAAAGTGTAATGTCCCCGTTTTAGCTGACATTGTTTGTCGAGGAGTGAGCCTATCATTCTGATCCTCGTAGGCTGACAGATGTGTGCAGAGGATCAATTGAGGTAGTTACCCAGTGTTCTGGAGCTTCATTGTTGCAGTTGTTTCAGGTTGGGCCTTCGCAGAATCCTTCAAAGTGGTTTTTCAGAGACTTTCTATTTTTAGAAAGTCGGACTGGCGGAAGTTGCTATTTTGGGCAGGGCACCTGGTTCAGCTGTTTAGCTCAGAGTCGACCCAGTTCATCAGTTTGGCAGTCAGACGGAGAAATTATGGAGTATTTAATGGTTTAATGAATAATTAATACTTTTGACTTTATATTAAAGTCACTTTATTAATTATTTAAATATTTAATTAAAGGGCGTATTATAAAGTATTTATTATACTTTATAATAAAGTGAGTTATTTGATATAATGAATATTTATTATTCATTAATGAGGCGCCAATTAATTATTATTATTTCTCCTAAGTCTTAAGAGCGAATTTAATCATTTAAATTAAATGATTATTAAAAGAGTCATTGGGTCGAAATTTTATGAGGAGCTATATATTCACAGTGAAGACAAATCGAACCATTATGATATGATATTCAAATTTGTCTTCTATTTTGCTCTGAGCATTGGAGTTTGCAAAACCTAGGGTTTCGGCAGACGAATCGATTTTGGAGAACGATACCTCTTCAGAATCTGGCATATTGAGACTGTGCAATACCAGTTGAAGATTGTCTTCTTGGTGACTTTGCACAGAGGTTACAGACCGAGCTTATTGATTGATTCAGGCAGGGTTTACAGAGAATATTCATCAAGCATTTGAGGCGACTTCCCAGAGTTCTTCTCACAGGATTCTAGCATGTTTTTCCATAAAGCCGTACCATCTTATTCATTGCTGCTGGGCCGTACAGTTCTGACCTTGCAGGGCCGTACCTCTCTGTTTCAGAAGGAAATGCCTTCTTCTTCAGTTTCTGGCAGAAGTTTCCAGTGCGCCTAGGTTATCTGGTGATTCCTTTGCCTGTGCTCGGAGATTCACGTTGGATACACCATCTTCTTCATTTCTTTTCATGCTGCTGCAGCCGCCATCAGGTTCCTTCAAAATATTATCATATTTCATTCAGTGTTCAAATTTTATTATTGTAAAAGCTCTAGAAATATAATAAATTGATGCACCTTAGTGTTATGAGCATTTTCCACGCATTTTCATTGCCATAGGAATTTTAGTGAATTTTTAAGCATTTATTAAGCAAATCGCAGCTTTCTGTTATTTCTCAAAAACCAAAAAAATACAAAAAACGATCAAAACAAACAAAGTCAGAATTTCCAGTTAGGGTTTCGGGGTTGAGAATCACCTGGATTCCTACAAAAAGTAGCACTCAAAATCAGGCCCTAGAAAGGCCAAATCTCATACAATAGATCAACACTTGAAGATAGTGCGAATTACTTAGTTACATCAAATATCAACTCTTCTCCTTGAAGCGAATTTGCTCCTCTTGAATGCAAATGTGCTGTTGAAGGAAATTGAATTTAGAATGGAATTGAATTGATTGAATAATGTGGAGACTCTATTTCCATTATATACCAAACTAGGCAAGCTCTCCTTTTGAGCCGACCTAGAAAATATAGTATTTCCTTTATAATAGAAAAGGCCGACTTGCCTAGAATAAAATTATTCTTAGGAAAAATACTTCCCGCCACTACAAAACACTAACAGGTTGTTGGCCCTACAAGAAAGAAGCCCCACCACTTCACCAAGGGCTCTCCCCATAACACTAGGGTAAACAATCTCCATAGTTGACGTGATAGAGAGTGACCCTGCGAGGTTTGAACCTTGGTTGTTGGCCCTACAGGCAAGAAGCCCCACCACTTCACCAAAGGGTCTCCCCTTTTAAAAATTGGGGGTAAACAATCTTAATTGTTGACACGGTAGAGAGTGACCCCGTGAGGTTGAACCTTGGTTGTTGGCACTACAAGCAAGAAGCCCCACCATTTCACCACAGGGTCTCCCCCAATCTCAATTGTTGACATGGTAGAGAGTGACCCAATGAGGTTTGAACCTTGGTTGTTGGCACTACAAGCAACCACCATTTCACCACTGGGTCTCCCTTGAATCCATCTCATATATTTGTTAGTATAATGCCCAAACAATTGTTCATTACAAGCTGTAATTTCCATGCAAAATTCCAAGGTTTTCCTTGAAGATTCAAAATTGATAAGACTCCACCTTATTTGAATTTAGTTGACGATCAAAATGAATGCCCTCCATTGATCCAATTTCATCCAATGGCAGGCAGGTCCCTAAAGAAGCCGTGTCTTGAATTTTTCTAATAATATTGAGTAGACTCCTTGCTATGTATTGCTTATGTGCAGTTTTGAGGAGGGTTGAATTTCGACCGTAAAATTTCCCCTGTTGTTTATCAACATTTGATCAAATGGTGTGGATTAACAGAGCATTCCTCTAAAGGTTCTATGCAACCAGAAATAAAGATATGATAGGGCCTACCTCTTCCAAGTTAAAAGAGAAATGAGACACATGGTGCATGCATGCTAATTTAAAAGATTTGGGGGTCTGACAACATCTCAATAGTGCGTTGGTGTTTTAATTTGTTCCTTTCAGGACAACATAAAACATAACAGTGTGTAGGGTAGAACCTTTCTTCGAACTAGAAGGGGAAGCTCCCATGCAACATAAATTAAACCCTGCAATTCTAAACAACTGGTTTTCTGTAATGCAAACAAACTTTAAGTAATACATTTTTTTGTTTTCAGGTATAGCACAAGTCTTATTAGCCTTTTACACAATACGAGAGATTTTTTAGCTTTTTCTCTAGAATACTATCACCTACAACAATTAGCAAATGTTCACACTCTCTAGCTAAACTCAAATTAAAAGGTGTAGGTAATTCACAAGTATTGAATTGGATAAAACACACACACAAGATATCATTAGCTAAACAAGGCTATTGAAATATTCCCCTTTAATTTTTTCCCCAAAATTAGACACACATCCAGCAACAAGTCACTGATTAGCGTTAGCTCCAAATGCAAATCAGCATGGAAAGTAACTCTAACTAAGAATGTTCACCAAGATCCCAATGTGGGCGAGGTGATAGCATATGGTTAGAGGATCATTAGGAATAATCTAAACTGGAATTACAATTCATCTGCTGATGCAGGCATCCACAAGCAGTGGGGATTCTCCACTTATTCAGTGGGTGAGATTATTACAATTATTAAAGGTGGCAAGCCAGCCATTTAAATCCTCACTTCCACTTATTTTTGTGGGGGGAATACAGTCCTCACAACCACTTATTATCGTGGGGGGGAAACAACATGAATAAAGATGATTATTTAAAAACTCAACCACTCAATTGTGGGAGTATAAACAAATATAAATTGCAGCAACTAAACTATCAGCTGTTAGTACTACTAACAAGCTTTACAATTAATGAACTAAGCTGCAAATGAGAATGATATGCTTCCAAAAACACTCAATGGTTAGAGTAACACTTCCTCTAACATTTACAATGCCAAAATGATATAGAAAGAAACTCAATACAGCATTATAACAATTTCTAACTAATCTGATCAGAAACATGAAATACAGAAAATCAGATCAGCAAGATGAGAATTCACGATAATGGACGTATCTTCTTCAAATCAACTCGGAAAGCTCTCAAACCACAACCAATCAACAGCTAAGAGCTAGGCGTCCAACCTCCATTGAGAAAATGAGCCAAAAATAGAGAGAAATAGATGGCACGATTCCCAAGACAGCCAAGAAGAAAGGTATGGTCTCCAGGAAGGGTCGACCTTCTCCCAAAAATCAGAAACTTCACTAAAAAATCTGAAAACTTCCAGAAAGGGTCGCCCTTCACAGTGAAACAGCATGGACGAATACCTAGAATGAAATAAAATTCCCTGGTGAAGCTATGATCAGAAATTCGCTTCAACCATGACGAACCAGCAACTCAGGAAATAGGCTATACATCAGCAACCTGTTGAAAACATCATAATTGAAGCTCAATCTACACCTCTGAATGAAGTACAGTCTCATATCTCCACTTAGGAAGCCATAGTTTCAGGCCCGAAGGATGGATTGAATTTGCTACGCTTCCCCTTAGCCAGGTTCTGGATTTAGTCCAGTAGCATAACTTTGCTTTCCAAAACATAACATAATCAACTCATCATAAAACATCAATATATAGGCTTCAGTTGGAAAATGAAGCAACAAGAGACTTCAAATTCCAAGAAGTTGAATCACTTCAACTTCCAAATGTGACGCCACCATAAGCATTTTTCTTTTTGAAATATTAAAATATCATTCAACTTCCCCTTTAGGCGTCCATTTCCATATTGCAACAATAAAACATTTATTAAATAATTAAATGCTCACTTGACCCCTTAATGTACCCTTCTTTAAAACAACTTGAAGTCATCAAGCCTAGGCGTGGGGTACAACTTCAAAACATGAAAATTGACTAAGTATAAAACTCAGCCCATGGAGATAACCAAAACCAAAGCCAAAACTGAAACTGATGAAAGGCAAGATGATTGGAGCTGAACTGATGATGATGCCACTGCCACAATTAGACTTACTGAAAATAGCCAACTGCTATAAATAGTAAATCCACAACAAAACCCACAGAAAACTGAACTGAGCTGGAAGCAGGACTTACTGAAATTGGAAATCCTAAATTTTGCACATCTGAGTACTACAGATTTCCGGAAATAGGCTAAAACCTCAAGAAGAGCATAGGGCTAAAATGGGGACATTACAGCTATCTAGTTACAAGCCTGCAATAACTATTGAACACTACTCAATCAACAAGATCACAATATCAAAACACACACAGGTGGGCGTGAACAACAATTTTAGTAGCAAGTAGGCACTAACTTACTTTTCACTAAAATCTAATTGAATAGAACACTTATTTATAATTTTTTTATAAGATTTTTGCATGCAATTTATTCAAGATAAATAAAAAGCATATTGAATTTTGTATGCTAACAATAGTTTGCTTGAACACAAAGCCAGCCGAAAATACAAAATAGTATCCAAATGTCAAAATCTAAAAAAGAAATCCTCAAATAGATTTGTGACAAAGATAGAAAATCTCTACATATAGATTTTCTAGGTGGTCATCCAAAAATAACTGCTTCAAAGATAAACATAATCCAAAAATAGAGATGGCTAAAAATAGCGATTCTGGAACTTTGTCTGATGGAACTCATGTAACAACAGCAACATCCTAAACTCTTTGAAACTTGTGAAGGAATCCCTGCACTTGAGACTTGTTTTGTAATTGCATGGAATTCATATGAAGATCCTGAACTGCCAAAGTATAGATGTTCTCAGTCACTACTGTATCAACTTCAGCTGGCCCCTTCTCTTCCACCTAAACATGCTTGGTGATGAAAACTAACTTGTCTATATTTTTATGTGTTGTGCTCCTCCAAGCACATCTTTCACCAACCTTTGAAATTCAGCTCGTGCTCAATATCTGTACAACTCTCATCAGCGAAAGCATAAGGACTGAAATTCACAAAGGTGGCAATATGCTGCTTAATATCACCAAGTTGAGCCTTTTGATATCTCAACATGGTTATGACATCTTCAAGAAGCTGAATCAAAAACTTGCATTGTTTTGACCAACTGAAAGAAGGATCTTCCTTAGCACTCTTAACTGCATCCATTCGTATAAATTTCAATGACCCAAGGGTTTTGATTTGTATGACCTTTTCCATGAAATGCTCATAGGTGGAGACTTCATCCATCATGGCATGTTCTAAGTCTGATATCTTATTCGTAACCTTCTTTGTTTTGACCAACAAAGCATATACCCATCAATTACTTTTAACCCCTATTGACAATTTCTATCAATCCACCTTTCTATATTCTTTCCATGTGCGAATAGCTGGGCCAATCAACTTTGCTGATCATTGGATTGCAAACCTTTAGTTCATTGATTAGGGTTGTAGGAGATGAATGATCTATTTGTTAGGAATTACTGTTCACATGGGTGTTTAAATTAGCATTATAAGTATGTGTAATAAATATTAAGTTGTTGAGAAATAACTTAATATTATTGTTAGTGGGGTTTGTTAGTGCATTTGTTATGCTTTGTTAGAATATAAATTGTTGGTTAATATACGAGTGTTTATAGGAATTTGAGTTGTTAGAAGTTGGAACAACCCGTCTATGTAAAGGGAGTTGTCATAGGAGGTTTCCTATAAAATAGGATATGAGAATCCTATAAATTTTTCAATACATTATTGAATGAAAAAATAAGAGAATAAAAGCATATTTAACTGTGCATAAAACTTTATTCAGCTTCTAAAAACTCTACCCATTTTTTTCACATGGTATTAGGGCAAGATAAGGCTTGATCAATCTCAGGGGATAGTCTAGAGCTTGGACGCAGCATTGAAGGTGAAACAACAAGAAGAGCAGAGGCATCCAAGGAGGATCTGTTTTAAAAAAGAAGTTTATAACAGCCTCACGAAAATTGGCATATTTTTCTCATTTCTTCACGAAATTTGATGATTCAAATTGTGTTGGAAAGTTGAATAACAAGAGAAGAAAACCCAAAAATCTTTTGGAAAAATGTTTCTAAACATCAAAGCTGTTAAAAGAAGAAATGAGGCATTTTAGTAGCTGCTAGGTGTTTATTATGACTTCACCGTATTTGAACCGTGTGTATTTGATCAATTGGGAATGAGTGTTGAACTTTCAAACCTGCATGTATCTCCATTCAAACTTACACAAGCAAGCAAGGTGGCATGCTATCTGGAGTTATCAAGTATGCATTGGTAACATTCTTGCCATGGTGAAGGTAAGCAGGGAAGTGTTCCTATTCTTTCCATAAGTTTTTGAACACATTTCTTTTCTCAACCTCCAAATGAACAAGCATTTAGAAGATATCACGTCCAGCAATTGCTCCACTACTTTGAGGGCATTAGAGATTTTGGATGCCATATCCATCTATTTTATAGTAAAGGTTGCTTGCTTGGAGCGTGGTTCTAGTATGAATGGATCAAACAGTTTGTATGGCGAATTGGGAGGATATGAAAGTGCAATAGGAGGATATCAGGTCAAAAGTATAATTCTTCAAAAGTTTTGGTTCTTAGTTTATACTCTATACTATATTTTGGTTTTAGTCCAAATTGAGTCATTTGTTTTATTGTCTAAATTACATAGTTGGGTGTTATTGTTATCTTATCATCTTGTTAGTGTTGAAAAAGTCAAGTTGTATCAATTTTTCTAGAATAGGTTCTATTTTTTAATGAGTTGTTAATTGTCGTGTCATCAAAATTATGTTTGTCAAAATAAAAAAAATTCAAAAAATTATAATTGCTTTAATTGTAATTGGATGCATTATTGCTTGTATGTGATGTCCATCTTGAGGGTGGGCATAGTAAAATTGAGCCTCAAAACCAAATTTTCTAAATAAGTAGCCAACCAATTGGAGGATGGAGGCACAAGAGGTTGGAGGACATTCAACTACCTCTCGTTATTCAGTAGTGATGGGGTTGCAAAAATGTTTTAGTGACAAAGCAAAACTATTGATGCCAAATAGACTAAAGTCAAGAGTAACTTCTAGTGGTAGTGGTAGTTTTATATATTATTAAATATCAAGTGGAAACGGTCAACAACAATGGCTACAACTGAGAGCATCATTAACATTCCCTTGTTAAGTTTTAAAGGAGGAGAATATAGACATCATTTATGTTGTAAACAGTTGTATAGGAGAGTAATTTGCTACAAAGATCCTTTGATTGCTAGAAGTGTGGTTGGCTGGTGATAAGTTTATTGGAAGTGAAAGTGGGATAAGTTCTTGAATGTAGGTGATCATATGCAGCAAGATTCAGATAGCGGTATGTGGACCTAAAAGTATGCATAGGCATACAATTCTGTTTTCAGTTCATGTGATGTACTTTCTCCCCACGCTCACACTAAGGGGGGGTGTTCGGAATTAGTTTTCACACAAATGTTTAAATTGGAATTATAAGTATGTGTAATAAATATTAAGTTGTTGAGAAACAACTTAATATTATTGTTAGTGGGGTTTGTTAGTACACTTATTATGCTTTGTTAGAATATAATGTGTAGGTAATATATGAGTGTTTATAGGAATTTGAGTTGTTAGAAGTTAGAACAACTCGTCTATGTAAAGAGAGTTGTTATAGGAGGTTTCCTATAAAATAGGATATGAGAATCCTATAAATATGTAATACATTATTGAATGAAAAAATAAGAAAATAGAAGCGTATTATTGTGTGCTTAAAATTTTATTTAGCTTCTAAAAACTTTGCCCACTTTTCTCTGTGATAACCCCCTTTGATATGGGGTTTTACTAGGAAATGCAAAAACATAGATATTGCAAAAAATTCCAATTTCCAACAATTGCATGAAATTAAATAACCAGGTTTATTAATGCTTCAAAAAGTGCATAAAATCCATTCCCAAAGTCAACAACATAAATCTCAGATCTGGGAATGCTTGATCAACAGCTGTGAATATCAACAATCTTCAAACTGAACCCTAGAACTTTGTAAACCCCTGAATGAGGATTTGATGAAGTTCTGTAATAATCTTTGTGTGAGACTATCTCTTAGAACCCCTTGGGTGATCTTCAACACCTATAGACATTGTCCTATTCGAGGGCTCCCATCCTTAGAATAGCTTGAAACTCCATGCCTGCAAACTAGCTCTCTCCAATTTGCAAATAATAATCTTCATAATGAAAAGTGACTTATCTTTGCTCTTTTATTGACCTCCAAACCCTACGCCCCTCTTGGAAATTAACTTTATTAAAATAATAAAGTAATTCCTTTCCAAAATCCAATGCCTCATTTGGCCTCTTTAAAATCTTTTAATTAAAATCACTTTTCGAAACATGTGCCATTTAATGAAATAATAATAAAGTAACTTAAAATATATCATTTTAATTAAAGTTACTTTATTCACCTTATAACACCATAGTATAAAGTATTTTATTAAAAGTAACTTTATAACATTAAAGTATAAAGTCACTTTAATAAAAGAATATTATTAAAGTAATGTGACTTTAATAATTTAATTACTCTCGACAATAATCTAGCAATAACCTCCTGAGAGTGTCCTGACACAAATACCAACTGCAAGCGTGCTGCCACTGAACCTGATATTACTTACTATAAATAGCAAGTGTGAACAAAGAACTCTTGAATTGCCTTCGTAAGCCCTAACAAGAAAAATACTAGATCATAGCGCTGGAGATGCCAGAATGAAACATCAAGCCTGTTGAAGTCCCTGAATACTCTCCAAAGGGTCCCTTGAACATCCCATTAGCCTACGGGGATTGGTTAGTAGGCTAACCACCGCAAGGATATAGATCCCAGAAAAAAGGGACATTACAGTCCACCCTCCCCAAGATTGCTTGTCTCCAAGCAATCCTCACCTGAACAACCTGGCCCATCTTGAATGCCGAGATCCCAAACTAGTCGATACAATGCTCTACCCAAGCTCCACTGCAACCACTGGAGAAAAGTAGAACTAAACTTGGCAGCTCTGTCAAACACGGTTTGTAGAAGAAGCATACTGCCAAGCATAGATCCCAAAGCCCACAAACCAAGTGGAAGTCTACCACATAGTTGGAAAACTCGCCCCAACAAAAAACTCGCCAAGGGAAAAAATTGGAGAGTTTTTTAAAACTCGCCAAAAACTCGGCAAAAAACTCGGGAAATGAAAAAATTGCTTAAATTTCATTAAAAACACATTTTTTTTGCAAAATTCAATGACAAGATGAATCCAATGAATCCATAAATGAGTACAAAAGTGTTTTCTATTAATTTTGATTGAATTTAATGTAAATTGATTACAAAATCGCATTCTCATGCGGAATCCCGATGGCTAAAAGCCTGAAAGTCTGATACATGAAAATAGTAAAACTAGAACTAGAAGCAAATACTAAACAACAACTAAATACAACATGCTAGGCTTTCCTCTTCCCTAGTCTAGCAACAGCTAGGGAAGAAGGGGTGGGTCCTCTAGTCCTGCCGCGTGTGCGTGGTGCTGGTGGCGGTGGCTGCGGTGCTACTGCTGCTGGCTCTGGCTGGATCTCATCCAACCCTACATCTCCAACTCCTGATGCACCCACATCCTCCATTGCCTCTCTCTCGAAGTCAAGGATTTCATCTGCGCTAAACAATGGAGGCTGCTCCTCTCGCCCTGTCCAATCACTATAAGGATCTATCTCATCTAAGTCAATAGGATCCAGTGATTTTTCTTCAACTCTCTTTATGCGCAACCGAAGGTTGTATTGCACAAAGACCAGGTCATTGAGGCGCTTTTGTGTTAACTTGTTCCTCTTTTTCGTGTGAATGGACTCGAACAAGCTCCAATTGCGCTCACAATTGGATGCACTACAAGGCTGACATAGAATACGGAGGGCAATTTTTTGTAGATTTGGGGTTTTTCCACCCCAATTTTTCCACCAAACATCTGCAAAAAACAAAAAGAAAATTGAAGAGTTAGAAAACAAAGTCAAAGACTCAAAAGTCAAAAGTCAAAACACATTTTATCAAATTCTAAGATGCATGTGAAATAAACTTAAAATTTAAAGACTCTGAATTTTATACCTGGTGGCAGAGTGGTTCTTCCTCTAATAGCCAGCTCCGAAGAAAAGAGATTACCAGTTGCCTCCCTGTATATATCCATCTCCTTGACGATGAGGTCTCTCACTGCAACCTCGGGTTCCATCCTTTGAATGCATGTTGTGAGCCCCTCCATAACCTCTCCATTAGGATCAGAGAAGCTCTCTGAGAAGAGATAAGAAGGGTTGAGGAAGTACCCTGCTGCATGGATGGGTTGGTGGAGTTGATTGTTCCACCTCCTATCAACAATCTCCCATATGGGATCAAATTTGAGGCTGTCCCCCATGTAATAACTTTTGATGGCCTCCTTGGCCCTATCCATGGCCTCATAAATGTATCCCATTGGGTTTTCATCCCCATCTACCAAGCGGAGGACTCTAACCAAGGGCTCCGACACCTAGATTAAAAATACAAAAAGATCAAAGTTAGAAATTTATAATGAAAGGCTTAAAGTTAAATTAAAAAATATATATTTATATTCAACTTGAGATTAAAATTAAAATCAAAGTTTTGAAGTTACCCTCACGATCTCTGTAGCTTTTTGTGCAAACAAGGGGTCGAAGACTATTGCAGAAATTCTATCTCCTTCGGCCTTCTTTGAATATGAGGAGTCATTCCATGCTTGACTCACGAACATTTGTTTTAGAGAGCCCAAAGAATCCAAAATGCTTTGCAATGTTAGGAAAATTGTTGCAAACCTTGTGGCACCCTATCTCACCAACTCCTTCCCTTGCGTATGCTCTCTCATCAAATTAAGAACCCAAGGGTGATTGTAGATATATTTTGTGATGCTCCTTGCATCATCTATAATCGATGCCACCCAAACAAGTTTGCCTATGTCCTCCAATAGAAGGTCAAGGCAATGAGCCGCACAAGGTGACCAAAAAAGTGATGGATGTCTACTCTCAAGCATCCTTCCAGCTGCCACATACGCTGCTGCATTATCTGTGATGACTTGCACCACATTAGCAATCCCCACCTCCATCACAACTTCATCCAACAATGTACACAATGTATCTGCAGTTTTTATCCTGTTGGAAGCATCTATCAACTTCCAAAACACAACTTCACCTTTGGAAGCAACCAACAAATTAAGGATGGTGCGGTTTCTCCCATCCGTCCACCCATCAGAAAGAATTGAGCAGCCAAATTTCTTCCATTTAGTTTTTTGCTCTTCCACCACATGCATTGCCCTTTCGGTTGCATTTGTGAGCAAACTGCAAGTACAAAGTAAAATAATTAAATAAGTACAAAATTGTAAGTTTTAAACAAAAAATAGCTTGAATTCAACATAAATAATAAATTAATTTAAATTTTAAATTAAAGAACATAAAATTTAAGTTGACTTGTCACTTACCTCCCACTCAAATCTTTGCGAGAAGGTGGCTTGAAGCCTTTTCCCGCAACTGTCAATTAAGTGACCATATTGTGCCAATAGGGACTACTCGCCACATTGAATGGTATGTTATTGAAATACCAAAAATCAGCACATGCCATGTTGGCATGTTCATGCACCTCCTTGTTCCACCCTGTAGCCTCTAATGATACCTGTGCTCCTGGTGTGTTTCTTGGCACAAAAAAACTCTCTGGGTTGCGTGAAGATGAAGGTGGTGGTGGCATTGGCACTCTAGTCAAACTAAAGGAAAAGGGGGGCCTAGAGGATGGTGTGGCTGTGGAGGATGTGCCATGAGTGCGAATCCGTGGACCATGAAGAGAGCCCACAATGCCAATAATATCTGCATCCTCATCTGACTCTATCTCCATGTGCTCGACCCCGTGCTCCTTGTTGATGTGTTTTTCGTGACCGCACCAACGCATAATAAAGTCGCCAACGGCTACCCTATTCTCTCTTGATCAAAGTATTCCGCACGCTAAGATTGCAAGAAAGTTCGTGCGTTCAACTCCAAGGTTCTTTTAGTGCGAATAGGCTCAGTTGGCTCGATGTGATTTTGCTGGTATGTCAAGGGGACTTACACAATTGTTCGACAGTTGATAGCAGACAGTGGACTAAGGGTTTTTGCGTAATTCGAAGGATTTGGCAAATGAGCACAAGTTTCCTAATTCTAACCAGAAATGAACTGAATTTAAAAGAGTGTAGGGGTAAGAATGTTCTAATCTACTCTAAGGTATGGGACATTGCGATCAATTCTCACAAGCTTCAACCAAGCTCCGTTTTGCCTCACTTCGGACAGCTTCCGCGGAACTGGTGCAATCTTCAGAGGAGTGAATCACTTGCTTCCTCACTTTCTTCCTTCGAGGTTGAGATGTCTTGAATCACTTGCTTCATCACTCTTGGTCTCGACGTTCCTCCTGCAAAACAAGCAAGGAGAAGTGTATTAGAACATCTCATAATATAAATTTAACTCACTTACAGGATTTTCACGCTCTAACTTCCAAGCGTTCATCGTCTTCAATAGCCAACTTTGCTTTCAAATTCTTCATGCCTTAGCCAATTTTCCAACTCATCTTGCATTCTGCCTGGCGTACTTCACTCTGATACTTCATCCAGCTCAAGCTCGAGAAAAATCCTTTCATCAAGAACTCGATCAAAAATCATCTAGGCGATCATTTTCAAATTCATCGGCCAAGGCAATTTTATGTCCACAACACATTTTATTCCATGCCTTAGAAATTTTTTCAAATTTTCCCTTAGGAAAACTCACCAATCCTGTGCCCATTTAAAATCTTCATCCCAGAATCCTCGACAAGTTGTGGAAGACCTTAAAATCCATTCCTCATCGATAATCTTCGATACCTAGAAGAAAATTTCTTTCAGAATGCGTCGAACCCATGGGTACCCAATGAACGGGTTCATTTAATTTTCTGGAATTTTGAACCTTGGAAAAATAATTTTCAACAATTTATTTCATTTTTTCATCCCCTCTGAGAATTTTGTTGCTCTGACTTGAAAATTCTTTACTCATCTTGCAATGTTGGCACCTTCTGACTTAACCTCTGGCAATTCTGCTCGTGCTTCAAGAAAAACTTCATCACCTTCATGTCCAGGCGTATTTTCTAAGGAAGAAAATACTTTGCCTTAGAAAATTTTAGATCACTTTGAAAATTTTGCCTTAGAAAAAATTTATATTCAACTCAATCAACTTGCCTGTGAGAAAATTTTATCCATTCATCTCAGAAAATTTTCTTTCAAAACTCATCACGCCCAACATGTTTTATTTTATTTTTTTATTCCTGATAGGCTTAATATTCCCAACTCCTAACATATTGTTCATCACCACACACACTAGGCACACATCACACTTCATGAGGAATATTCAACTTGCCTTTGAAACAAAAATTCCAACACTTAGTACTTTCAACGCCTAGCAACTTTCCATTCAAATTCCTACCACCTTGTCTTCAACGCCTTAGTCATTTTATCTCCTAGCATACTCCAAGATGGGCGCATTTTTGATGTCATGAGGGATGAAATATTCAACGCCACCCTTGACTCTTCTTCTATTTTTTTTCTAAACTTAGGCGCATTCTCCATGGTGAGGTGGATTTTAAAATTTGTCTTTTCAACGCCCCTTTGGAATATTCCCTCCTTGCATGCATACGTTTTGTCTTGGCATGTCCTCATTTGGGCGCATTTTATGCATGAAGGAGAATTAACTTTCAAGTTCAACGCCTTCCCTTTGACCCTCTTCTAAACTTGGCGCATTTGAACACGAGGAGGATGGGCGCATATGGGAGGGAGAGAGGAATATCCTCATGACTTAGAAAATTTTAGAGCACCTTCCTAGAGTGGGCGCATTTTACACTTGATGAAGGATTTACATTTCCCACGCCTTTGACTTTCTTTCTTCTTGCTTGTAGTGGGCGCATATGGAGGGTGGTGGAGGATGAAATATCATTGACCCTTTTGACTTTCCTCTAGCCTCCCAAGCATGGGCGCATTTTGAAGGGGGTGGAGGATGAAGACTTGTACTTAGAAAATTTTTGCTATCAACCCTCTTCCTTGGGCGCATTTTGCTATGGGTGCTGGATAAACTTTGTTGACTTTTATTGACTTCTTGCTTCATGGGCGCATTTTAGCCTAGGAGGTGGATTTTTACACTTAGAAATTTTTTTGAATGCTATTTGTGCTTGAGGGCGCATTTTGCCTGGGGAGCAGGATGAACACTTGCCTTAGAATTTTTTTATGTTCCTACTCCACCAACTTGGGCGCATTTTGAGGTGGCAAGAGGATGAACTCAGACTTAGAAAAATCTTGTCTGCCACTACCTTGAGTTGGGCGCATTTTGGCATGAGAGCAGGATGAACTTTTCATGCCTTAGCCATTTTTCCTTCATTTTCGCCAGTTCTTCCATGCCTTACTATTTATAGTAAGCCCTCTGAATTTTGCATCTCTGAAGTTCAGAACGACTTGAAATTTTGAACACTGCATCCTCATGACCTTGTTGTCCTGTCAACACTGCTATTTTTAGCCCATTTTTGAATGTGATTTACTATAAATAGTAACTGCTTGTTTCTGATAGCTCCATTGCTCCGATTGACCTGAAACTTGAATGAGGCGCTCCTCACCACGTGACCTGTCTGTCGACATCAACGCATGCACTTGACTTGCTATTTTTAGCCTGTTTCCAAATTGACTTACTATAAATAGTAAGTGCTCTGTTTGACTTGAAATTTTACCAGCAGATAGCTTGAAGGATGTTGATCGCGATGGTTTACACCGGTTTTCGAAAATTTTGACTTTTAACCCCTCTTTTCAGGCCCCGAAGTTGGAAACCCTAATTTGCTCTGCATGCGTATCAAATGATGTCTGTTTGTCTTTGTTTCTGTGGCACTGCGATTAGCTCATGATTCTGAACTGCTGGGAGGTGGCTGCCGGGACACACCTGCTAAAAATAGCAAGTTCCTTACTGAGTGATTATCTTCATTTGCATGTCACACCATCGCGAAGCTCTCGAAAAACCCATCAGGAATCATCCGACATGCAAAAGAAACCCTGACATGCAAACCCTAAAAATAGCCCCGGAAGACTGAATTCTGAAAGTTGTCGTCTCGTTTTGCATGTTATATCATCGTGAAGGTCTCGAAAAACCCAGAAGGAATATGCCAACATGCAAAGAAAAACTCTGCATCTGAACCCTGAAATTTGTGCCGGAAGCTGGACTGCTAAAAATAGTAAGTTGTTTGTTCTTGCTCAAATTTTGCACGCAAGCAGCCTGATATGCTCTGAATGCCGTGTGACTGTCGGAATTTCAAAAATGCTGATGAATTGCCTGTAATTGCACACTTACTAAAAATAGTAAGTACCTCAGAATTCGATGAAAATCTGCTGAGAACCCGCTGGAATCAACAATGTTAGTCTCAAATTTCAAGTTATTCACCTTACTCGACCTCAAACTGACCAGGAAGACTCAAACCCTAATTTCCAGACTTGGCCAAAAATTTTCGCGTTTAAGCTCAATGACGGATACACCCCCAAAAAGGCAGACCAGAGAAAGGAGACAAACAGAGAGAGAGAGAGAGAGAGAAAAGCCAAAGCCAAAAGACCAGAATGGAGCAAAAATTAGGGGTCCCCATCTTGAATGGGGCGATGTGTGAAAAGGTCACAACACTCCTGAGTCCCATGGGCATGCGCATGTCCACTGGCTATGGATGCTGCTATGGCTTTTTTAGCCCTCTCCCTTTGCATTTTTTTTTCCTCAGTAAGTGAAAGTAGGGCAAGCATCTCTCTTCTAATCTCTTCTTTGGGCTGCCCACAAACCTTGGAATCACGCTAAGGAATGCCTGCTAGATGGTATTTGAGGCGATTTATGCCTCCATGATATGTATTTTTGCATTCACCGCAAACAACTGTTCCAGGCGTTGGCCCTCTAACACCATATTTCCATGTAGGGTCTCTAGCCCCTGCAGGACGAGTGCCTGGAACCCATGATGATGGTGTGCGAGGGGTGGAACTTGATGGGGCGGGGGCAGAACCTGATGCTGAGCCTGAACCAGAGCCAGAAGCCATTATAGTGTGTAATGTGTATTCACTAATCAATGATCAATCTACACATTCAAAAATATGTACAACATATTAGTCTTTTAATACAAACAAATTTAAAAAACAACCTAAAATCATTAAAACTTCAAAAATCTAGAGCTAAATTTGATTGAAATTGATACAAATGTGTTTAAATGAATTATCAATTAACATTATTAACTAATCTTATCATTCTACACAAAAAATGAACCTAGGTCTGAAAATTTCAAAAAACAGTGAAAAAAATGAAAAAAATCAGCAAAAATCAACAAAAGATTGTGATGAATCTTGTTTTTTGGATTCTAAATGCAAAAAAATTGTTTCTTTGTGCTCTATCATGTCTTTTTTTCAATTTGGAATGATTATTTTGCAAGAAGAATGAAAGAAAATAATTAATCAAAAACAAAAAACAAAAACAAAAATCCTACCTGTGAATCGAATTTCCCTTCAAAATCCACACAAAATGGCGTTTGAATCCGCTCTCCTCGATGGCAAATCGTTGGAAATGATATCTCCTTGCTTGGGGAGGGGGGGGGCAGAGCTTTAGCTCCTCACACAAAGTACCAAGTGATTTTGAAATGAAATGAACAACATAAAAGATGTCTTCAGCCTTTAACACTGCGCAGGCGAGTTTTTTGCACGGACTCGCAAGTTTTTGGCGAGTACTCGCCACTAAAAACTTGCGAGTTTTTAAAAAAACTTGTTTTTCCCTGTTTGGCGAGTTAATTTAAAAAAAACTCGTTTTTTAAAAAAGCTCGCGAGTTTTTTAAGACTCGGCGAGTATGCCAACTATGGTCTACCATATTCATCATCCACTGACGTCCGTTGTGCAACTCTGACATATTCTTCACCAAGCTGAGGATGGTGAAGCAACCCACTGTAGTAAACTCCACCTGGATCCCATGGACAAATTTGTAATTTGTCCTTCCTGTCTCCTAAAGACTCTTGCTGCCCCACTCTAACTACACCAGGAGTGCTAAGCTACTCGGAATCTGCTTCTATATTTCGTATACCAACAGTATGCATATCCTATAGAAGCAGCTCAAAACACTTGTAAGGTTTGTCCCCTTCATCCACAGAAGGAAACTCCTCACACCACCCATCCAACTCACACTTGCGTGTCTTCTGCCTCATAGCCAAATCAAATGTGAATGGATTGAAAGTAATGCCGTATGCACACGACACATAATGCACATTATGGAACACATCAGTAAGCCCTGTCAGAAGTCCTAATCCATTACTAGGATCCCAAGTCCTACACATATTTCCAAACTCCATACAGGGATCAAAAAGGGCACCATTATCCAACTCAAAGAGTGGATTATCATAAAGCAAATCAGCATCAACCCCAAATAATGGATTATTAACAAATTGTAAACTATCTTCTTGCTGATTTGAATCACTGTTTGCTGAGTTTTTGGGGTAATGGATGAAATCAATCTCCTCCTGAAAGCAGTCTTGCTCCTCCATCACTTGTTTAATCTCTTCTCTTGCTGAATACTCATCCTTAAGGACTGATGTAGAATGTGCCAAACTCAGTTCTAAACAAGGCTCCTTAATTTGATTTCTTGTTTCTTGAAGGGCTACTTGAGCAGCCTCCAAGGAATCCTTAGTTTTCACAAGCTTGGAAGTAAGATTGTCAGCTTCCTCTTCTTTCATTCTCCATGCATCCCAATAGGTAACAACTAGTTCGAGGAGAAGATCCCTACCCGAAAGCAGATTTAAATAATCTGATTTCATTGCATTCATAGCTGTTTTGACTCCCTGTAAATCAGCAGGAGAGGATTCCTCTTCAAAACCCTTTCGCCCTCCCTCACGTTGAACCTTCCAAAGGTGATTTCCGTCAACTTGTGAGAGCTATCAAAATGTGTTAATGCTGCTACAATCTGTTTTTCACTAACCTTCAGTTGGTTCTCCAAACTACGCTTATGAACAATATTGGATTCATTTGATGAAGTAGCTGATTGTTCTTGGAGAATTTGAGTCTTCCCAAAGTCTTCTTCTATTATAACCTCATTGCTTACTAGCTGATTTGGAACTATGGCAGCGTTAGTTCCAAAACCAAAATCATCGCCATCATCCCACTTAACTGTTTCACTGGATGATGCCATGCTTTCTCCATGTAGAAGAAACAAAACAGTGTTAGAATCACACATAGAATAATCAAATTCAATTGACACCTCAAAAGGTACCACAATCTCTAGACTCCCCACAAGGAGACTTGTACAACCTTTAACTGTACCAAGATCCGTCTCTCCCTCATTGCACTCTCTTGTGCCATTCTACTAGCATAACATTGGATTAGTCCCCTCTTCCTTTGTTGAGGAACCAAAGTCAAATTTTACGGCCTCTTGAAAATCAATGTACTCAGCTGTAATGGAAGAAACCCCTAAAATTTCAATTTCATCCGTAGCATCACAAACATTAGAGGCAACTTCCTCAGTTACAATTTCTACTTTTGTGACTATTTGCTCCTCATATGTAGTTGCAATTCATATTTGGTTTCCTGTTTTACTTGTTTCACAAACCACGACTTCTTCTTCCTTATCTGAATGTTTTGGTTTTGCACCCATCCTTAGATATTCCCTTTTAAAGTTTGGGTCCTTCATCAGATTAAACAATTCTTGCATCAATTCAATTATAGATTTATCCACTATGGTCAACTTTTACCCTGTCTGTACCTCTGCTGTATACCTGTTCTTCACCATTGAAGTGTCCCCTACTAGGAATGCACGATTTTTCGATTTCTTTCTTAGTTTGACAATGCTATTTGCAAACTAATTTATTGAACTGATTCAAATGATTTATCCTTTGTAATGTTTGCATTGATAATTTTTTGCGATTTATTGCTTAGTTTGACTATGTAAACATGTTTTCAAACTATCTACTAGATTTCTGTTATGAGTTGCTTTTGATTGTTTCTGTAATGGTCTACCCCAATTTGCCTATAATTTTTTTTTCTGATTTTAGCCATCTAATTGACTAGACATTTCGTCAAACTGATGACCGACGGCTGTTCTATGTTTGTGTTTCACCAGCTTGCAATTGTTTTTGTTCATAACATTCATTTCATTTAATTTGGCACTACGAACCTTCTCAGAAATACAACATTCCATGTTCAACTTAACAATAGTAACAATTAATGGACTTAAAGCCTTTATTAAAGCAAGAGATACTACAATGATATCATTACTTATATATGGGAATACACAATAGTGATTTTAAAACTCTAACATGTGATTAACGCCTAATTCTCAAAGACTTCTTTGATCTTGAACAAAGACCCTCAAGGATGATATAGTAGTCACCTTTATTGCCTCATTCCTGAAGTCACAAATTCTTCCCAACTCTTGCAACGTTTTCACTGATACAATTATTTTCCCTCAATTTTCTAAACTTGTTCAATGCCACTTCACTGGGCTGAATGGCGGTGCATAGAAGAAATCGAGAATCTTGTACTTTATTTTTAATTGCCCGAACACCATATACAGCCGATTATTTAACTGCTGCTCCCTTATAATATAAGTTGCTTCCTTTCGGGGTGGGATATTAAAGAAGATTGAATAATATTATTAGGAAGAAGCGATAAACTTTGCCGCTAGATGAGTCCAAACAGGTCTCCTTAATTCTCACGGTACTCCTTTCTAAATTTTATGATTTCGGGCCTTTGGGAAGAATTCTTGTCTATTCAAATTCCAAAACTCCCACATCTCAGTTACAATGCTATAGATTCAATAAATCAACGGCATGAGAATACCAAAAGACTCACAATCGCTTGTCTTGTTACCAACTTTCCTGGCTCTTAGCAATGCCGATGCTTAGCAAATGGCTCGAAAAAGACCTCAATTCGTAGACTCAGAAAACATCGGACTGTTATAAATTTCCTGTGAAATGTATTTACCATTCAGTCGACTCCCACGACTTGATTACTATGCCAATAGATAATCTCAACTCATGTAGACTGGTGAGTTCCTTGATAGCATCGGTTTCTTTGAACTCCCAGAATGGCATGAAGTTTTTCGGAACGACTCACGTGTCTTGTGTAACTAGTGTTCATGAAGAACCCGACTCCTCTAAAGCATTCACTTGTCTCTCTTTTAGATGTTTTGCAGGTTAAAGCGACAAAACTTATGTCTCCAACGCACAACATTCACATAGGCTGCTCCCGATAAATTTATTTTCCTGCGATTAATATCCTTATTCTTTCAAACTTCCGATATGGTATTGAGCTCCTGTGTCATCCAATGATACTTCCAGTGGCTCCTCAACACTTAACGTTTCAGTTTCTCCTCCGATTCATTCAAACTGAATGATATTCGCAAATAATTCGGCCCCTTTATAAGTCGACTGTATTCATTTAATCCTCTTAACTTTCACAGACACATCTTTTCATATCGGCCTTCAATGATAATTATTCTGAAAGGTTGTCATACTCCTCCTTTATCTATTTGCAGCGACTCTAAGGAAGGCTGTTTGAATATTCAAAAACTGACTGGATGTCCAAGCAAATATAAGCTATGCTTCAATTTATTTCAACAAACCCAACCACTCAATTTGAGTTTGGAAAGATTATGCACAAACTCCTTTCTCAGAATATTTACCAATACAACACCAATTTTCATTTATTCACAAACACAACAATGAAATACACCTAGATAGAATCAGCCCCCACATTTATTCTGCTAATACCTCCATCATTTGATTGAGGATAACAAAACAGTTAATTCAATACTAAAAACTAGGCAATACTTCAAACTCAGAAATCATCTGCAATTCATAAAACTGAAATTTTGAAAATTGTCTTAAAGGATTCTACATAATTTCATTAACAAACTATCGCTTAAAAAGCAAGCAAGAAAACTGATTGTTTTCTCCAGCTATCAGCCAGGGCAGATCTTTCATTTCTGAAGCCAATCTTCTTTCAGAGGTCTGCCCACCTCAGAAAGGCTATGGACTACGTTCACCAATAATAACCTGTTCCAAAATCCAAAATCCAGCCTGCTTCAAATTGCTCCAAAATATTCTTTTATAACTTTGGCCTTGACCCTTGGCTTCCCCTTGCCCGACTGTTCAAATTACTTTCCTCTTTTAATCTCCAATTGTGACTTAATTTTGATTTTGCATTTAATAAGTCACTAAAATATAATATTATTTAATCAATAATATTTCCTTTTGAATTAACATTTGGAGGAAAATATTAAGTAATTAAAATAATACTATATTTCTCCATGTAATAAAAAATTGGACATCACAGTTTCCCACTAGATTGGTATTTGTGTTTTTATCACAAGAATTTAATCACACTTCAAATGGAAGATGACATGTCACACAAGCAGTATACCAGGATGAATATATTTATGTGCATAACCAATTATACAATACTCATAATAGAAAGTTTCCAACTGATAATTACTAGCTGGAATGTATCAATATATTAATTTGCATGCACAACAAATAACTTCTGACCTGTTTTGTAACTTAATATTTTCCCCTTGGCCTATGGAATTGGTCAACTTCTTCTCAGGTATGTAAAGTCAGCTACAGGAGTATAGACGCAGGTCCTTCCCTGGTCAAATATTCATCATGCTGATCTACCCAAGACTCCATGAACACCCTTTAGCAACTTCAATGTTTCAAAATACCTTGTTTGGTCCTCCCTTTGTCTTTTATGTCTTCCAAATTGTTAGACTGCCTTAATGACTGTAGCTCTTCTTCAAATCACAGCTCCAATAATAGCTTCGACAACAAATCAATAAGCAGTGGTTCATAATAAGAATGGAAACCCGACTCTGCCTATTGAGTCACACCAAATATGACGGCTCTTGTAATATTTGTTACTTCTTCAAGAAATGCTGCTACCTATCCATTGAAACAACATACTTTGGCCCGTTCCATGGTTAATATTCATGAATTGAGGAAAAGATATATTTGAAGCTACAATTATATAAATTGCCCCCTCTTTAAATTCACTTTTCAAAACATATACCATTTAATGAAATAATAATAAAGTAACTTAAAATATATCATTTTAATTAAAGTTACTTTATTCACCTTATAATGCCATAATATAAAGTATTTTATTAAAAGTAACTTTATAACATTAAATTATAAAGTCACTTTAACAAAAGAATATTATTAAAGTAATGTGACTTTAATAATTTAATTACTCCCGGCAATAATCTAGCAATAACCTCCTGAGAGTGTCCTGACACATATACCAACTGCAAGCGTGCCGCCATTGAACCTAATATTACTTACTATAACTAGCAAGTGTGAACGAAGAACTCCTGAACTACCTTCGTAAGCCCTACCAAGCAAAATACTAGGTCACTAAGTTAAAGATGCCGGAATGAAACATCAAGCTTGTTGAAGTCCTAAATTCCCTCCAAAGGGTCCCTTGAACATCCCATTAGCCTACGGGGCCGGAATGAAATATCAAGCCTGTTGAAGTCCTAAATTCCCTCCAAAGGGTCCCTTGAACATCCCATTAGCCTACGGGGACTGGATAGTAGGCTAAGCATTGCAAGGATACAGATCTCGGAAAAAAAGGGACAATACATTCTCACAGTATTCTCAACGCTGTTTGTTTTCAGCTTTGAGGGCTGCCTTGGCCACACCATCCTTGAGGACTCTTTCCTTGAGGTTTTTAGTGGCTACCTTGATGAAATTGACATCTCTTTGATGTGACCTTGATCCCAAATCAGTCTCTATATCCCGTGTCGCTTTTTCCTTAGGAGGAATAATTGTAGTAGATGAGTGATGTATTCTCAAAGCTGTTTGTTTTCAGCTTTGAGGGCTGCCTTGTTCTCACCATCCTTGAGGTTTTAAGTGGCTACCTTGAAGAAAATGACATCTCTTTTATTTGACCTTGCTCCCAAATCAGTCTCTATATCCTGTGTTTCTTTTTCCTTAGGAGGAATAGTAATCTCAATATCTTGTGTTTAATTTTCCTTAGGAGGAATGGTAGTTCCAAACTCTCCCAATGATCACGTGACCCTTTGGATTTTTCTTTACCCAAGATTTCTCTTTGGCTTAGGATTTGACTTAGAAAGAATGGTTGCAAGTGTCAAAATATTGATCTATAAGAGGGCACAAGCTTCCTCTTTCTAGTCACCTTAGATCTAACCCATTCAAGTCCTTTATTTCCCTACTCATCTCCTAGGAGGGTTTCTCATAGGAGGGATGGTAAGGATAGGGGATGTTTGGGAGAATGAATAGTAGGAATGAGAATATTCGGGGATGGAAGATTTTGAGGATGAAGTGGAGAAGGAATGGGAGGTGGAATGGAAGGTGTTTTGGATGTGGTTGTCAATACAAAACCCCCTAGGTGTGGGTGAAGGGGAGAGGTGATGAGAAGTTTTAGGAGGAGAAGAAGGAGAAGCTGGCAAAGTAAAAATTAAAATATATGACATAAACCAAGGTTTTGGATATGGATGAAGGTGAGTAGAAGATCTTAGACTCTTCTTAGCAACCAATTTGAACTTTTGAGCTCTTGGAGCTGTGTTTGAAATACATGGAACTTTGAGATTTTCCCTTTCTTCATCCTTATCACCTCTTCCATTCCCAACAATCCTTGTACTTTGTAATGTCCCTTACCCGACTTTGCCCTAGATTTCGCTTGTTGATTAGATTTAGGGGTCTTCTTTTCAAATAAATGTTCTCTTTAATGAAATGATCTTGGATTGAAATCTGCATTCACCGATGTAATAACATTTCCACAAACACATATCACGGTTAGCATTAATATCTAGATATCCAAAATATAAGCATAATCATAAAGTAATAATGAAGACATATGAGTGGCATGGGTAGATCCGCCCGAAGCTATCCATCTAAGCCCAAGGGAACAAGCATCCTATCAGGTTAACCCACCCCTTGGCCCCGAGCTGAACGTCCAAACCAAGACCATTCCATACTTGGAGTGGCGTGCTTAGTGGAAACACTTGTACCTGCTTTCTCTACCCACGTCAATGCCTCAGAAGACACTTGACTTATTGGGGACAGTCGGGAGAGCAGATAAGTGGCCCGGGCCTACCACCCCTCCATGGTCACGGCGGACTATGAGTGGAATCCCCACCCCTCCATGGCCCACCCATGCCTTGGGACTGGGCGGACTATGAGTGGAATTTCCACCCCTCCAGGGCCCATCCCTGCCTTGGGTTCCAGGGGCGGACTTAAGTGGGGTTTTCAGGCACCACTTCCCTCGCACCCTTCCTCCCAATAAGCTTGCAAGCACAAAGAAGACAGTCTTTAAACAATCAGATGTATTTGCATTCATCCAAGATTTATTTCATGCCTATCATCAAATATATTTTCATTTATCAAGGGTTCTTTAAGTTCATCATTCCCTAGAATAATTTTCATTATGATAAGATTAAAGAAAGCATTCAATCAATAATCAGATTAGCAATATCTATTTCTTATATTCAAAATATGCTATATATTATTGCTAAGTGAGTACATCACCTGATTGGCTGTGTCTTCCCATGACTCTTTAGTCCTTAATCGCCTTCCTTCAATCTTACATTTGATTAGTCATAGGATAAAAACATATATAAAAAAATATTAATCTATTCATTTTTATATTAAGAGCGTAATTACTTATAAGGCTCAATAATTGTTGCAACCATCATTATTGCACAATCATGAATATATATATAGTTAATTTTACTAATTGCTTCCTATGAATATATATATATATAGGCATTTATAACCATATTAAGCTTACTTCCCTTATTATGGATTCATCCTATATATATCTCTCATTGCACTATCTTCTTATTCATCTGTTTCTGTTCTTGATATCTGCTCATTAATCAGATATAAATCCTTCTATTAGGCTGCTGCCTTCCAACTCAGGATATATATCCCCTGTTCAGGTTCTGAAATATTAATTGCTTTTGACATCCAAATGTCTATTTCCCATCCCCATTCCCTCAAATATACTTATTATTTATATCCCTCTACCTGAATAAAGGACCCGCCTCTCAATATGGATAGACATGTCTCTTTATTATTAATATATTCCACTATACTTAATCGCTGCCTTTGGAATATTATTCCTTCCCATAACCGTTGCTATTTGAAATGATAACTATTGGTTTAATATTGGATTGCTGCTTTATGACTTTGTTGCCCTCAAATTATACTTATCGCTGCCTGCTGTTATGTGTTTATTTATTAATATTACTGTATGTAAATCGCTGTTATCATATTTTGCTTATTAATTGATATTTATAATTGCTAGTATTAATTGTCTTATTTATTATAAAAAATGTATTATAATTATAATATTATCTATAATCATTATAATTATAATAATAATATTTAGATTGCTATTATATTTACATATTTTGATATTTATTTATCTAGTTATTTGCATATTAATATTTCATACTGAAATATAAAATCACTAAAATGTGTTTTGTGATTACTATATATTTATTTATTTGCTTTTCAATATGTTGCAATTTTTGGGGACATGACATACTTGTCATTGTATTCGAAGAGAAAGAAGGTACCACCTTTCTTTTAGTGGGCTGCTATGTGTCGGTTAATTTTTGACTAGTTTCTTTTCTGGTTTCAAAACTTTTTAATAAGTTTTATCCATTGAGTTTGTTGGCTCTCAAAGTTTTATGTTCTCTAAACCCTAAAGAGAAACCAGACCCAAGTCCCAGGGGATACCAACTCAGAGAGACAGGCTTGTAAGTTATGATCAGGCAGGGACAGCTATGGACCAATTCATGAGATAGTGTAATATCTGCTTCTTTTGTCTTTGCTATGCGAAGGGGGGGTGTTCTCTAATGTCTTAAGACAAGACATTGAAAGATAAGTGTTCAATTAGACACAAGGCTCTAACAGCCATACCCAAGGTGTTTTGAATCCCAAAGAATTGTCCCTAGATTCCTAATAGCAATGGTTGCAAACAGACCTCCAAGACCACCAAGCAGATGACAACTTGCACATGTAACAAAAGAGAACATCAGTATTATATCTCTACAAGCATGCTTGGTGCAGATTCACTTACAAAACCATAAGTACGAATAAGTTTGCATGGTGCAAGGAGGCTATGAGCCTTGTATCTTGGACTTGATTCATTTAATGTTTCTTGTTTATGTCATTGCAGTATATGATATCAATTGGGAGAATGTTAGGATTAAGGCGATATTAAATTTGCAAATCCTATGTACTAATGCCTGATCTCCAACATCTATTAGATAGGTACTTGGATGTCCATTTAGGTGGTTGAGAGATTATTATTAATTTTATTAATTCTCTTTGTAACTTGGAATATTAGTTGTTTTATTTCAAGAGGGGATGTTACTTATGATGGCGATGGTTGTGGAGTGCTTTGAGGTCATTTAATACACTTTTGCATTCTTAGGCACTAGGAGGGAGAGTGGGGCATCTATTCACTATTGGGTGGGTCCCTCATGCATAACGTAGCCTATATTGGAGCACCATTTTGGGGGAAGTGTGCCATTGATTAGGAGTGGTAAAAAATGCTTGTACGAGTGGTGCTATTTATAATGCATTAAATATTTGTCACATGGGGGCATTGGATTTTTTTGAATAGAATGGTTTCATGATAGTTGGTTTAGGTAAATCTACTTGTGGTTTCATCTCTCCAGATCTTTATAAATTGGATGCATTAAAGTTGTTTTTATGGGTCTTTGCATGTTAAGCACTGTTACATTGTTAGAGTGCTGTCAGATTAAAGGGACAAAGTTGGATGCATTGATGCAACACTTGTATTGAATCAATATAGACTTTTCCTTTCTTTGATGGTGTAGTTTTTTCTTGAAAGGGTTCTCCATGTTCATTTGGTGTTATGTGTTTAATTATATGTGCTTGCTGATTTTAATTTGCTATTTTGAATTTCTCAATGCTTCCCCAAATTCTATTTCAGATTTAAAATGGTTAATCACATGATCTTAATCAGATTTGAACACTTAATTATACTCATTGCATTTTATTCACCTGTTTCTCAATAATATCAATGAACTGAAAGATTTTCTCTGATAGCTATATTACTTTTCTAGATGATGTCCTTTCTCACTCGCCTATTGTACAAAAGGACTATTTAACGCTTGTGCTCATTTTAATGAGATTTTCTAGGTTGTGGTTAACCTTAGTAAATTGAGATTGTGGTCTTCAACATCTTCTAGTATGCTCTTTCTAGGTTTCGTGTTTTCTATAAAGGAAAACATTTGGAGATAACAACTCATACGTACTTGGGAGTTTATTGGACTATCCATTAGTCTAGAAGCCAACCTTTTTGAGCCCTGCCCATGCAAGGATATGGCTCACTTTCATTCTTTTATTGGTGCCTAAGTAGGAGTGAGTGCAACTAATTTGATTTATTATTCTTGGTTTCTGGCTTAACATTTTAGGCTGAAAAAGCGCTGATGAGGAATGCTTCTTGACACACAATTGCAAACTTTGTTGACATTGATCAGAACACAATCTTCAAATCCCCATAATTTTTAAATCAAGTGGAGACGGTGGAGAAGCAAATGTGAATATATTACAAAATATGCATGTAGATGTACCTGTTAGCTGTAGCTGTTTGCTGTTCAGTTGTCTATTGGTATTTTGTTATATAGATTTTTGTTTGTAGTCAAGGAATGCTAGCTCATATATAGCTGCATTTTCCCATGTAATTCCATTGCCTGTGATTTCAATCTAACAAAGTAAGATTTTATGATCTGATAATCTGTCTTGAAAAATTACATTTTTTGAGAACCAACTGCACCTATTTTGAGACAGAATCAGCTACTTATCAATCAAATATCATCCAGGATTAATGGCTGGCTCCCAATGCCCAAACATCATGGTTCATGATTAAACCTTTTAAATATGTTGAGAAATAGCCTGTCATTTTATATAATTTTCAAGAAGCAGGAAGATTTGCCTCAACTATTGTTCTCTCATTTATTTTTGTAAGTCAATTTGAAATTTCAAAATTTGAGAATAATCAAGGTTAATATGCTTTATAGAAATTGATAGCGAGTGTAAGTTTCCAATTACATGTCCAAAATGGATAAATCATATTTTGTTTTCTTTAGTATTCCCAATAAAAGCCCCATGTCTTAGCTGTTTTAATTGCAATAATATATAATTGGTTCTTTGTTTTTCAGTAATGTTAAATCTATTTAATTGGTTTTGTTGTAGGCATTATACCCTGATAACACCTATGGTGTTGACAGTGGAGGGGATCCACAAGTCATTCCAAAGCTTACATTCCAGGAATTTCAGGTTTGCACTCTTGAGAGAAAAGTGAAACGATCAAATAATAATTGAAAGAAGGAAAGTTGATTGATGTGTTTGTTGTAATTGTCCTTCAGTTTTGAGACTAGTTTGTGTTTTCCAATGATATAATATAATTCATATCAGATTTATTTTTGCTTTAGCCTGGAGTTGTATAAAGCTTCTAGTAGTATTTATTTTGTTGACACTACAAGGAAAAAAGAAAGAAAAATAATATATTAATGTCCATGAATGACCAAGAATAGGTCAAAGGGGCTGAAATGTACATCAAGTATAATAACAAAGAACTAGCGAAAAGGGGGCCATAGATTAGAAGAAAATACAATAAAGCAATAAAAGAACGTAAAACCAATAAATAGATAGACAATGGTTAATTTAAAAGGGTAATCCCCAAACGAGTACAAGCATAAATAGAAATGTGAGGGAGAACCCCACAAAGTAAAGGAAGTAGATGAGGATCTCTCAGGTGGGGAACCAAGAACCTTAGGTGCTAGTGTTCTAGGATGCATTGGAGGAGCCAACAATATTATCATCAATCACTGCAAGATTACCAATGTAGAGTTTGGGAATGCTTGTTGGATAGTCTAGGGCAAGGGAGTAGGGATGGACAATCCTAGGAAGCAGTTGATTCTGCATAGAACCTCTCATAACAGTAAAAGTTGAAGAATTGTAGTGTTAGAGGAGAATTTAGTAATGTGAGCTTGCCTTGAAGTTTCATGCTTGAATGAATGAATGAATGAATGAATGAATGGAGATTTTTAATAACGTCCACGAGGCCAAATAGCCTATGGGACCCACAAATCAGTAGCAAAAACGGAACACCACTGCAACCCGAAACAGAAACCACCGCCCAGTAATTACTTGATCTCCCTTTCCTTTTGTAACTTGGATCTTCTGCTATGTATTTTTACCAAGTAATCAACACTTTTCAATATTCTCTTTGCCTCAAATAAGCTGTATAACGTGTCCACATTTAGAATCTCAATATAATTGACCCGAATATCCATATAAGCTGGACACTCCATGATATAATGCCATTCCATCTCTAGAAGCCCTAAAGTACAAAACCTGCATATCCTATCAGCCCATTCTTCTTTAGGTGTCGTCCATCTACCAGTTTCACATCTCAGTTGGTGCGAACTAGTTCTTAGCTAAGCTATTAGCATTTTTGCTTTCCATTTTATTTCCGCACCTATATAGTTTTTTTGAGTATGGTCATATGAGGGATTAAAGTGCTTGATGTAATACTCCCTTTTCCTTGATAACTCCCTAGCCCACACGCTTTCTTTAACTTTTTGTTGCATGTACATTTTGATTGCCTTAATGTTATTTGGGCAATTATCTATGCTGATACCCCACTTGCGCAACCACTTGCTATTTTGCTTCATTCACATGCTCTTCCTTCTATTTAATTTCTTTGCTGCTGCTATTTTAGGCCAACGGGACACCTTCATGTTCTCTAGCCTCTTTAAATAACTTAGTAAACAAATCATAGCCGATGTCTCCACAGGTGAGGCCCCAGCCTCCGCTAGGACAATCTCATAGGGAACAGATGATTTTATTTTGAGGCTACTTGTGATTAAATGTTTTTGTAGTCTTTCAATTTGTCTCCACTTCATTGCTGAGGTATTGCCACCCCAAACTTCACACCCATAGAGAACCACCGGCACCACTAGTAACCCAAAGAGAGTTTTCTTCGTTTTCCAGTCCCATAATTCAGCACTCCTATATCTGTTTTGCAAAGAGTATAAAGCTTTCCAACCACCTCGAATCCTTTTTGCTCTACATGTCTCCCAACTAAGCCTATAGTGAAAATCAAGGCCAAGGTACTTATAATCGCTAACCACTTGCAAGGGGCTGCCTTCGAAGACAAATTCTAAAACTTCCTTCTTTCTTTTCAAGGTAGATATCATAACCTTAGTTTTGCTGGTGTTCACCTGCATCCCAACCTCTTGACAAAATAACTCAAGAGCTTTCAAGTGATCCCTCAAATCATGCGCTGTTTTTGCCATTAGAATAAGATCATCGGCATATAGCAACAATTTTATTACATAATTTGTCAATTCAACTCCTCCCCCACCAAAATTGTCTAACCATTCCTCTAATTTGTCAATATACAACTCAAATAATGTAGGTGAGAGAGGGCAGCCTTGTTTGACGCCAATGTCACTCCCAAAACATTCTGACATTCCCTGTTTAGTTCTGATTTAGCTTGTACCTGATCATATAACCTATGAACAGCAGCCGTGTGATTTTTTGGAATTCCCAACTCTTCCATTCTAAACCATAACTTGTTTCTAGGGACTGTGTCAAATGCTTTCTTGAAGTCTACGAAGCAACAAAATACCTCACCACCCTGTTTATCCCAAACTTTCTCAATCAAGTACCTAAGAGTAATGCAGTGATCGATGGTAGAGTATTTTGGTCTAAAGCCCGCTTGACCTTTTGCCCTCTTTCCCTTTTTTTCTGCCCACCTACTAATCCGATGCTCAACCATGCTCCCAAAGAGTTTACCAAAGAACGGGTTAATCATTATAGTGTGGTAGTTTGAGGGATTGTTGATATCTCCACTTTTGTGCAAGGGGATGGCAACACTGGTCGTCCATTTAGCTGGAAAACCATATTGAATAACCCTATTGAATATTCTTTTGATGTGTGGTGTGAGGGCATCCACACCCCATTTTAAATATTCTGATTGTAATCCATCTATGTCACTTGCTTTGCCCACCGCAAGCCTTTTAACTCCTTTGATGTCTCTTGTGGAGAAGAGTTTAGCCCTCGATTTAATCATAGGAGGAACATCTTTGTCTTGCACCCTCTCATATAACAGTTTTGCATATTCCAGCCATTGTAAGTCTGTGATATTGTTCTCTTTGACTGTATTTTTTTGTTGTAATTCTTTCCAGAACCCTCTCGAATTGTGCCTACCCATGGAAATCAGCTCTTTCTGCTTTGTTTGCATGTAGACCTCTGTTTTCACTCTCACAAGTTTTTCATATTCCTTTTTATTTCCCTCAGATTTGGCTATTCTTTTCGCTGCCTTGCATTCTTCATCGTACCACGGATTTGCTGGAAAACTATTTTTGCTGCCTCTCTTTGGTTTAGACCTTTTGCACCAACTAAGAGCTTTGAGGATTATTGAAGTCAGATTGTCGCTGCATATTGTTTTTCTGTTTATAGTGATCATCTCAGTGCCACCCAACTAAGAGCTTTTCTCTTGTTTACTCCTTTATCTAATAAAACTAGCACATACATAATTGGATATAAATAACAATTTATACCAGATAGAGTAATAGAGGTATATCTTATTCATTGGAAGTTCTTAAACATAAGTAGACTAGAGATGGTTAGCCATTGATTAGACTACTTTCCTTCACTACGAGAAGTAGAACACAACCATCGACAACTACTAACAACTGACTCCTAATAGCTATCCACAAGTTGACAAATAAATAAACATAGTCATGCATAAACAAATAACAAAACATTACAATGTCATTTTACACTAACTACATCATCCCCCCTAAAAAGAAAAGTCAAATTCCAAGTTGACAAGCAAAGAACAAGAATAGATCAAATAATATCTGGTAAAGTTTACCAAACTCGTGATGGCATGGTAGAGGAAGACAAACCTTTGAGCTGATGATTTCCTCGAGTAGCTAGATCAACTTGATCATAAGTTGAACTTTCCCCAACGATTGAACGTTCCATAATGAAATATGGAGGAAGATAATCATACTAGAAATGTTTCGACTCTGACATTGCTAACTTTAAATCTTCATTGGTTTCTTCAGCATGAAGTAGAAAGAAAACTTACAAAGTAGATCCTAATCATTAGGATAGCCAACATACCTAGAATGCAAGGCATTGTACAGAGAATTTAGTTGCCAGCGACTGTATAATTCAATGGACTGTGATGGAGGACCAAACAAGGAACCGAGTCTGAAGTGCTCTTGACTTTGCAAATGCTTCAACAAGCTGATTATTTGCCATGAAGTTGCCTTCTCTTCCTTGCTTCTAAATGGCAACTACAGTTACTCAATTCAGCCTTTTCTCTCACTTAGAACAAACTGGAATACAGAATTTCAATACTCTTTGCTCTCAAACTACACTTTCTACACTCGCATGAATGCAGAAAACTCAGAATATCAAAAGATTGAAGACTCAATAGTGAGCAGCTGCTCTGAATTTATACCGCAAATGGGAAGAGATTGACTGCTAAAAATAAACTAATACTAATGCCACTTCTCTTATTTCCTGCCAGCCATGGTAGCTAGCTGTACATTTTTTAGTTGCAAACATGAATAGAAAACCAACTCTATTATCTTTCTATGGCTTGCTAGGTGCAGCCTTTGCTTGCTGGCAGTTTCTAAAACAGCAGAAAAAGTCTTTTATTTGGCATGTATAAGTCCAAATCAAATACAACCTTTGCCTCTTACTCAGTTGCCCCAAGTCATAGGCTCAAAACAGTTATATCACATGCTTTTTACCTGGTCAAAACACCCAACTACATGCTGCGAAATAGTGTTTTCAAACTCTCTTTAAACTTTGCTTCTACTGTGGCTTTTCTACCATCTAATCTTTTGCAAGGTATGCCCCAATGTTGGTGGCTTTTAATGTTTCAAACAGCCATTACCAATTGTTGTCACTCTTGCAATTTCGTGGCATATATACCACCTTGTTGCGTGGCTAACTTGCCATTTAATATGGCTTCTATCATATATTTAAAATAACAAGAGTATGTATATATATATATATATATTAGTCATTTAATTATATATGTATATATATATTACCATTATTTAAACATAATAATATATACATATATTGTGTTGGCGTTACAATTCGCACCTCTGGAGTGCGTATTGGCAACGGACAGCTATGCACAGTGCGTAATGGCTGCTCTTCAAATTAGGAGGGGAAGCTCCCTCTTGTGTTGATATGCGTGAAAAAGTAAATGATCTAAATCCCATCTTTTTGACTCAGTTGGAAGAGGCGCAAGATTAAGAAAACCTAATACGTTGCAGCTAAGGATTTTCTCTAGTTTTGGAGATCTTTAACTACAACTAGGATAAACGCTAAACTATCCTATTTCCTCAAGAAACAAAGCATGAGGATTTAGGAGCAGGGAATTGGTTATACAATAATCTTTAGGCCAAGATTTCCAAGGAGATGACGACACCTATCCGAGGTGTAGGCTGAAAGAAAGATTATTGGCAACAACATCAAACGACAATCTTCACTTCTAGATTCCCAAGTAGGTGACAACACCTATCCGAGGTGTAGATATCAAACAAAGCCTATTAATCACAACATGAAATAATAATTGGGACAGCAAATTGTATAGACGAGACATGTATGCAATAAACGATCAAACCAACAATTATATTTAATCTAAGGTGAACAAGTACCATAATAATAACATTCAGGTAAGGCAGCTCAGCTATTTATTATCATAATAAAAGTTCTTGAACAAATACAAAATAGCAATACTATAGGTAAGGTTGCTCAACATGTATGCTATCACGTGCAAAAGTTAATTACAAATGAGCAAGGGTGCTCTTATTTATAGAACTCCAAGGTGTAGGGAACCCTAAAATCACCTTGAGTTAACATGAGTCTTGTAAGCATGCAAGATTTATTGCTAAACCTAAATAAATGAAACTATACAGTTAACTGGAAAACTACCATCAGTTAATCAAAACAAGACTAAACTAAACTGGACATGTGCAACATGCAAGTCCTTATTGAAATGAAAGTTAATTGATAACTAACATTAGTTAACTGAGTCCTAACTGAAAGACTAAACTCCTCCAAAGATATCTCTGAGGATGAGATAAGCATGCATAAAATCAACAATTAGAACTCAAGACTGATGTCGAGTTATCTGCTGCTTCTGACTCTATCCTTGGGAATAACTGCAGGATCTAACTGATTGACTACTCCAAGCCATCACAGCCTATCACCTCATCTAGAAACTAGTCGACTGTCTCATCTTCTGGCATCTTGACGCTATCCACGATGACAGACTGCCTATTCAACTCCTTCTCGCCATCTTTGTATTAGAAAATATGGACAAAGAAGTTGCAAAAATTCAATTCTAAACAATACATGCTTCCTCCTTATTTTCATTCAAATACATGGCTAATATATATAGCCACTTACATAGCCAAACACTTACATAGCCAAACAACCTCCTATTAAATAGGGAGGTGTTATAACAAATATCCTGAAATACCATCCACATGTATAACACACTAACTACATTGTTATTTTAACAATATATATGACTAACAAACCTAACAAATAATTTAATTTTACTACCTATGTGAACACTAATTTCCAACACTTTAATCATCCTCATGCATTCTCTGATCTCTTTTGTTGCCTTGTTGAAACTAGTTGTCATCATTGAGAAGTGATCCAACTTGGATGCCATAGGATCTCCATCTAGACTATCACAAACAAGCTTCTCGAACTTGGTCTGGACTTCATCAAGCTTAGCGTATGTACCATCCTCAAGAAGATAGTGGCACGGAATTTGAGTGATAAACCCACTGATGAGTTTGAGAGCTCCGTCCACATTCTCTCTGAGCGCAACCATCCTTGTAGAGATTCTTTCATACGTTTCCACTTTGAAGAGATGTTGTTCTCTCCAAGCGAAAACCTTCCTTTTATCCTCATCTTCTACAATGACATCATATGCAACTGCTAACTGAGATATGAGAATCAGGTCCTTCGGCTTGCCCTGTGCTACAAACAACTCAAGCTGATGGATCCCTTGACAAAGATTATGTGCATTGTACCTCAATTGATATAACTTTGTGAGAAGGTAACGATCTGCAACAATGAAATCTTCAATCCAGTTGTCCAAGAGCTTTCCACGATTGACTAATTGATCGAACTTTTGTTGTTCTACAGGTGTCCCTTGAAGGTGTGAAAGACTAGATGCTCTGCTTGAGTTTCCATGAACGAGATCTGAGATGTATTGCCAGAGTTGCTTGATTTCAGCCTTGAGAGCTGCCTTATCTTCCCTGTCCTTCATGACATGCTCTTTAAGATTACTTGCGACAACCCTAAAGAGGCTCACATCAGTTTGTTGAGTGCTCTTGCCAAGATTAGCTTTGACAAAGGTGAAATCACCAACTTCAACTTCATCCAGGCTCTTGCCCTCTGGCGGTGTAGCAACTTCAATGATGATCTCTGTTTCAAGAGTCTTCTCTATGTGCACCTGCTTCTTGCTCTTCTTGTTTGACTTATCCTGATAAGGACTGCCAAACTCAGACAATTCAAGCTGATATGAAGGCTTTCACCTTCTTCCCAAAGACCTCTCGAGCCAACATGAATGATCAATGTTATCTTCTCGAGGAGAGACTGCTGCTGCTGTATCAACCTCTGGTGGATCAACTGGCCGAACTGGTGATTTTGGCTCTGAGTCAATATCAATGGGAGGTGACTGTGGTGAAAATGGCGCATCAGGAGATGAAGAATTTGCTTCAGCCTGTATAACTGTCTCCACTGGAACTCAGGCGCCCTTTCAACTTGCTTCTGCTTCCGTTTGCCTGTGTTTCTTCCCTTTGAATTCCCACTGACTCTAACACCTTCAGGCGGCTTCAAGATAACCTTAACTCAAGGCCTCGACCTTGAGGTAGAAGGTAGTGAAGAAAACCCTACTGGCGACTCTATAACTGGAACTGTCCTTCGCCTTCTCTTGCTATCCAAGAAGTGCATACTGGTTTTGATAACTATTCTAGACAGGTCCTCAATTGAAGTACTCTCCTTGGCGTACCAATCTGGTTGGCGAGCAACTTGATCTTTGACGAATGTGCTAAGTAACACCTCCCTGTCATCATCTGACAAACCATCAACATCTTCTGATAGGAAATCAGTGAGCTGAGAAAGAGTAAGTTTGTAGTAATGATGTCAGCGCACTTCAAATTCGTCTTCGGAGTTGACCCAAAAGTCCTCTGTGTGAATTACTTCGCTCCAACCGTGTTGAGTAATGACCCAATGGATCATAAGAATGCCTCTCGATGAGATACCCGAGATTGAGTTTTTCTAACTCGTTCGTCATTAACTTGCAATCAGCAGCTGCCTTGCATTTGTAAATACCCCATCCAAAAGGAAAGGTGAATGCTTGCTTGTGTCGATTGTGAAGAAAAGAGTGAACCTCTTGAGCTTGTCTTAGAAACTCCATGAATGGGACCTTGTTTGACAGGTACCTCGGTAGCATCAGAGGTTCTCTGGTGTAACCACACACTTGAATATATGTGAAAGTGGGGAATTGAATGAACCAATCTGCCCAACTCTCCATTGCTGATCTAGCCTTTGGTGAAATCCTAATGTGCATTTCATTATCGAGGTCTCTGACTGTCTTCATGAGGAAGTGATCATTCACCACTTTGAAATCCTGTTGAGCCTTTGAGAACTCCAATTGAGAGTAATATTCGTGAACATGCTAAACGCCAAGAGTTCCATTGGTCTTCAAATGTCTAGAATTGCCTTGAAACGCAATTAAGTAGACCAGATAAGACACCATGTGAAACTCATGGATTTTAAGGAATCCTGTGATTTGTTGGTGAAGACACTCGCTGATCAACATGGCCTAGTCAAAGTGTTCCTTGTTGTCGATAATCTGGGAAATGACATAGAACATCCACGGTTGGAAAATATTAGCTTCTTCTTGACCTGTAACCCAGTTGAGCAAAGTTATCAAGATAGCAATTTCATCCTTGAACTCCCCACGCCCAACCTTCTTTGGCATGTTGGTTTTCTGTTCTTTCAACCATCTTTGAGCAACCTTTCTTTGAGATCTTTCTTTGTCTCTGTACCATATCTTGTCGCAATCCTCAATGACTATGGTAAAATTGTCTGAGCAAGGTGGAATAGCAAAGCACTTCTCGACGTCCCTCGGCTTGAGGCTGCAAATGACTTTCCCATTGGCTGATTTGATTTGTCTTGTGGAATAGTCATAGTGCTTAATGCAAGCAATGACGAACTTGAGATCGAAAACCGTGATAGGAATAGATGCTGTTGCCAACAATCCAGAACGCTCAAGATTCTTCACTGTGGTGTTGCTAACGCCTTCCAACGTGCTCAGTTTGACCACTGGATAGACATGACCCAAGTCTGTGTCCGAGGTTTTCAAAAAGTCGTGCACCAAGACCGATTTAGCCTTGTAATCTATATGGTTGAATTGCATTATGAAAATTTGGATTTTTGACTGTAAAGTCAGATATGTTCGGATAACTTTCAGAAAAAGCTGAAAAAGGCTTTGGATGAGGCTAAAAATAGCCAGTTGTGGGAAATTTTTTTGGAATTTTTCTGAAATGTGGGTTTTGTAGAGAATTGAATTCTAAGCAAACCTAGATTGTCAGAAATTCGAAAATTTGAGTTTTAGCAAGGCATGCAAAGGATTTTTAGTCGAGAACTGTAGGGGTTTTAGGGTTTTCTGGGGCAAATTTTCTCGAGAAAAACTGGCATATGGGTTTTGTAGGCAATGGGATTCTAAGCCAACCCAGATGATTCAATTTTGGAAAATTTGTGTTTTTTGCCCACATGCAAAGGAATCTTCGGAAAAAGCGCAATGCTTTCAAAATGGAAGCAGCAGGACAATTTTCTTGAAAAAATCTAAGACATGGGTTTTGCTGCTGACGTTGAAATATGTGAACCCGGATGATTAGATTTTGAAAATTCTGCCGTTTACTTTGACATGCGAGAGAAAACCCAAGACAAGGATAGAAGAATTTTAGAGATAGAAAGTAGCAGTTATTATTCTGCCTTTGTAAAAGTTGCCTATGCTTGAACTGGATTTGATGAAGTCTGCATGCACTCGAAAAATGAAGTTTGGAACATGTATCTTCTGAACAATTTGGACCTGGCATTGCAAAGAACACTGAAAAATATTGCCCGAAGCACCTTCAGATCTTTGCTTGCTCAAGAAAAATGTGTTTGCTTGCACCTGTTATGAGAATAATGGACGCCAATATGACTTAAATAAATTAATTAAGTCTAAAGGCATCACAATATGCATAAAATCTAGGCGCCACCTTGATTGGACCTCTAAAATGTACGACACCTTCTGATTGGACCCCCAAAACTTAGTTAACTGATTGAGAAATTTGCCCTAAATAGGGCGCCACCTCTGGTTGGACCAAATTCAGTTAACTGTACATGAAAAAATAAGTCGCCCCTTTGCAAGCAAAGATTAAGTTTAGTTGAAGTCGACCAGCTGAAGATTAAATAATATTTAAGTTCAGTTCACAATCTCCACCATTATAGGGCGCTTCATGTACTTGAGTCAAAAAGTCAAGCCTTCAACTCTAGGCATCATTTTTCTAGAGTTTTTGAAAATTTCAATTCACAAACCTCACCGGAGCCCATGTTCAACTACTAATTTTGATTGACTGATGTGTCCAGAAGACTGGCTGACAGTTTCATTGAAGAGTAGGATCAAAATTGACAAGAAACTCCTTGAGGTTGCAATCCATAATTTTGAGATCTGAGGCTTCAAAATTCAGGGCGCCCCTGGCCTCTAGGGGCGCTTTTGGCTTCAAACTTGGTCAATTTTTCATCATTTTGAAGGTGATTTTGACCTCCCTTCATCTCGTGTCCTCCGACGTTCAGCTAAACTTCAAACTGACTGACAGGCTCACTGCGGAGCTGGCTCCATTCTGCACAAGAGCTCTTTGAGAGCACTTTTCCAAAAATCATCATTTGCTAGGTTAAAATGATGGGCGCCCTTGGCCTCTAGGGGTGCTTTTGTTCCCAAAGCCATTTTTCAAACTAGCTGAATCTATACTTAATCCCCGGTTGCAGGCTGCTGAGAAGTCCTCTGACCTGGCTGAGGTATGCATCAGAAAGCTAGAAGCATCACAGACAGGATGAATATCTAAGATGACCAAAAAGATTGCATTTGAGGCTCCAAAACCTTGGGCGCCCCTAGTCTCCAGGGGCGCTTTTGTTAATTTTTGAGATTTCTGAGCATGATTAAACCTCATGTTTGACTCTTGATTTCGGCAGTTCAACAACTTAGATTAACTTGCTAACAGACTCGTTGTGAAGCCTGATCAAGTCTGAGACAAACATCCCGGGTATCATTTGGTCAGAAACCTTCATTTGGTACCTCAAAAAGATGGGCGCCCTTGGCTAGGAGGCGCGCTTTTCTGCCTTGTGTTAGTCATTTTTCAAACTCCCTCATTTCTCATTCAATCTCCCGTATCAGGTGCTAGACAGATCTTCTGAATTGGTTGGTACGCTCATCGCGAATCTAACAGTATTCCAAAGAAGTCTTCTTGGAAGTGACAAATCCCGAAAATGAAATTTGGGCCTCTGAAATCTCTGGCACCCCTAGTTAGTAGGGGCTCTTTTGCTCCAGAGTTGGAAAATTTCAATGATTTTCACCTTAACGAAAAATCCCCTCTGAGACGAAGTATCATTTTGAACATATCTCGCCACAGATTCTTCATTTGAGCATTTTAGGCTTAGATTTTGACACTTGGTATTTGGCCATCTGCCATTGACGGACCTCAGAGCTCCTAACTTTCTATCTGAAAAAGAAAAAACTACGCACCAGAGTTAAACTGACTTTTAATTGAATCTGACTTCACCATTGTGATCGTGAAGTGAAATAAGCCAATCAAAACAATTTTTAGTCAATTCTGACAAGTTTCAATTTTTAGGGTTTTTGCCTAAAAATAGGGGTCCAGAAACCCTAATTTTTAATTTTTTCAAAATTTGCCAATATCTTCTTGACATCAAACTAGCTCAAAGCCCATACTTGATTTGCCCAAAAACTATGTTCTGACATCATTTTTATAAAGTTTAGACTATTTTAAGCAAAATGCCTTAATGAAGCAAAAAATTTGGTTTGGGTACAACATATTGATATGTATATATATCTATGTGAATGTTTGCATATTTATTACATATCTACGTATGGGTATATGTAAACATTACTATCTACGTATGCCTATACCTACATACATACATATGTATGTGCCACCGCATATATATATATATCTTATGCTCATCACCAGGATTTTAACACTGTAACTCAAATTGGCTAATCAATTGAGAATAATTAAAGACAACCATCCTGACTTTCCTATCAACCAAAAAACTATCAACTTGGTTTAACACTTACCGACACAAAGCTTAGGCTGACTCGACAAGGTTTATCTGTCCTATGCAATGCTTGTGTGCGTCTACTCAAATAGGTATACCAATGGTTCCCATACCAACTACCTCTCCTGGGTGATACTCTCCCTCTACCCACTGGAGGGTTTAAACCTTTCCTGCATCCAACTTAGATCAACATGTATGAAGTTAGTTATTAACATATAAATCACATTCATTATATATCATAAGCATCATTAAAGCATTCAATAAGTAATTCATCATATTGCATATTCATTCATTCCATTCATCTATTGAAATTCATCAAAATATAATCATGCATTAAAAACATATTTACTCATAGAGGTAAATAGTATTTGGTAAATAAACAACAGGGTGTAACAATTTGTCTATTACTTGGTTAAGCTTATAGTTTTGTGGGGGTTTGAGGGCAATTGTAATGTCCCACCCTAGTTTGAGTTTTGGCTTTGTGAATTTGCTTGATTAATTTTCAGTTTTACTGCAGGACTTTTTGTCAAACACTTTCATTCCATAGCCATAATCAAGATAACATCCAATAAATTGCATAGACAGATTTGGTAATAAAACTTCACCATTTCAGCCTATCATATTTATTATTAGACTGTCATTCAATACTACATTGTGCATATTTCCAGTTTCTTATAATCTCAGACAACATTATACAGTGACAGCATACATAGTTGACAAACAGTTCTGAAGGATCATTTGACTGATTTTCATGTATAGGTTGCTCAGTATATAACAGCAAGTATTTCTAGACTTATATCATATATTTCAGTTATTAAAATGCAGATTATACACTCAGGAATTTTCCTAGAGACGAGTCAGAAATGAATAGCTATTTGTGGAACTTCTTTTACATTCCATAGACTGTTAACAGCAGGAGAATAAAGTTCAGAGTAATGTCTTTTACACCTGGAGATAGTTCATCGAACCTGGAGACCAAACGTAATAGTGAAAAGGGACCCAGTTGCTGCGTAACACTTCCACAGAAGTGATGGCTTAGTCTCGATCTGTTGTTAATATATCAAATCCTTCCTGTAGGCACGTCCTTCTTTTTACTGACTACAATTCCCAAATTTCACGACTTCCCTTATATTGCTTGGATTGGACAATGGATGTGTTGGAATAAGTTTGTCATTGATGTCAAGGTTGAGCTACCTGGTTGCCTGCATGAGGTGCTTGAGGTGCTTGACCTGCTTGAGGTGCTTGAGGTACTTGACCTGCCTGGTTGTGTGCCTCAGCTACTTGGTTGAGTGCTTCAGCTAGTTACTAGCTTACTTGTCAACATATGTGCAATTTCAGCTAAGGACAGAATTCTATGTCAGCTGCTATGATGTTTGAATGCCATGTAAGCCTTGAAAGAGTTTGACTTTTAAAAAAAAGAAAATTACAATATTATATCGGTTTCATATCTTCTTTGAAGGCGGTTCTTTGTTTGAGGTGGCTTATATTTGTTATGGACGTGGCTATGTCTTTTGTCTTCTTTGAAAAAGAAAAATAAACTTTATAAGGAGTCTGCCACTACTTATTTGGAGACGCCTTTTGTTGGAGGTCGATAAAAGACACAGATTTCTTTCTAGGGGCTCTAATTTTTGAATTGGAGTTTATTGAAGAACGTTCTATTCTTTACAAGGCAGCTCTAGAAATTTCAATGATTCTCTTGGTGATAATGTTTTTTGAAGATTCGATATAATTGTGGAGGCGGGTAAATTCTGATGAAATCGCTATCTTCCAAAAGTCATGTGAATTAATTTCTGACGGCTTCAGTCTTCTAATATCATCGGTCTCCTTCAGAAATTTATTTTAAAGCGACGGCTTGAGATGAGGTGGCTGTGTATCTGGTGAAATTGATTTATTGACTTGTGACTATGTTTGGAGGTCGCATCTTCATTTTCTGGCAACTCAATGTTTGTGATTTCTTTATGAGGCTCGATTCCCTTTCTGGCAATGGCTTCAATTTTCCAGATTCATAATGATTGCTGGCGGCTCCATTTCTAACTGAATCAGAGAATGGTATCGGTTATAGTATCGGCTTCAGAATATGACTTTATTTTCGGGAAATGCCTTTGTGAGTAACGTTTTTTCCTTTGTCATGAGTGTCTTCATTTATTGGATGTGTCTGGCAACATGTGAAGAATTGTTCTGAAAATATTATTCTATACAGAATTTGTGGAAGTCTTCTATTCTTGGAGTAGCGTTGGTTTTGAAAAGGCTTTGATTTTGTTCGGATTTATTACACAGCCTTGCATATGAGTATGTGGCGTATTACTATGGCACGGGTGAGAGTCTTTTAAGAGGCGTTTTTTTCAAAGCATCAATTTCTATATTTGAGGATGTTTTGAAAAAGTCTCTAGGCACTTATGTATTGGGAATGTAACGTCTACATTATTTTTGGATTCTCATTGGTTTCTTATGTGGCTGACTCAACAAAAGAAAAAGAGGTGGACTCGATTTTATTGATGACTTGATGCTGAGCGCTTTCAAATGTCTTCGGTATCTTCATATACAGAAGATGGCTTCAAAAATTTAATTCTGGAAGTGCAGTATAAAAAGGAGAGCATGAGTGTAATGTGTTGATTCTAACCGAGTCACTCTTTGTACTGTGAAGATTCGAAGCTTCTCTGTTGAGGTTTGAGAGATATATTAGTTGTTTCTGAATAACATGAAATCTATCTAGAGAATCAGGTTGTATATGACTTCTATTTCAGGTTGATAGTGTGTAGTGTTTGTTGCTTGAAGGGTATCTGATAAGCTTTTTGAAGTTTATCTCTTGCACAATGATGGCTGGACGTAGTGAAAAGAAATTTATGAGACAGAGATGTGTGTGTGTGTGCCAAGAAAATAATCAAGCTTTCTAGAGCGAATGAGTGAAGTCAATGTGCGGGTTACAGGTGTTGCATCGGCTACATGATAGAACTTCAATATTAGCTAAATTTCGTGAATGGGCTGTGTTTGTGTCTTGAATCTGAGCCCATATCGAAGCTGAGTATTCTCTTGTATTCCTAGCTATCTCTTTGGTATTGAGTGCAAAATGGAGTTTAGATATCTGTTGTGTATATGGATGGGTCATAGATTATTGATGCTGTGAGAATATTATCTGAGTTTGGTTTTGAATGGCATGAGGTGGTTTTGAAGTTATGTTCTGCTATGTACTTTGGAGTGCTGCCACAGTGTATCCTATCATGGTCAGCAGTTTGTGATTGAGTACTGGTTGAAGTCATGTTCAGATTATCTCTATGCTGCATCTGGAGTTATATGTTTTAATTTGCATAAGTATGAAGACCTTAATTGAGAAGGGAGTTTTTCAGTTTGAGTAAGGAACTAATGATCTTGAGTGTACAAGACAGAGATTGTGATTTTGAAGTTGTTTTGGACTGCATGTTGTGACTGTGAGCCTCACAGTACGTGTGTAGGCATTGTTTGAAATCTGTATTGCAGTGTTATCAGTTTTGAGAAGTCTGGAGTTGGTGCTTCAGCCATTGGAGTTGGTGCTTCGGTTTATTTAGAGTTGGTGCTTCGAAGGAGGGTTGGTGCTCACTAAATGAAATCGAAGTTGGTGCTTCCAGTGGGTTGGTGCTCACTTTATGTAATCTGGGTTGGTGCCCTTTGGAGAAATAAAAGCAATATTTTGCCGTGGTTTTTTACCCGAAAGGGTTTTCCATGTAATCCTGGTGTTTGTCTCGTTTGTGGTGTTTATGTTGCTCTTAATGTGTTGAATCTGATTTCTGATTTACTTGATTAATTTGGTTAAAAGTTTTAAAAAGACTGAACAAAGTGAATTTTCTGATTTGTTTTCAGGAGGGGGAAACATATCAGCATGAAAATCAATTTGTCCACTAGATGTTGGTCTGCAATCCTCCTATAAAGAAGATTGAACAGCGTTGTGATCAATCACACAACTCTCAGTAGAATCCACCTCTTCATCACAAGACCCGTCAATAGCATTCTCTACATCACCAATGTAGAGACTTGGGCATATATTACCTATAAATGGTTCTTCTTCAGGGACTCCTACTTCAACATACTGTTCCCTATTATGCTCATCCAGTGCACTCACCCCATTAATGTTATCTACACTTGTAAATGAAGTGGATGTTTCCACATCATTCATATGCACATTCCCACAATTCGTGGATGTATTCTCATCACCGATGGTTGCCATAGATAGCTGAATTTCAAGTGTGGGTGATGAAGATCGCACCATGCTCAACTGCATGGTGAGCTCGTCAATCCGAGTCTTTGACTTTTGAAGGGCAATTTGATTGCTCTTCAGAGAGTCCATGGTGATCTCAAGCTCATGAGTGAGCTCATCAATGTCTTCTTCTTTCCCGTTCAGTGCATCATAATAAATCCTATCATGCATGAGAAGATGATCTCTGTCTGTTAGTAACTATAGGTTGTTAGTTTTAGGATCAGAAATGAATAAGCATAAAATGCAATACAGTGAACAAAGAACACAGAATTTATCCTGGGAAAACCCTCCTACTCGAGGGAGAAAAATGCAGCCACAATATATCACTTATATATTGAATTTAATGAGCAGAAATCTGCATACAAACATAGGCCAACCACAAGGACGATATGAAGCAATAAGAAATAGCACCTCTCTTAGATGCAAGATATACACAATATCGATCTGCTCTAAGAAATAAGATAATCTGCTGTAGAAGAACAAACTCCTTGATGCAATGCGAATGCCTTGATAATAATTGATCTCCTTTGAAGTGCGAACTTGTCTTGAGAAATAATAATTGATTTGTTGTAAAATGATGATCTCCTTCTAGGCGTGCGAAGTTGTCTTGAATTGAATTTAATTATGAAAAGAATGTGAAGCGCCTTGCATTTATACTAGTCAAGACGACTTTTCATGAAAGGTCATCCTCTTCACAAAGAGAGATATCTTTACAAAATGATGCGTCCTTTATCAAGTCGGCTTTTGATAAAATATAAAATATTCTTAATGAAGTGACTCTTCACTTGAGTCAGTTTCCTTGAATCATTTATTTATTTTGAATTTTAAGGGAGAAAGAGATCTCCCACTGCTATAACATCAACATAGGTAATTAGTTTTCGTTACCACCAATGCATCTCTAAGTGCTTGAAACTTTGCAAGGGAAAGTTCACCATCAAACTGCTCATGTGTTCCTGAAGTCGTCCAACAACAGTTTGCCATCAACTGCTGAGTGACATCAAAATGTTCTATGGCTGTAGCAATCAGACCTTCATTCACCTTCAATTGTCCTGCCAAATGATGGGACCACTAAGACCTATCATCCCCATACAAATTTTCTGATTTGTAATCAGCACTATGATAGGATGTTGAATCACCGTCATTAACTGATTGGAAAACATCGTCATGTGTGCCATCATCATTGCACACATCCTCGTCATATGCATTGGTGTTATGAACCTCATAGGATGACTCAAATGGAATATTAGAGGCTGCTGGTTCGACAACCTCATTGCACACTTCCTTTTCTAGAATAGATGCATGTACATTCAAAGAACCATCTTGGAACTCCACCAAACTGCCATCATGAGGTATGCCATCCTCATCACCTAAAACCACTGTTATGCACTCCTCATTTGTTTCCCCAACTGATAGATGAGGCTCCGACAACTCTGAATGCACCTGTCCTTGGTCTAGACACTTATGGCTGGGCCTCCAAGCTTCTTTGCATTCAAAGCAAATTCCTTTTTTCCGGAGATCATTTTTACTGCTCCCAATATGTTCATCAATAGGTGCAGACCCATGTAGTGTCTCACATTTAGAACCAAACTCGTTGCCTGCTGCAACTCCTTTTCCATGATCACTTGTAGGCTGCAAATCACTTTGAAGCAATTCATTTTCCTTATCCTTTCGTTTAGATTTTGCAACCCTCATTAAATATCCTCTTTTCGTTTTAGGATCCTTCATTAGCTTATACAATTCTTGCATCAGTTAAAACATGGATATGTCTGCAACCATCTTTACTTTTACTTCAACTGAAAATTTCCTTTTTACGAACTCTGCAGGTTGGCAAGAACAAATGAGCTCTGAATATTTCTAATTCACCCAACAGGATGGCAGGAAAACTGTATTCTGATACCACTGTAATGTCCCACCCTAGTTTGAGTTTTGGCTTTGCAAATTTGCTCGATTAATTTTCAGTTTTACCGCGGGACATTTTGTCAACACTTTCATTCCATAGCCATAATCAAGATAACATCCAATAAATTGCATATACAGATTTAGTAATCAGACTTCACCATTTCAGCCTATCATATTAGACTATCATTCAATACTACATTGTGCATATATCCAGTTTCTTATAATTTGAGACAACATTATACAGTGACAGCATACATAGTTGACATACAGTTCTGAAGGATCATTTGACTGATTTTTATGTATAGGATACTCAGTATATAATAGTAAGTATTTCCAGACTTATATAATATATCTCAGATATTAAAATGCAGATTATACACTCAGGAATTTTCCCAGAGACAACTTAGAAATGAATAGCTATTTGTGGAACTTCTTTTACATTTCATAGACTGTTAACAGCAGGAGAATAAAGTTCAGAGTAATGTCTTTCAGACCTGGAGATAGTTCGTCCAACCTGGAGACATGTTATAGTGAAAAGGGACCCAGTTGTTGCGTAAAACTTCTATAGAAGTGATGGCTTAGTCCCGACCTGTTGTGAATATATTAAATCCTTCCTGAAGGCACGTCCTTCTCTTTACTGACTACAATTCCCAAATTCCACGACTTCCCCTGTATTGTTTGGAGTGGACAATGGATGGCAGTTATTATCAAATGCATCGACTCGTATCATATCTTCTACTAGTGCCACCACATACAAATCTTCCCCAAGTCGCTAAGTAGTCGATATTCACAAGAGACCCGATGTCTTACCTTTAGAATCCCATGTGGCTTTCCCTTTGAAGCTGTCGCTGTTGGAGAATGGTTTCAATATGTTGGCGTAACAACTAACACCTCGTGAGTGCAAGTTGGTACAGACAGCTATGCACACTGGGTAATGAGTGCTCTTCAAATTAGGAGGGGAAGCTCCCTTGTATTGCTGAAATGTGTGGAAAAGGAAAAGTAATCTTAGTCCTATCTTTTTGTTCTCAGCTGGAAGAGGCACAAAGTTAAGAAAAACCACGAACGTTGCAGCTAAGGATTTTCTAGTTTCGCAGATCACTAACTACAACTAAACTAAAGCTTTAAATCTATCTAGTCTCCTCAAGTAAACAGAGCATGAGGAAATGGAGCAGGAATGTTCTATACGATAAACTTCAGGTACAGATTCACAACGTGAAGGCAAGGTGGCACAACTATTTGCCTGGCTGAGAAGAAGTTTATTGGAAACGACAAATATACGATAAACTGAGTACAGATTCACAACATGAAGGCGAGGTGGCACAACAATTTGGTTGGTTGAATAGGTTTATTAACACACACATCAGATGATAAGCTTTAGGTACAAATTTGTAACATGAAGGCAAGGTGGCACATCTATTTGCTCATTTGAATAGGCTTATTAGAAACAAAACATAGAATAGCCAACTAGGACAGCAAATTGCATAGGCGAAACATGCATACAATCAACGATCAAACTAGCCACTATATTTAACTAAGGTAAGCAATCACCATAACAATAAGATGAAGGCAAGGTGGCACAACAATTCATCATCATAGTAAAAACTCGTGAACATATACAAAATCAACAATATTACAGGTAAGGTGGGCACAACATATATTACATTCTCGTGCAAAAGTTAATTACAAATGAGCTGAAACCTCTTATTTATAGACATCAAAAGGTGTAGGGAACCCTAAAATCACCTTGAGTCAACTACAGTCTTGCAAGCATGCAAAATTTATTGCTAAACCCTAATAAAGGAAACTATACAGTTAATTGGAAAGCTACCATCAATTAACCGAAACAAGGCTAATCTAAATTGACATGTGCAAGCATGCACGTCCTTATTGAAAGCAAGTTAACTGGAAAACTACCATCAGTTAACGAAGATAACCTAAATGAAAACTCCAACTCTACATAGATGTTTCCAAGACTGACATGGCATGAGATGTGGAACAACAAGTTAACTTGGAAAGAAGCATTGAGTTAACTGCTGTATCTGATGTTGATCCTGAAAAGGTGGGACGTCCTGATTTGGAGTTCATTGGTCGCGATCTTGAGCAATTAGCCCCTCCACGAGGTCATTGACTGCATCACTATCTGAAGGTCGTCACATGTCTCAACTGTCAATTCACTGCTTGCCAGCAACTCAAGCAATCCTGGAAATCTCCGCACACTTAAACTGGCATTTCACTGACTGGTAATTCTGGCGGCTCCGTAACTGAAGTGATGGCCATTGTTTCTTCTGCAGCTTTATGCTTTTGACGCTTCTCGCGTTTTTTCACGCTTTTCTCTATGAAAGAGTGTTGTATGATGAAACCGCGAAGTTTGACCGTGAACCCTCTGATTGTGAGAAATACAAACAAACTTGCTGCACACGGAAAATTCCAATGGTATCAACCCTCTAAACTGGCCTTGGAAGACAATCTGCTATACGAGACATGAAACCATATGGACTTGAGTGACTATGCCTGTCAACTCTCTGAATGCGCTTGATACAAATTGGTGTCAGCTTTTCTGATGAAATCATGAATTAAGACCGATTTGGTCTTGAATTTAGTCTACGTGAATTGCATTATGAAAAAATCGCTTGTTGACTGTAAACTCGACTATGTTCTGACAACTTTCTCTGGAAAGCCAAAAGTCCCCTGATGAGGCTAAAAATACCCTGTCGAAGGGCAATTTTCACCAAAGATTTTGAGACGTGGGTTTTGTGTAGAAAATGAATCTAAGACAACCCACAACGTCAGAATTGTGAAAAAGTGTCGTTTAGCTTGACATGCAAAAGCTTTCCCGAAAAAAGCAACTGAGGGACCCTAGCAGGGGCTGCGGGGGGCAATTTTTCTGAGAAAATATGAAATATGGGTTTTGTTCAGAAGATGAGTCTAAGACAACCTAGATCCTTCATTTGAAAAATATTGACTTTTACTCTACCATGCAAAGGAATTTTTAGTTGAGAAAAGCAATGCTTCGAGAATTGAAGCTCTGGAGCAAATTTTCTTGAAAAATTCTAACACATGGGTTTTGTAGAGGAAGCCGTGCACAACCAACCCAGATGATCAAATTTGTCAAAAGTCGTCGAATCTTGGGCAAGCGAAGAAAACCTAAGACAAGAATAAAAGAATTTAAGATAGAATATAGAAGTTTTTAATGCTCTGCTTCTGCTAAAATCACCATCTTGTCTGAAGTTTGCTGATTAATTTGGACTTGTACCTGCAAAGAAAACTGTAAAATGATATCTCTGATTCCTTAGAATATTGATTGCTGAAGAAACTCGCTCACTTAAATGAGAAAATTTTCTTTCTCTTCAATCTGTTGTGAGAGAAAAAGGATGCCATCTTGAATAAATAGAAGAATTCTTTGCTTAATGGCACCATTGCAAAAATAAAACCCTGATTTCAAAAGAAATCTTCTGATTGGACCCCACTTAGTTCAACAGAAACTGACTCGGAGTCCCGAAATATTAAAAATATTAAAATATTCAGTCTCACTCAACATGCAAATTTGCAAATTAACATCAAGAAGGGCGCCAATATTAAAATATTGAGCAAAATCGCCCCATTAAAGCTGGCATGCAAAAGACTGAAAATTTAATATTATTTTAATTTGTTAACTAAAATCTTTGCGCCCAGGTTCGCTTAGAATATTTTACTAATTCCGAAAAGTCCAAATTTGACTCTCCAGGCATCCCCTAGCAAAAGTTGAGATTTTTTGCTAACTTCCTACTTTGTAGCTCACTGAAAAAGTCACGGTTGTCTTTGTTGAGCTCTAATTTCTGAATGTCTGATTGATGCAAGAACTAAGCTGAAATATCCACTGCGAAGCCAGAAGAGCTGAGATGAAATGTCTGCTGGGAGCTGCAACTGCTAAAAACCATGTTTGATACCTCAAAATAAAAGTCGCCTTTTATTAAATTGATGTGCAGGTCTCCAGACTCGGCCGTTTCTCTGATTTTCCATCTCACGCTTCAATCTGCTGCTGCTGATGAACGATGACTCTCGTCGACTGGATGATGGACCCATTGCGTAGCTAGAAGAATTCTGCAAACAACAACTGTATGTAAGGCATTTGAAAGCTGAGTTAAGGACCCCAAAAGCAAGGGCGCCCCTGGCCTGCAATAGCGCAATTACGACTTTGAGAGTGAATTTGCAACTTGCAACTTTCAGCACGAATTCCCTACTTCAATCCTCGACACTGGGAGTTGGAGTGCTTCGATGTGCACACCGTTGATCTCATTGCGAAGCTAGAACAACTTGGAAGAGATGTTCCTGGAAGTGATGAAGCCAAAAAATTGCTTCTAAGACCTCATCAAGAAGGGCGCCTTTTTCAAGGGAGTATGCAATTTCCATACTTGGCCAATTTTCTGCTCGTTTTCATTCTTCAACAATCTCCACTGACCCTTCATGTACGAGCGTTTGACAAATCTGGAGGGCTGATGGCTAGATTCGTTGAATAGCTAAGAGGATTCCGCACAAGTCTCATGAAGACAATGAAGGCTAAAAACCACATCTAGCTGGCCTAAAGGTTGGGCACCCTTGGCCTATAGAGGTATAGGTTGACATTTTCACATTTATCCACTCTCTATTTTACGTGCTCGCTGGAACCACTGCCACGGTCACTCAACATGTCTGATGATCTTGCGAACTGATGCATCATGGAGCTGGGCTGAATCAGAAAAGATTCCTTGGAAACGAAAATTGCAAATTCAAACATCTAAGGGGTCTAATTCAAGGGCGCCCCTGAGCTACAGGGGTGCAGAAACTGTAATTTTAACAGTCCTCTATGATGATAACCTCCTCGTACCTTCTGCTTCCGCCTTCGATTGCCAGAGTTCTACAACTCGGATGGTCTTGCTTGATAGCTTGCCGAAAAGGTAAGTAAATTCCGAAGAGATTGAATACATTTGCAACCAAAAAGCAATGAATCTGAGCCTCCAAATTGGAGGGCGCCCCTGGGCTACAGGGGCACAGATCTACTCTGAGGTTGATATTTCCTCCATTTCACACTCTTGCGAACACCAATTTGATTGTTGAGATGACTACGTAGAAGCATTACTGCCGTTGACGTGTGTATGTGACTGTATTTCATTACTTTCACATGTATAAATACTATAAAGTTGATTTGCACGTTGATTGCGCAAGTGTCCCACGTTACAAAGTGAAATGTTTCCAGACTTAGAATATTTTTTGCACTTTTCGCCATTTGAAAATCCCCTCCATCGTGAAGCATCTTTTTCAGCATCTTTCATCATAGAATGTTCTACTTTGAGTTTCAGGCTTAGATTTTAACACCTGGTACTGGCCAACTACCATTGACGATCTCAGAGATGCTAACTTTTCTCCCGAAAAAGTGAAAACTACCCACCAGGCTTAAACTGACTTCACCACTGTGATCGAGATGTGAAATAAGCCAATCAAAATTAATTTTAGCCAATTCTGACAAGTTTCTATTTTTAGGGTTTCGTGACCTGAAATAGGGGTATGAAAACCCTAATTTTCAATTTTTTCCAAATTTCACTAGTACCTTCCTAACATCACACTGACTCAAAATGCATACTTGACTTGCCCAAAAACTGTGTTTTGATATCATTTTAACAAGGTTTAGACTCTTTTAAGCAAAATGCCTTAATGAAGCAAAAAATTTGGTTTGGGTACGACACAATATTAATCATCGGCTGCTAGACATTATATGCCGTCCTCTTTCCACCTTATATGCTATGTTGTTTGTCTTTAGTTGCAGCTTTAATACACTTGTATCTATATGGAGGTGTTGGCTATGAGCTAGGATGAAACGAAGGCTCTAAGGAATTTGACAAGCACACAAGTTGGTCCCATCTGCTTCCTAATCGAAGGAATGATAACAATTAATTATTAATCCCTCCTTTCTTACTGGCAATTCTCTGATTTTTGTCTTATCAGCAAACCTTAATGTTGACTATTCCTCCCACAGTTTGTCTCTATTCATTACCTAGCAGCTATGATGAAACCCACGAGCTAAGAGAGGAAGGCGTTGGCCGAATATCACCTTGATAAATATCGATGCATAGGAAAAAGCCAATAAAATATAAGTCATATCATAATTGCATAACCAAATAATATTGGCCCACAGAACTTGGATAAATTGATCATCCACAAATTTAGAAATTGGTCTGCAAACCAACAATATCAATATTTTGCAAATTTGAATAAATTCTTCAAACCCTAAATTGAGGCCTTTCTCTGGAATTTTGTCTTCGAAGAAGACCCACAAAATTTCACATATCGATCAATCGACCTTTGAAGCATAGACACGAATCTTGGATAAAGTCGCCCATAAGAAGATTTGGGTTTTCGTCCAAATCTCAATATTTGAACTTGAGGGTTTCCATCCTCTCGTTCGGAAAAGCTGAACTCGCACAATCTCCAATAAAATAATAATATACTTAGCATATCTAGAAATGAGCCCTCAACCCCTTTTTATAATGCTTTTTAGGTTTTCCCGCCAAAACCCAATATCACTTTATAGCATCATTAATATAATTATTTAATATTACCGTATGTTTGCACTTTTTCTGAGGCAATATTAAATAAGTAAATTAATTATTATTTATTATGCAAGAGGGAAAATGGGGACATTACAATAATGCCCCTAGTGGGATCTAGGGGCAGCATGCTCAACGTGTTCAAAACCATATAGACCTTCGTGGCTCACATCTGTTTTATAATTTTTTTGTATATCTTAGATGGGCATATCATAAACCAAACAGGCATTAAAAGGTGTTAGGTTTTAGAAAAATAACTAAAATGTGCTTGGTTAGATTAGGGATGGCTAGCCATCCATGGAACATATGGGGGACATCTAGATGTCCCTTGGCTGTTCTGGGAATGGCTAGCTGTCCCTAACATACCCGGGTGTACCTTGCTATTTTTTTGACATCTTGGGGACATTTCTGAAATTTTGAAAAAAAAAAAGGGGATGGAGTGGGGATGTTTCTTACCTGTCCGTGCATCCCCAAAACATCCTTGTAGGGGAATTGGTCATTTTGGGCAGGGGATGTGTCTCTAGGGAGCATAGGTTGAAATGTATCATTCAGATATAAGTCATGCCGTGCCTTCAACTTTAGTGCCAAACACATCATTGGAGTCACTGATTTTTGCTTTTATTTACACCTTGTCATCCACGTCCTCTAGTTTAAGTGTTTCTATGTGAAGTGTCATCCTTGAAATTATCATTGATGTAATGATCATTCTCATTATACTATACACATTGAAGAGATTAGAGTGCCAGATTGATTGTATAAGATGGGGACCAATCAACTTGGTGCATATGGGGATTCATGGTCTATTTGGAAAGGATTTGTTATAAAAGTCATGACATGCTTTACTTAGGAGACACGGGAACATTTTGTATTTGACATTTGTCTGTGAGAATGAATCTTGTTTCATTGTGTGTATTGTGCATCCTTTTTAAAATTATCTTTGATATTTATCCATCTTAGTTTATGTGCTATTCTTGTGCATGGTCATTTGCTGGTGAATAGGTCATGATTATTATCAACATGTTTGGGTTGACAGGTGCATTTTGAAGTTGTCTTTGCTTGAGTTTCATAGGCATATCATGTATTTAAACAGGTATTTAGGCTAACAGTGGACATCTCTGCAGGAATTCCACCGCAATTTTTATCACCCTAGCAATGCAAGGATATGGTTTTATGGTGATGATGATCCAGACATGCGCCTACGTATCATAAGTGGTAGGTAGTATATTGCATTTAATGCAAAGTTGTGTTTCATTTAGTTTTGTAATCAGGTAGAATATCCTTATTAAGGCTAGTATAGTATGAGTAAATTAATACACTTCGATTATTAGAATGTCCATGCAAGCTAATTTAATATTAAACAAATTTCAGCCATTTAAGATGTTTTTGGTAACTCTTTTCTTAAGGAATTGATAAGAACATTAAATTTATATTAAATAAAATGACTAAATGAGGCTCGGTGTGGTTTATTACTCTAGGGCATGTTTTGAAAAACATGGAAGCATGCAATTTTTCCTATGCATATGTTGTACTTTCTTCTGTTTTTTGTTTGGTACAACCCATGACAGCAGCACTACATAGACCATTGTTGTACGGTCTTAGTGCATTGTCATATATATAATATTATTATTTAATGCAATCTAAGTGTTCTAATACTTTGTAGACCTTCATTTGTACCTGTGCATTTGTTTATATATGAGTGTGCACCTTGTGGAACTGGAGGTCCTTTGTACTCTTCTTTTTACGATTCAATATCAATAAATCTTATAAAATAGGACATAAGAAAAAATTATGGTATAAAGTATGGCATTGCAGATTTAAGATTTTAAAAAGTTGCTCTGTCTCAACAATCTAATAAAATACATTAAAATTTCTCTTCAAAATGCTCTTAAAACATTTAAAATGTCATTACAAGTCATTAAATATTGATTTTATATTTTGTTTGTCCATATCTTTACTGTTTATCCCATGCAAATCAGCCCGAATGTATTTTTTTCCATCTAAATGCTGCCCTTCAATGGCACCATTAGTTTCCATTGAGGCTGTAAATAATAGTTTAGGGTATTAATTATTTGAAAGCCTTCCCAAAACTTTATTAATATGGTTATGTAAATATGTACCTTAGGTTAAAAATAAGAAAATAAAAAGGATATATTTGCACATTGAAGTCCCACTAGAGTTAAAAAATATATATTACCAAGTGAACGAAGCCCATAAATTATATTAGAAAAATTATTGACAGATATTATTTCTTCAGGAATTACAAAAGCTGTATTTCATTAAACTCCGTAGCAAAGGGGTCTTTGATATAAGTGGTGCTGCGATCATAAAGGAAAATCATAAAAGCTCATTAAGCTCATAGCTGAAAGAAATAAAAGTGAAGGGCTATAACTCAAGGAAAAAGAATGAAGATTGAAGTTAAAAGGTTTTGGATCTCATTTATTGAGGTAAGTCAAGTATTATAAAGACTTCAAAATGCACCATTACATAAATATCCTACAATAAATTAAGTAAATTGTAGTAATAAATATATCTCCCCTAGAAATAAATGTGGTAATAAATGGGATGGAATTTAAATAAACAAAATAAATGCACTTAGCTCTAGATCCGATGCCGTCATGATTGTGGCAAGTAGTGTAAAATTATTTGTCATGGTTTCATATCACTGAGATGTGTTAGAAAACTGGTCCTGAATTAAAAAAATTGAATGCAAATTGTTAAAAGCCTTGGGATGATTTATTGCTGTGAAATCACTTTGGGCTGGAAGTGCACTGTGGGATCAATTTGTATCCTATGAAATTACCCTCCTATGTGTGCAATTGATCTTTGAGGTTCTGTGGTCTGAGATTTAATTCACCCTGTCTTTTGATATTTGAATATGTGATTAGTGACTAATAGTATTGATAAAACACCTTTAAGGAGCTTGCTAAGTGGGGTTCATGTTCTCCTTAATCAAACCTCTAGGCGGGTTTATTCAATAGGTTGTGAACAATGATCATAGACAACAAGCAACCATGCAATATGCCTTTCTGTCACTAGGTATGCAGATGCTGATGTGGCAGTGAATGCAATATTTTGATATTTCACTAGATGATTCCTTAGTGAGCCATAGGTCCTAGGTTCCTTCTAGATCATCATAATGAATTAAGGCTTGTCCTTTTATACAACAACCTTGAATACAATTTGAAATATTTCATACTCAAGTCAGTGGGCAAATGACTAGTTTGAAGGGGATGACATGAGCCCCATTTTAAAATTTGAATTTGAAAGGGTGGGCTGCAAAATTGAACCAAGTTCAATTTTGCGCTATGATTTCAAATGAGGATGGTGAATGGGTAATCTATAGGTTGAATTTGGATTCTTGGGATGTGGGAACTTAGGATTGTGAAAGACTCAAGAAATATACCAAAATATGCTATTTGTATGCTAGTTATTGCACAAAGGACAAACTGGGTGAAAGTGTGCCTAAAATCAATGGGAAATGTGCCGGATATGCTATTTTCACCTCTGCATTTTTCCCCCATTTTGACTTGTATATCAATTACCATGAAGATGCGTGTTAAAGTAGAACAAGCAGTCAACATGGAAGTACAAATATTTTTAGATGCTCATTAAAGGATGGGATTAAGGATATTTCTTTAGTACACATCCTTACAATGAGTGCTCCATCCCAAAATTTGCAAAAGCAAACAAAATTCAATGAGTAGCATGTGTTGAGAATGGTAAATATAGACACTAACACAAATGCTTAGCAATGTCAACAATCTCAAAGTGAGTGGAAAAAGTAAAATTAAAGGGAAGTATAAAACCATGAAATTGAAAACATCATGAAGCAATGATGGCATGAAGTCCATCTCTTTAATCATCAAAGGAGGAGGTGTAAGAACCCTCAATGGACCATTGCAGCCATGCTTCCAGTATTAAAAGATTCATGTAAGAATTCCAACAAGTCATGGCAACCAAATAAGCTTGGTGTAGGGCATCTATCATGCCACCGTAACCTTGGAACACTAACTTCAACCTAATGAACAAACCTACCTACTCGGAGTTTGGAATTCAAAACCCAAAGGATTCCTACTATCTATAGGGATCCCCCTAGGCCTTGACACCATTTATAGAAGAGATCTTGGAATAAGTAGTTGGCTTGGAAGTTTGCACTTTTATTGATGGATTCTTATACCGTTAGGTACAAATAGTAGAAGAACATGAATAGAAAACATCCTCCATTACAAAATGGGGCGTCTTTTCTTATAATGTGATGCCATTTAGAATAAAGAATGCACCAACAATATTCACATGTATAGTGGTAAGCGCATTCAAATAATTCATCCCGAGTTTTGACAAGTTTATATTGATAATTAGATTGTGTATGAAACGACAACTAAATATTGGACAAGTGGTGTAGAACCTATGGAGAGTCAATATAACCATAACTGTGAAGGCTTATTAGTAGTATAATATGCACATCTCCAATTGGTTGCATATGAAGGATGCAAAGAATTGGCGAGGAGAACAAGTAAATCCAAAAACTAACAATGTGAGTAAACTCCAAAATCACAAGTGTCATAGATGCATCATGTAACAATTGATCAATATCATGTAGAAACATTAACATGCAGGAACATGTAGTCAAAACATTAAGATGCCCCCAAATGAAAAAGGACATGAGAGGTGAATAATCATGGAATCATGTGTGTAAACATGTATAAGATATAAGCATGTAAACACTAGAAATGATAGGATTACCCCTAAGTGTGTAAACATGGAGGTACATGGGTAATTAGATAGCGGCATCACCTATGGTCAAGAGTATAACAATGAAGCTACATAGGTGAAGGATAAAGATAGGAAGTAATAAAGGGACATATAAGAACATAAATCGTTTGAATGTGCCCCTTGGAACTTTGGAAACCAACAACTTGTTCTAAAATCCTTAATTTTACTAGTTCAGGTTTGGGTTCGAGGGTTTGGTTTACGGGTTCGGGCAAAGTTTTTGGGGGGTTGGGTTCGTTTTGGGTTTGTTAATACAAAAACATATGAAAATTAGAAATATATATATATATTTGCAGCAGTAATTTAAGTTCAAAATACATCACCACTTTCTTAGTCAAATAATAAAATATTATTGATACTCGAATGTCATGATATAAATTAAAGTTCAAACATAATAATGTCAAGTGTTTACAATCAGCCATCATTGATCATTGATCAAATATCATATGGGTCATCAAAAATATCATCATCAACTTCCATATTAGATGATACATGTTGTGGTAAATTAGAAGAACCACAAATAGCGTCAGTGGCACTCACACAAGCAGTACCACTAGCACTGACACTAGCACTCTCATACTCGCTAGCTGCCTCAGGCTCATAGTCATCATCTATATCAAGTGCAGCTAAGTGGCTTGTGGAAGCATCCAAGTCAAGATAATCCGGATCAATACCCCACTTCCTTGTGTCTCCTTTGTAGGAACTTTGTTTGTGTTTAATGAGGCGCAAGTTTGAATGCTCATACACCAAGTCCTCTGCCTTTTTTGAATGTAGTCTATTGCGCTTTATTGAGTGGATGGAGTATGTGCTCCAATTCCTCTAAGAAGAAGACGAACTAGCAACCTATTAAGACCAAATTAAAATTAAATAGTTAAGAGTTACAAAATTTAACTAATTAAAATACAAATAATTTTTTTTTATAAAATATAAAACTTAAATTTAAAAGATAAAATATTTTGACTATAAACCTTACTTGGGATAAAAAAATTTATTGCAAGAGGTTGTAGGTACGTGTATTCTTGGCCATGGAAGTACCACCAACTACGAGCATCCACCTTGTACTTGTCTCGAAGAGCATCAAGACCACAATCACTGGAGCACGCAAAACCCATGAACTCAGCCCTCACTAGATGATGCCAGTCATGATCAATGAAGAGTCTACGAAGTGCTGCCTTGTACCCTTGAGCCACTTCAGCATCTCTATATGGGGCAACTCTTGATGTCACAAAAAGTAGCTCAACACTATAGTATTTGGGACTCAATGCAAAAGCAAGAAGATGCAACAGAGTGGTCATTTTGTTCCATCTCTCTACAATGATTTGATGTAACTCTTTGAAGAAATTTTCTTCAAGATCTTCCTCTTTTGCATTGATGATGGTTTTCATCTTCTCAATCTTTGAGTCGATGCCATCATATACTCGCTCAAACAAGGTCTATCCATGTCAGTATAATGGATCATGCTCAATATGGGCTCAGTGAAACTGAGGAGATACTCACTACGATCCCACCAACTGTCATCTAGGATCATTTGCTTTACCTTAGTTGTCCTTTCAGTGCTAGATTGCCTCCATACGAACCAATTAGGGTTGATGACCATATTAGAGAGTGCCTCATGAACCTTCACAAGTTGTCTCAACACAATTGTGTTGGAGGCAAAACAAGCCTCAACAACTTGTTTGAAAATAAAAATAAAAATAAAATTTTAGTTTACAAAATTAAAATTTAAAATTAGAAATATTTCTAAAGTGAAACATGTTTATTATTTAACTTACCTTCAATAGCTCCAATTTCGAGAAGGATCTAAATATGCCTTATGACATATGGTTGTTGGTGATGAACATTTGAATGTCTTCAACCTCAACATACACCTATTTGATCCACTCAATGTTGGTTCCAATTTTTTGTAGCATTAGGTTGAGGGAGTGGACAACACAAGGTGTCCAAAAAATGTGTGAATACCTCTCCTCAACCAATAACCCAACAACCCTACAATTCTTTGCATTGTCAGTTACAACTTGCACAACATTTCAAGGGCCCACTTCATCAATAGCTTGACAAAGCATGTTAGCAATAAATGCACCATCCTTCACCTCTCCTTCACAATCCACTGCTCTCAAAAACATTGCCCCTTTAGGGGACACTACAATAACATTGATCAATGGGCGATTTTTTGCATCTTTCCATCCATTAGAAACGATGGTCACCCTTGTTTCGATCCACGAATCCCTTATGGGCTTCAAGAGTCCCTCTACATATTTTTCCTTTTATATCTAATAAGGTGCTACACACCTTCTCAAACCTTGGGCCCTTATACCTCTTTGGAGCCTCATTAATAGATTTCACCATTTTTTGCTAATTTGATGAGCGAACAACATTGAATACCAATCCATTGGCATAGACACATCTTGCTATGTCTTGATCAACAATCCCTCTAGCCTCATTTTGAAATGAAGCTTCCAACAGTCCCTTCAATCTTTTATTTGTAGAGGGCACAATTTGCTCTTGAGGTATGGACATAAATGTGTTAGAAGTATTGTCATTGATGTCAGGACAAATCATGGATGACAAAAATATGTTGAAATAGAGTATCTTTGATATTATCATTATTGGTCCAATGGTTGATTGAAGAAGTTGAAAGAAAATATAAGCACCCAGTCAAACTCGATTATATCCAGTACTTAGGAGATTATATGGAAATCCAGATCTCAGATAATATAATCGAACTATTAAAGAAAAGCCGAATTATTATTTCTAGCAAATTTTATATGAGGTATGGCTGATCAAATAATCAAACAACGAATTTAACAAAGCGGCTGATCTAATAATAAAAAACGAGTTTAAAAGAAACGAGCTTAACAAAAAATAAATAACATAAAATTGCGTCTCTCCATTAAGCCGTATATAACATTAAATCGCGTTTCTTCATTAAGACATATTTTTGAAAGAGTGCGAATCAAATTGCGTTTCTCCATTAAGACGTATTTTTGAAAGAGTGCGAATCTATTGTTCTGAAAAGACGTCTTTAATTTACAGATGCTAATCACTGTCTGGAAAAGGTTCTGAAGTTTTGAAAAGACGTGATGTTCGCTTTGAAGAGATACGATTCTGAAGAAACATGTTTCATTATGGAAGAAAAGTTTCACTTCTAAAAGATACGATCCTAAGAGACAATGAAAGACAATCAAAACAATAAAGCAAATTGTATTCAGATTTTATGAAAAGGCATATTCTCCTCTACAAAAAGACGTATTAAGAAAGTCAAAATAAAATAAAAGTTTATTAAGGCAGAAAAATCAGATTAGTGAAGGGGCATGATTGAAAATTCAAAGACAAGTGTTTTTCAAGAGACACAATCTTAAGATAAAATATATATGTGCAATCCATATTTGCTTTGATCTTGTGGTTGTGAAGTTCAAGTAGTCTAAATCAGAAGCCTATCTTCTTGTGTGGGTTGAGTGTGAGAATTTATATCACAAAGGCAGATTGGAGGATTGGCAGAGTGTAGATCTGATTGACTTCATTTGATTCATCCATCAAGTCAAGGTTTGGTGCCTTGCATTAGGGGTTGGTGCTCCTTGTAGGTAGGTGCCTACTAAAGTTGTAAAGGTTAGGTGTTCCTTGTAGGTTGAATCCTACTAAATCATCTTTCTTGTAGATACAGTAGGTTGGTGCCTACTTTCTTGAAAAAATCATTTCAATAAAGTTGTGTCAACTTGTGTAAATTGGTTCATATCAAAAGTTGATTGTAATAAGTTTGAAAAAGATTAAGAATTGAAAGTTTGTGTTGATTTACTGATTCACCCCCACCTCCCCTCTCAGTAAATCTTTTGTGCTCTTCAAAATGGATGGCTCTCTGTAGGTGGAAAATGAGAAGGCGGTGTAGGGGGCTTCATCCCTCGAGACCCTCTCTTTATCAAAGGATGACTCGATTTATGACCTATTGCTTGGTTTTCTCTTTCTTGCTCATCAATATATGCCAATATTTGGGCTTCTGGAATGCCCTTTTTATCTTCACCTGGACAAGCTTTGATGCCTAGTCTAGGGATCTTGCACAAGTACCGTTTCACTCGACTATATGAGCTCAAATATTTAACAATGCAATGACTACAAATCCAAACATATACTCCACCACCTGGAAGTTGTTGAACCACTTCAACATATTTCCAAAGGGGAGAGTTTGGGTCTGTTTTGAAACGAGATTGGTTCGAGGAGCTAGAACTGGTTGCCATTGTAATACTAAGGAAAAACACATTCCATTTATTCAAAATTTCAAAGTATTTAAACTAAACAACTTAATTTATTTCAAAAAAATGAATGTATTATAGATACCTAGAAGAATGAAAACAAAACAAAAACTTAAAAACAAAATAAAAGAGTTCATTTGTTAAAAAAAAAATGTAGAAGAAAAAACCAAAAAACTTCAAAAACCTACCTCTTTTGAAGAAATCTTCCTCTACGATCTTCTTGGCAACAAACAAACACTTGCAAGTGCTTAGGAATAGTACAACAACCAACTTCAAACGATCAACGATCAATCTTCAACTCTATTCGTGCTTGTGCAAGCAAGAAAAAAAGCTCAGCAATGGAGGTAAAAAGTTTTGTTTTTCATTCACAAATTGATAAATGAGTATGTTTTTGCCTATTAGATGTTTTAGGAGGCATGAATTAGGGTTGAAGACATATTTTAATGTTTAAAAGTGAAAAAAGAAGTCAAAAAAATATAAAAAAATTGCAGAAAAAGAAGACTTTTCTGTGGTTGGGCATGATTTATCCTGGGTCCGTCAGAACTGGACCCACAGACTGTGATCCAGACCTTGTCTAGACCCACATTTTCTGGGCCAGACCTTGTCCGGACCTAGGCTGGACTGGACCCAGAGCTCAGACCCAAGCCAAATCGAACCAAAGCCTACCTATGCATACCCCCAAACCAGTAACATAGACCGAAGCTAAAGCAACACCCGTGCTTTTCCTATTTGTTGCACTACCTGCCCAATTTGAGTCTGTATACCTTTGCAACTTTACTATCTCCTCCGTTGTGCCCCTCAAATATATGAGAATGTTTTGCTGCTACTTGATGCTCTTGCCTTGGATCCACCATGAACTGACTCAAGGTGTTAATTGCAAATCATGTATCTGGTCTAGTGTTGACCAAATACATTAAGGAACCTATCGGTTGCCTATACGACATGGGATTAACCAACTCTAAATCTGAAATTATCACCTTCTTTAGATTAGTGATCATAGGTGTGGCCATAGGTTTGCAATCTTCCATTCCGAATCACTTAAGATCTTAACTGCATACTTACCTTGTCCAAGAAAGATCTCCGTTGGATCTTGCCAAACCTCTAAACCCAAAAAGTAATGTATAATGTCCATGCCCTTTATCTCAAACTCAAAAGCTCAATCTACTTTGTACCCTGCAATGAGCTGCTCTACTCTTATAATAAACAAATCATCTACATATAACACCAAAATAAATAGATCGGTCTCAACAATTATATCATATAAATAACGATTTGCTTCACTTTTGGTGAAGCCAATACTTTGCAGATACTCATCTACCTTGGAATACTGTTTGAGTCCATACAAGGCTTTCTTAAGCTTGCAAACACGGGATTCCTTCTCATTTACCTCAAAGCTTTGAGGCTGCTCTATATATGCTTCTTTCTCAATTATACCATTAAGAAAATTTGTCTTAACATCCATTTGTTGTATCTTCCATCTCATAAATGAAACTAAAGACTTAACTATTCTAATTGAAGTGTTTTTGGCGGCTGGAGTGAATGTCTCCTCATAGTCTACTCTCTCTTTTTGGGAGAACCCTTTTGCCACAAACCTCGCTTTGAACTTCTCAATGCTACCATTTGTAGCATGCTTGATTTTGTAGAGGTGCTTGGAACTCACAATTGATTTCCCTTTTCATCTTGGTGCTATTTGCCATACATCATTTTTAATGACGGATGTGTATTCTTCCACTATTGTTTCCTAGATACTATAAGGCTCTAAATCTATGATGCTACTCATCAATGCCATGTAGTTTGGAGAGTTCTTTGGGGGTCTTCTCTCCTTGAATGTGCTCTTAGGAACACCCATATGCTCTTGAGCATCCCTCAATGTTTGTGTGCACTACAACTCACAAATAAACCCTTCCTGTTGGAAGGTTCCAATTTGGTTCTCTTCTCTATAGGTATATGAATATAAATTGGACAACTAAAGATGCTAAAATTACTCATTTTTGGCTTAATGCTAGTGAATACTGTTGATGTGTTTTTCGTGACCGCACCAACGCAGAATAAAGTCGCCAACGGCTACCCTATTCTCTCTTGATCAAAGTATCCAGCACGCTAAGATTGCGAGAGAGTTCGTGCGTTCAACTCCAAGGTTCTTTCAATGCGAATAGTCTCAGTTGGCTCGATGTGATTTGCTGGTATTTCAAGGGGACTTACGGAATTGTTCAACAGTAGAGGAAGGGGTTTTCACAATTCGACAGATTTATCAATGAAGCACAGGTTTCCTATTCTAACCAGAAAGTACTGAATTGAAATGGTGTAAGGTTTAGAGAGTCTAAATTTAAGTGCGGGATATGGAGCTCAACTTTAGCAAACTTCAACCAAACTTCTCTTTGCCTCGCCTCGGACAGCTTCCACGAGTCGGTGCAATCTTCAGGGGAGATGACTAAAGATGTTCAAACCACCACTTGACATGAAGATACCATCACAATGATGCATACCATCATTCAAATTGTGATTGAAGTTAGGCCCACAACATTTCCAGTTGACCACACAAGGCGAACACACCATCAGTGAGCCCGCTAGTGGTATGGATAGACGAAGTTGCTTAGATCAAACACCACGTTCCACAGCTAACATCTACTTGCATAAAAATGAAATTACGCTACTCTACGCTACTTGAAGTAGAAGGGATGAAGAAACCTTGCTAGCTATCCATAACAAAGACGAATTTCACCATCAATGAAAAGATCTTTTATTATGAAAGTTTTACCAACAATCTCTTGCAAAAGTTTTCAAGGGAAAACTTTCCTTCTTCTTCAACTACACTATCAATCTATACTAAGCTACTTTTAAGTTGCCCCTCTACTCTATGTCTACTGTCTACCTCTAAGCTAATTTCTAATGAGATACAAATGAGGGGGACTCCCCCTTTTATAGTTGGCCAAGTCTAATGGACGGCTCAGATTACAATCGGCTGGATGGCCCAGATCGTGCCACCTCAGCCCTAAACAAGATTCACCCTAAAAACCGCCACCAAGAGGGGTGGGGTAATAAATGAGCCATTAATGTCCATCATCCTTCTAGAAGATTCCAACCTTGACATGCGTTCACACTGCCCTTGATTTTGACGTTGTTCTTCAACCTTGCTCGAGCTTCCATTCTTTTCTCCATCTCGAGTTTTGAAAACATTTCTTCTCTGTCACTAAGTCTAACACTTAGCCATTTTCTTGCAACCTTTCTTCCTTCAAGGTTGAAATGTCATCTTGGATCACTTAAGTCATCACCGCTTGGTCTCGACGTTTCTCTAGTCAACTTCGTGTTCAAATTCTTCATGCCTTAGCCAAATTTTCAACCTATCTTGCATTCTGCTCTGCATACTTCACTCTGATATTTCATCCGACTCAGGCTCGAGAAAAATGCTTTCATCAGGAACTTGATCAAAAATTATCTAGGCACCCAACTTCAAATTCATCCTCCAAGGCATTTTATCTTCACAAACATTTCCTTCCTTGCCTTAGAAAATTTCTCAAATTTTCCTTAGGAAATTCATCAACCTGGTGTCCATCAAAAATCTCCACCTTGAAGGCTTCGACGAATTGCAGAAGACACTAAAATCCGTTCCTCGTTGACAATCTTCAATACCTAGAAGAAAATTTTCTTCAGAACGCGTCGAACTCATGGGTGCACAACGAACGGGTTCATTTAATTTTCTTGAATCTTGCACCTTGGAAAAAATAATTTTTTTAACAAATTTGATTCCGTTCTTCATATCTGTGAAGATTTCTTGTTGCTTTGACTTGAAATTTTTTTATCAATCCTGTAATGCCAACATCTTCTGACTCCGTCATTGGAAAAATTCATGCCCAGGAAAGTTTTATCATCTCAGAGTCTAGGCGTATTTTCTTAAGGAAGAAAATATTTCGTGCCTTAGAAATTTTTTTTTAAATCACTTAGCACTTTTAAAAATTTTGCCTTAGGAAATTTTTACTCAACTTCGTTCACCTTGCCTGTGAGGAAAATTTTATTTCATCAACTCACTTAGAAAATTATTTCCATTACCTTGGGCACATTTTATATTCTATGAGGGATGTCTTTCATTTTAAAATTCCAACGGCCAGCATATTATCTCCACCCTTAGGCGCATTTTGCACATGGAAGGGGATAAAACTTTCCACGCCTAGTATATTTATTCATCTTTACCTTAAGCGCACCCCACACCTAGAAGAGAATATTTCACATTTCAACGCCATAGTCATTTTATCTTTTCCATTTCACCTTGTTTACCACTTTTCACTCCACACTTTACTTTTTTCATGGTGCATTTGGGCATATGAGGAGGATGGGCGCATTTTGCATGGTGAGGTGGATGAAACTTTTTCAAATGCCTTTGACTTGTTGACTTGTTTGTTGCATGGGTGCATTTGATGGGTGAGGAGGATAAAGTCCATGCCTTAGAATCTTTTTCCCATCAAACTCTCAAGGTGGGTGCATTTGGCCATAGGAGGTGGATGAAGTTTTATACTTAGAAAAAATTTCAAATATGAGACCTTGCATGAAGGTGCATTTTGAGGTAGCTGCAGGATGAAACTTGTGCCTTAGAAATTTTTTATGCTTCTTCATCAAGCAGGGCGCATTTGGAGGTGGTAGGAGGATATCCAACACTTAGAATATTTTCTGATGCTATTAACTTGAAGTGGGCGCATTTTCATGGTGGTGCGGGATGAAGTCTCAGACTTAGCCGTTTTTTCTTCGTCTTCGCCAGTTCCTCCATGCCTTACTATAAATAGTAAGTCTCTTGATTTTCACACTTCAGAGGCTCAAATTGTTTTGAAATTTTAAACACTGCATCTTCATGACCTCGTGAGCCTATTGACACTGCTATTTTGGGTTGGGCTGCTATTTTTAGCCCATTTCTGAAGGTGGTTTGCTATTTATAGTAACTGCCTGCTTCTGATACCTCCACAACTCCGTTTGATTTGAAATTCGAATGATGCGCTCCTCATCACGTGACCTGCCTGTTGGCATTGGCGCCTATTGCTGACTTTCTATTTTTAGCCTGTTTCCAAAATGACTATAAATAGTAAGTGCTCCATTTGCCTTCAAATTTTAACAACAGATAGCTTGGAAGACGCTGATCGCGGTGGTTTACACCGGTTTTCGAAAATTCTGACTTTTTACCTCTCTTTCGGGTCCCGAAGCTGGAAACCCTAATTCATCCTGCATGTATATCAAATGGTCTCCGTTTATTCTCGTTTCTGCTGCATTGCGATCAGCTCGTGATTCTAAAGTGCTGGGAGGCGGCTGCCGGGATGCACCTGTTAAAAATAGTAAGTTCCTAAATGAGTGACCATCTCCGTTTGCATGTCACATCATCGTGAAGCTCTCGAAAAACCCATAAGGAATATGCAGACATGCAAAGAAAACCCTGACATGCAAACCCTAAAAATAGCCTCTGAAGGCTGAACCCTGAAAGTTGTCATCTCATTTTGCATGTCACACCATCGCAAAGGTCTCTGAAAACCTAGAAGGGATCTCCAAACATGCGTTGAAAAACTCTGCATCTAGGCCCTGAAATCTGCTTCGGAAGCTGAACTGCTAAAAATAGCAAGTTGTCTATTTTAGCTCAAATTTTGCACACGAGTAACTTGATGTGTTCTGAATGCAGTGTGACTGTTAAGACCTCAAAAATGCTGACGGAATGCCTGGAATTACACACTTACTAAAAATAGTAAGTTGTCAGAATCTGATGAAATTTAGCTGAGAGTCTACTGGAAGCATACCGACATCAATGTCAATCTCTATTTTCAATTTATTCACTTCATTTGATTTTGGATTGACCAGAAAAGTACAAACCCTAATTTTACCGACTTGGCCAAAATCCCACATCAGACGGGCACACCCCGAAAGACATACAGTAGAAAAGAGAGACAACGACAAAACAAACTAAAATCAAGCCAAAAGTTCAGAACGAAGCAAAAATTAGGGGGGTCCCCATTTGCAATGGGGTGATGTGTGAAAAAGGTCACAACAAATACCTCCTTTGGTGTCTTGTCCTCAAAGAACTTGTGAGGACACTTGATTCAAATTGTTGTATTACTTGCTTTTGCCCATAGAAACATTGATAAGTTTTGGTCATGAATCATAGCGGTAACAACCTCTATAATGCATTTATTTTTCCGTTCTACAACCCCATTTCACTATAGGTTGTATGAAATAGTTAATTCCCTCTTGATCCTTGCCTCCTTGTAGAAACCCTCAAATTTGTTGGAGTATCCTCACACCCATTGTTCAATCTTAAGACCTTGATCTTCTTCCTTTATTTGATTTTCAACTAGAGCTTCAAACTCCTGGAACCTGCTAAAGACCTCATCCTTGGTCTTCAAGAAGTAGATCCAAGTATTGCAAGAGAAATTATTAATAAAGGAAACATAATACATGCTTCCTAAAATTGATGCTATTGAGATTGGTCCACAAACATCTGAATGCACGAAGTTTAGAATTTCTTTTGCTCTATGTTCACTTCTTGGGAAAACAGCCTTGGCATGCTTGCCAAGTGTGCATCCTCTACATACTCATTACTGATCAATATTGAAATTTGGAAGACTTGTGACTATCTCCCTTAGTATAGGCAATGCTTTGTGATGTAGATGCCCCATCCTCTTGTGCCATAACTCACATAGATTATCACTGTTATGAGCTAGAGTTGGAACTAGTTCACCCCACAACCTATATAGATTGCCTTCTCTAAACCCATTTACTTATGCAGTATCTAGGCTAGATTCATTTGGCTTGATAAGGACTTGCTGATTCTTGAATTCAACTGCATTCAATAGTAGAAAGACAAGATTGTTGGAAATATTGTCATTGATGTCAAAGGGAATATAGGAAACAGATGTTGTCATTGATGTCAAAGGACAAGGCCTAAAATCAGGAGATGGCTAAATTATTGTGCATGTCTTATGCCAAATTTATGGCACCATTATCAAGATATCCTGAGCAAAGGAGGAGATAATTAATTGGAAAAATGATGGTTTATTTTCTACATGGGCTGACCCATGTAATGCATCTTTTGGAGGAGTGTTATTGCAAAATTATATTTGAATAACTTGAAGTCTTGGACGACCCCCCTTGGAGCCGCCTCACTTAGAGGTTTTTTTTTGAAAAATTAAAATAAATTAATTTTGTATTTAAAAAAGGGGGCAACCTCCCTAGAGTGGTGCGCCCAATTTGGGCAAGGAAAAATTATTAAATAAAAATAAATTATTCACGTTGACCAACCTGTTTTGAGGAGGTGCAACCCCTGGATGAAGAGCCATTTGAAAGTATATAACTAAGGATTCATTAGAGGTTCGTTCATAATCAATTCAATTGCAATATTATTCTGATTTAGAGCAGATTTACTGGTGTATGAAGAGCAGGAAGAAAGCGTTATTGCAGAAACTATTTATCAAATATTTGAGTAGATTGATGAGACCCATTTGATCTTATTGGAGAGAACTCATGAGGGAACATCATTGAAGATCATAGTGCAGATTCATGTGCAGATATATTGCAGATTTGTGAGCAGACATTAAGGCAGAAATATTTGTGAAAGCAATGCATTATCGCGATCAGATTTGTGAGTGAATTCATTGCATATGTTTCCTAATTCAAGAGCAGATCTAGAGAAGAAGAAGGAGCAGATTTATGAGCAGATATCAGAGTTTTTAAGAGCAGAAAATCAGACATATTTAGAGCAGACCTAATGCAGATTTTGTGAAGATAAATTTCAGATTTGAATGTATTTATTGAAGATCCATTTTTCAAGACTTGAGTGGGAGCATTTTGCAGATTTAAGAGAAGAGTTTAAAGCAGATTTTTGTTGAAGTCCTTGAAGGGATCTAGGGCAGATCCAACAACATTACAAGCACTTTGTATTTTGAAGGTTGGTGCCTTCTACTTTGCAAGATTGTGAAGTTGGAGCCTCTTATTGAAGAGATTGGAGTCTCTTGCTGAGTTGGTGCTCAGTGGTGGGGATTGGAGTCTCCAGTGAGTTGGTGCCTACGAAGTTGTAAGAAATTTTCTATAAAAGCAATATTTTGCCATGGTTTTCTCCCACAAGGGTTTCCACTTAAAATTGTGTGTGCATCTCTTGTTCTCTATTGTTAGATCTTAATTGTGTGGATACTTTGATTATTGCTTTATGATTGCCAAAGTTATAAATTGAGAAAGTTGGTCTTATACTGATTCACCCCCCCTCTCAGTATAAGTGTGTGTGTTTTTTCAAAGATACCATTGAGAAATCCTTCTCAAATTTGGGAGCAAACCTGTTCATTTGAATTTTTGTAGAGGCTACCACTTCCTTCTATTGCCGCTTCCTATTGTCCTCCTTATCTAGACACGTTGATGCATAATGACAGAATTTATAAAAAATAAAGCACTGATTTTGCTCAAGTCCTCCTTACTTGGTTGTGAGGATGCATCCTCATTCTTTCCCTTAACCTTGTTGATTCCTTTTCCTTTAGTTTTCTTCGTCTGTCCAAAGAGAGCTAAATTATTGTCACCACCCTTTTTGTTGACTTTTCACTCCATTTGTTTGAATAGAGTTATTCCACAGTCTTTCAAAAGAAGGAAGATTCTCTCGGGCACAAATGCTTTGTGTAAATGCTTGCCATGAAGATGAGAACCCATTTAATGCCAAATTTACTGGCTCTGTATTTTCTACCTCCTTCCCACTTGTTGCAAGTTGGTCACGAAGTTGTGTGACCTTCATCAAGTAACTGATAACTGTATTTGATTTAGTCTTCTCTATGGATCTGAGTTTGTTTCGCAATATCATTTTCTTGTTTGTGTTCTCATTTTGGTAAAGACTAACCAAAGCATCAAACATCTCCTTGGCTGTTTACTTTTTAGATAAGTGAGGAATTAAATGATCCTTTATTGTATCCGTGATCATCTGCTTGGCCTTTACCTCCTTTTTATGAGTTGCCAATTGCTACAGATTTGTAGGTGTGTCACCTCAACTTCTATAATATCCTAGAGATCATTTTCTTCCAATATCAAAGTCAATTTGACTTTCCAAGGCAGGAAATTTAATGCATCTTCCAGTCTATCCTCAAATTTGAGGCTAGCTAATGCCATTTAAAATACTTTTTCTTTTCAGAAGAAACTCCCAAATCTAGAAAAATAAATTGCTCTAAAGATTTGAAAAAAATACCTGTAAAAAAATTGCCCTAGCTGCAGATTTTAAAAACCTTGGTTGTGAGTAAAATGTGCCCTAGCCATTGGGATAAACCTTAGTTGTCATGGACTGCACAAAAATGTTCAGAAACCTTCATCGTGATTTCTAAAAAAACCAATTCCTGGTTCCTTAAAACTCTTGTTATGGGTCTTGGAAAACTGCAGAAAAACCGACACAATTTTAGAAGAAATAATCCCGTGATTTAAAAAACAATCCCGTGTGTTTTCATATGGGAATTGAGCATGATTTGCAACGAAAACCACACGATCTTTCTCCTGGTTTGGCTGCAATTTTTCAACAAAAATAAACCTGCACGATTAAAAAAAATTCTGTGATTTCTCTTTTGAAAATCTTATGCGACCCAAGGACTAATTACCTATGCAATCCCAACACGATGAGCTCCGATACCATGAAGATTTCTAACCCTTGGTGACTGCTGTCCTAATGTTTCTCTAATTAAATAACTCAAATAGAACTATGTAATAGCAGAAAAATAAATTTCTCAACATTGCAACAATCATACTAGCTGAAACAAGAAGTCACAAAAGTGTTAAAAACATAGCTAATTACACCTTGAAATCAGCTTTTCATTCTGGTGCAGGCAGGATTTCAACCTCTGCAATATCACCTCTCTCAAAACAAAAACTACATAACCAATGATAAATCGAATTGACAATTTCATTTGTCAATTTGCATCGATTTAAATTTACATCAGAAGAAAGAAAGAAATTTCAATTTCACTTCCAGAATTGTCACAGGTATACTCCTCCATCATCTTTCACAATTAAAATAACTTCAAAAAAACAAAATTGAATTCAATTTACTGGATTCTTAGTTTACATTACACATTTTGCAAATGTAAATTCTGCATACATTAAACTCTACAAATTATTTCAATTTGCTGACTTTTCCTTCCATGATGGCTCGATCTGCTCTCTAATTGCAGCTCTGTTTTATTATTTCTGCACATTTTAGACTTCTTACAGGCCTCTTCTTCAAACACACCATTTACTTTGGCGCAGCCTACGTTATTGCCTCCTCTGTATTTGTTTTTGCATTCTTCCCCTTTCCAGTATGGTGTCCCTCCTTTTCCCTTTCCTTGTTTTCTGCGCTGCTTATTCACACTTTTTTCCCATTTCTATGCAGCCCACTTGTATTTTCTTCTTGCTGCCTACTTTTAGACTTCCCCCTCTTCCCTGTTTGCTGGTTGATCCCCTACACCTGCTATTGGCTGCGTGCCACCTTCTTGCACAGCCTATATTCTTCTTTTCTTCCTGCACAGGTGCACAACCTCTTTCCCAAACTGGTCAATTCCCCCTTACCACTGCTGGTGCCCCCACTTTATTCAATACTTTCATACATTTTAACTCCTCTAGGTATGCCACAACCCTTCAATTCTTTTAGAATGTAATTTCAATGTGATTTTCACTCCAACTGCCACTTTGGACACCTTTTATTACTCTTATTTTGTTTTAAGAATCTTCTAATTCATGTCTCTGGCCGTGACCGTTAACATTCTTTTGGCACTGAATCATTTGTTTTCCCCATCAACTGCGCAGTCCCTCCAATCTGCATTTTATATTTTTAATAGTTGACTTTTAAATCTCCCATCTCCGCTACTATGCGTCGCCCCTTGCATTCTTCCTTGTTTGCAATGTCTTGGTGCCTCTATCACTTTTGCCATTTTGGATTCCTTTATAATAAATTGAATCAACTCACCCAACAGATCAGCAATATATCCATTTTAATTAAAATTGAATGGATAATCAATTACTCCAAGATCAAAGTCGACCTCCAAAAATGTAGATTAAAATCCATTTCAACAAAAATCAAATCTTCAAATGCATAAAGGTATAAGATGTTTGTCAATTTGTGACAAAACGTCATTCAACTCCTTCCACAATCGACCGTGAAAAACGAGTTAGAATGCAACTCAAAATGGACAAAACCAAAACCAAAAATGAGAAAACAAGATTCCAATTATTTTTTGGTGATGTGGATTGCAAATCCACCCGGATGTTTTGCATTAGACACGCCAAGTAGGAAATTTGTGAGCATAGGCTCACAAAGGCAGAGTTGAGTGATAGAATCACCCTTTGAGATTGCGAACAATTTGCAGTGAACTCCATTGCTGTGACAAGTGCACCAAATTATTTAGTTTCTTCTAGCACCTCATCTGAACATTTGTCATCCTCTTCCTGCAACTCTGCTCTACACTCTTCTTCCTTTCGTGGACTTGCATCCACCATATACAGTCCTCTTCCGCCAAAGACTCTCTCCTCTCCTCCTCCAATTACTCACTTTTCTGCTCTTTTTTGTGGGATTCAACTCACCACCGACTGACCACCTCCACCAAATCTCTTTTGTCACATCCTCTAGAGCCTCTACCTCAGTGACTTCCTTTGCCGTTGCATTGCACAACTTTTCTATCTCTGCGATCTCCTCCTCAAGCAACACTTGCTCTTCTTCAGGTTATTCATTGAACACTCGATCCTCATACATCATCACATACTTTGTTTCAACTGCAACACCCTCAACTGCTGCAACTTCACTCACCACGACATCTTTTGTATTCTGGACAATCTCTTCGCCACACACTTCTAAAACCTCTCCATCTTCAGCCAATGCTGCAACAAATTTCTCTTCTTCACTTTTCTCTCTTCTACTTTGATTTCTCTCAAACCTCTCAACATCCTCTTCATTTCAGTCTTTTACTCTGCTCTTCTGAAAGTACTGAGACCCCCAAAGGATTGCCCACAACAAAGCCAAAACACTTCCTCTTTTTCATCTTTCACATACAATTTCCAACCTGCAACACAATCAACTCTTTTTCGTCGGCTTGTCCCTCTCAGCTCTCAATTGCTTGGGACTCCTCACATGCTTGCAACAATTCTCTTGAGCTTTTCGGACAACTCTACCGCTTCACACTTACTTTTAGGTGCAAATTGCCTCACAGTCAATGATCTGTTCACACAACTCCACCCTCAAGTCCTGGTGTAGACTGCCTCACGTTCGGCGATCTGTCCACATGCTCAGGATCATGGGCTCTGGTACCATTTGGTGTAGGCAGAATTTCAACCTTTGCAATATCACCTCTCTCAAAACACAAACTACATAACCAACAATAAATCAAATTGACAATTCGATTTAAATTTACATCAAAAGGAAGAAAGAAAATTCAATTTCACTTCCAGAATTGTCATAGGTATACTTCTCTATCATCTTTCACTATTAAAATAACTTTAAAAAAAAACAAAATTGAATTCAATTTATTGGATTCTTAGTTTACATTACATATTTTGCAAATGTAAATTGTGCATACATTAAACTCCACAAATTATTTCAATTTGCTCACTTCTCCTTCCATGATGGCTCGATATGCTCTCTAATTGCAGCTCTGTTTTATTATTTCTGCACATTTTACTCTTCTTACAGGCCTCTTCATCAAACACACCATTTACTTTGGCGCAGCCTACATTACTGCCTCCTCTGTATTTGTTTTTGCATTCTTCCCCTTTCCAGAATGGTGTCCCTCCTTTTTCCTTTCCTTGTTTTCTGTGCTGCTTATTTACACTTTTTTCCCATTTCTATGCAGCCTTCTTGTAGTTTCCTCTTGCTGTCCACTTTTAGACTTCCCCCTCTTCCCTGTTTGCTGGTCGACCCCCTACACCTGCTATTGGCTGCTTGCCACCTTCCTGCGCAGCCTATATTCTTCTTTTCTTCCTGCACAGGTGTCTTTCCCAAACTGGTCGACTCCCCCTTACCACTGCTGGTGCCCCCACTTTATTCCCAAACTGGTTGACTCCCCCTTACCACTGCTGGTGCCCCCACTTTATTCAATTCTTTCGTATATTTTAACTCCTCCAGGTATGCCGCGACCCTTCAATTCTTTTAGAATGTAACTTCAATCTGATTTTCACTCCAACCGCCACTTTGGACACCTTTTATTACTCTTATTTTGTTTTGAAAATCTTCTAATTCATGTCTCTGGCCATGACCATTCACATTCTTTTGGCACGGAATCATTTATTTTCCCCATCAGCTGTGCAGTCCCTCCAATCTGCATTTTATATTTTTAATATTTAACTTTTAAATCTCCCATCTCCTCTACTATGTGTCACCCCTTGCTTTCTTCCTCCTTTGCAACGTCTTGGTGTCTCCATCACTTTTGCCATTTCTGATTCCTTTAAAATAAATTGAATCAACTCACCCAACAGATCAGCAATATATCCATTTTAATTAAAATTGAATGGATAATCAATTACTCCAAGATCAAAGTCGACCTCCAGAAATGTAGATTAAAATCCATTTCAACAAAAATCAAATCTTCAAATGCATAAAGGTATAAGATGTTTATCAATCTGTGATAAACGTTATTCAACTCCTTCCACAATTGACCGTGAAAAACGAGTTAGAATGCAACTCAAAATGGAGAAAACCAAAACCAGAAATGAGCAAGCATGATTCAAATTATTTTTTGGTGATGCGGATCGCCAATCCACCCAGATGCTCCTGCATCACATTCCTTCAAAAAACTTATAAGGAAACCTCTACAAACTGTTCGCCAAACAGCTGCTTTGAATTTATCATTGCATATTTAATTTCTTATGCCTATCTTATACAATTTAGCACAAATCTAATCTTCAAAAAGCTCCTTATCTCTTACAAGATATTTAAGTTCGAAGATAAGTCTATATCATTGATGTATACTACACTTTATTAGACTTAATTAACTAAATTAATGGTTCACTTTTTACTAAAAGTGAAATGCAAAATAGATTAACTCGAACCACTTCCAACACATTCACATTGAATTTGTGCAAAAGTTCCTATCCGAGCTAAAAACTCAACACTAAGTACTCATAATTAGAAAGTAGGAATGACTTGAAATGTAAGATGCATCAGTAGTACCATCAAACCATCAAGCAATAACTCCTCATCAAGAGCAATAATATCATCATGTAGGAGGTAATAAATCATCATTATTTACATGAGAATCTAATGAACTATCATCATAATGCATTCTATCTTCATGTATAAAAGAAGTTACCTCACATGAATCGCTATTGCTAGGCTTTGCATAAGATGTATATTATCAAAGTACATGAATCTAAGGGTATAGAAATAAAAGCATCATGAGGCTCAGAATATCATGAATAGTGAAGGTGGATTTAACCTCATTACATAAACTGCCTCCCTAGATGTGCCACTAGGACCTAGAACTGCATCATTACACTAAGGGGATAATCAACATAAATCATGTATACAAATGGGGCAAAGTCTGCTAAGATGGAATGAAAAGGGTCAACAATGTTAATGAAAGAGGAGGGGGTAGATAAACATGCAAACAACTCACTCATGGAACATGAAGCATAATCAATATGAAAAAGGATGACATACCATCAAGAATCAAAGGATAGGAATCAATAAAGTGTGAGAACACCTTATAATCCTTGATATATGCATTAAAGTAATCACTAAACAAAGGCTCAGGAATCCATGGTGAAAAGTGTATCAATGAACACAACCCAGAAAGGTTGGGAGGGAAGGGATCAAATATATTCAAACAATGAAGGTCCAAACCCCAATCAAAATATTTCAACAAAAAACTGTAAAAGGTGGACCAAGTTCTAATTAAATCTGAAACAAAATGTATGCAGTCAAAAATATCAAATATGAAACTTTAATGGAGAAGGAATAAACCCTAAAGATAAATTATAAATCTCTAGATGTTAGATAAGTTGGGTTTACCAAAAGCATAGACATAAAATACACCTTTATATACTTATCAATAGGGAAGTGTTGTCTTCTTATCGGGTCCAAGTGTCATTAAAAGTATAAGACTATAAGTTTATTCTTTTTAAGCCCTTTCTTTTTCAGTTTTTTCCTCCCTATTGTTCATTTTGAACTGATCTTGCTGGTTTTAGTATCTTCAAGTTAATGGCTTCTATGTATCCTTATGGTTCTCTGTGAAACAGAACATTGGCACTCATGGTTTAAACCCAAAACAACAACCAGATTGACCATGACAGAACCTGATTATGTTGCATTAAGTAAGCAATTGGAAGGAGACATCTTTTTTTTGTACACAACTTATTTTGCAAATTTTATATGAATTACTAGATCTAAAATGGTTCTATGTTTTCCTTCTTGCTGCATTATTTTTAAGAAATATGCAAAGGAACTTAACAGTGGGGTATTTCTGTACATAAGTTCATCTCTCCCAGTCTCTGGGTGCTGCTTTGGTTGATGTATCTTGAGGGTTCCTTGTGGTTATTTCTCATATCTGTTCTTAGTGATTTGAACAATGCTCATTTGTGACCTCCACAGCTTATCTGGATCAGTTTGATGCAAGTAATGCTGCAAAGGAATCAGAAGTAAAAGCGCAGAAGTTGTTTTCTGAACCAAAGAGGGTTGCAGAGAAGTATCCTGTCGGTGAAGCTGGTGATATTAAGAAGAAAAATATGATTTGTCTTAATTGGTTGCTTTCTGATGAGCCACTGGACCTGGAGACTGAGTTGGCACTTGGCTTTTTAGATCATCTAATGTTGGGCACCCCTGCAGCCCCACTCAGAAAAACACTTCTGGAGAGTGGTTTAGGAGATGCCATTGTTGGAGATGGAATTGAAGGGGAACTTCTTCAGCCAGTATTTAGTATTGGTCTTAAAAATGTTGCCGAGGATGATATAGGACGGGTAGAAGAGCTTATTTTCTCGACACTCAAGAAGTTGGCTGATGAAGGTTTTACCTCCGAGGCTGTTGAAGCATCAATGAATACAATTGAATTTTCACTAAGGGAAAATAACACTGGTTCATTTCCTCGGGGTTTGTCCTTGATGCTTCGCTCCATGGTAGAACACTTCTCCTAATGCTATTTTTATCGTGACAGTCTCTAATTAAAAAGTATTGGATTGAGAATTTAAACAGTTATATCTTGGAGGGTGATAAAGAAGCTGTTTTTTTCATGATATACTCACTGTCAGTCTCACTGTCTCTGTGTATTTCATACAGGGTAAATGGCTTTATGGTAAAGACCCTTTTGAACCTTTGAAATTTGAAAAGCCCTTGGAGACCCTAAAAGCACGCATTGCCCAAGAGGGATCAAAAAACGTATTTTCTCCATTGATTCAGAAGTTCATTTTGGATAATCCTCATCGTGTGACAATTGAATTACAGGTAAATATTTTTCTCTTGCACAGCTTAAAAGTTGAGTCATTTTAACAGCCAATGTCTTGTATAGGAAAGTGCTTGCTTGTAATAATTAATTCTTAACCTTTGCATTTTTATGGAATACAAGTTGTATTTATTTTGCTCCATATCTTATAAAAGAATGTTGTGATTCAGCCGGATCCAGAAAAAGCTTCTCGGGATGAGGCTGTTGAACAGGAAAAATTAAAGCAAATAAAATCAGGTATGAGTGAAGAGGACCTTGCAAAATTAGTGAGAGCAACAGAGGAGCTCCGTTTAAAGCAGGAGACACCTGATCCTCCCGAAGCTCTTAAATGTGTACCCTGTCTCTCTTTAGATGATATTCCAAAGAAGCCTACACATGTTCCTACCAATGTAAGATTTAACAATTTTGTACTTATTGACACTAGTAAGCTTTTATTTATAGTTACAAGAATAAATGAAATCATTAGTAGCATTATAATCTTACCTTACCTTACTTTCCTAACAAATACTTGAGCTTCTTTTGGTCTTGTGTACTACCTTTTCTGTATATGGAAGTTTCTTTTAAATTCTTATGGACTGAATATTTTTCTTAATTGGAAAATATTTTGTTACTTATTGGTCTGTTATCTTAAGATGTTTACTTGTGGCAGATTACTCAAATTAAAGGAACCAAGGTCCTGCAACATGATTTGTTTACAAATGACGTGCTTTATACAGAGGCTGTGTTTGATATGCGTCCTTTAAGATCCAGTCTTCTTCCATTAGTGCCTTTGTTTTGGTACGCAACCTACATTTTTCTCTGAAATAAATGGAATGTGTTCTTAAGTGTACTCCTTGAAAGGATTTTAAATCCTGGCTACATTGTTGTGAAAGCAGAGATATCTATAAATACTTAACCAATTATTTTTAATTCAATATATAAATGCTTTGTAAAGACTGAGGAAAGTAAATTAAACTTGAATAAATATTCTTAATTGCAGTCAGTCACTGCTGGAAATGGGTACAAAAGACATGGATTTTGTGCAGTTAAATCAGTTGATAGGAAGAAAGACGGGAGGGATTTCAGTTTATCCATCCACTTCATCAGTCAGAGGAAAAGTAGAGCCAGCAAGCCACATTATTGTCCGAGGAAAGGCCATGGCGGGTCGTGTCAACGTTCTTTTTAACTTGGTATATCTTTGCCCTTTGGCTGTATTTAGTATTTAACCACACTTATTGCTATGATGATTTCGAAGTTGATTTTTTGTTTTTCTATTTTCATTGCAATTTTGAATTTTATGAATTTATGTCATTTTAAACATATTTTTTTAATTTGTACTCTTTTGAGGAAAAATGATAAATAAATCAATTTTGGCATCTCATTTGGGACCAGTTTCCTGAGTGTGACATAAGAACTCTGCACAAAATCTTCATTTCAGCTGGCTCATTAGGAGCTTATTTTTTTTATATTGCTGAAATTTAACAACAGTTACATATAGTATGAGCCCAGAAGATGACATAAATATCACTATTACGTCAATCACACAAAGTGGAATCAACAAGAAGGATACCATGACTGCAACCTGGCAGCCTTTATCAAACTACAGATTCGCATAAACTTACTATTCAGTCATCAAGCAGAGGGAAACTTAGTTTTTAACAGATTTATCCAAAATAGATTCGAGGTTTTCTTTTGAATGACCGTCTTAACATTTTTTCTAGCCAGGAAACAGCAACCAAAAAATCACTTCGCCAGCATGGTTTCAGCCTCATGGACAATGAACTCTGCAATGGTTCTGTGACTTCTGTCCTCTCTACTCTTCAGAGGAGCCTTAGCCTCAGCAAGTGAGGAAGGGAAACATCAACATCAGGACCCATAACATCAACAGAAGGGAGATCAGTTTGCATGTTATCTTTATAAGTTGGAAAAGTAGAAGCAGTCAAGAAACCTTCACTAGTTGACCAAACAAATCGCACCAGGGGAATTTCATACCAACTTAGGACTAAGTACATATTAATGGAGATTTCAGATCCAGAGGCAGAACAATAGAGCCCCAATCTTAAGGTTGGAAGGAACAAATTATTCAAAGTGGAACAGGCAACAAAGAAGTGTTATCTGAGAACTTAACATCCAACAACTCTCAATTATCTGGCAATCTAATACCTCTAACCAGGCAACTGGAAGAGGTATCTCTCAAGAAAGATCATGGCTTCAGCAGCAATCACTAACAAAGCAGGGGCCAATGACCGCCCTTGTCTTATAGATCTCTGTAAAACAAAAGTCTTAGACAGATCCATTAATATGAATTTGGGCTGAGGCATCCTTCAAGAATATCTGCACTATTCTATATAATTGATCCTTGAGCCCAAGAGCTCTCAAGATCAACATAATAAAATTGTAAATAGCCATTCAATTGTATCATAATTTCTCAAAACCAAGCAGAGCCATACAAGCATTTTGACCAAATTCCCGAGCTCAGGCAAGTCCTTCCAAGCTATTAATTAGATTATCTTAAATGTATCTTCCCTGAATAAAACCGGTTTTATTATAGGAAACAATCTTATGTAAAATATTATGAAGCCTAATGGCCAAAGGCCCAAAACCATGGCCAAAATTTTATATGAAACATTAAGGAGAGTAACTGGTCTCCATTTTTTGATTTAAGACCTATCCCCATCCTTAGAATGAGCTTGATAATACCTCTATTCATATCTTCATCTAGAGAGCCAACCTTAAGGACTCCTATAAACGTTTCTAAGGTCCCCAGGGATCCAGTTATTTTAGCTTTATAAAACTTACTAGCTAGTCCATGAATACCAGGAGATTTGTCCTTTTTCAACCTATCAATCACCAAGTCAATTTACCTAGTAATACCAGCTTCAAGAGCACTAGCATCCTTATCTTATGAGGCACAATTCTACTGCAAAGATCACAATGGTCAAAGACTCTCATGAACACCATCAGATGAAAAATGATTATTATAAAAGGAGAATAAGGCTCTGCTAATCTCCTTAGGGTTTATACAAAGCACTCATCGAATGTCAATGGCATAATTTTCTTGCTACCATGCTTAGCCTTTAGAGCTGAAAAATTACTAACTGAAGCCATGCCAATCTTGATCCCCAAGCCAAATAGAATTGGTAACATCTAAAAGAATGTTTAGATTGCACTAAAAGATTTTGAGGAGTTACATTACTGGGGTCAGACTATGACCTATCTTCAATTCTTACTGGAACCTCTTCTATATCCCTAGTGACTTTCCTTTGAACAACATTGAAGGACTGAAATAATATCATTCCAAGGGCAGATCTGGGAAGAAGAGGAATTTAGGGCCTTCACCAACTGTCTAGTAACAATAATTCCATCCAAAAAGTTCCTGTCGTTAAAATGAGAGATGTCAAGCTCAAACAACCCATCAGATTTGCCTGAAGATTTTCTAGGAGCACCATTCAAGCTAATTGGAATCTCAATAGGATGGGGATCAGAAAGAGTGAAAGGGAACAGAAAGACCACATTATTATTACACACCACATCTAGAACAAGGCAATCCTTCCTCAAATTCCCATCTTGCTTACATAGAAAACATGCATTAAGAATGCCCAACCCTTTAATACCACATTGAAAGCTTCTATCATCAAATTGAAAAAAAAATAGCTTCAGAAAATTCTTTCTTTGCTTTGACAGAAATCAAAACTCATGGATTTAAATTTTAAATGAGAAAGAGTAGACCTAGTAGCTTCAACTTTTAAAACTTCACCAAGTGGCTTCAAGGCATGGGTGAGCCTAACCTAGAGTTAAGGAGGGGAATTTTAACTTCAATCCACTGAGGAGTGTAGAAACTGTCACATCTAGGGGGCTAAGGACAAAGGACCAAGATAAATCTTAAAATGTAATCTATCCATATTCCAAAACAGCTAGATCAAAACCCTCTTTTGCACTTTAGGGATTTTAAGAACTACTAAGAATAAACCCTTATGAAACATTTTGCAAAAGGAGACATCTAACCCTAGTTTTCCCCCCATATAGAAGCTAACCAACGATCAAAAAGTCTCCCAGAAGGAAGAGCTTTATTTAAGCAAATAAAGAAAATGGCTACATTTTTTCATCTATCTTCTTCCTAATGGTATCCATCATCTCAGCATTGAGGCAAACAACCAGAGTTTTCAGGGCCAACGAAGGGCACTTAACATTTTTTGTTTTTCCTCTGTAAGGCTTCCTTGGCCTCCTCCAAGCTTCCATCCATGATCTTCCATTTCAGTGAAGGTTGCTGCATCCGAGACAAATATTTCTTCTTCAGCACACAGGCCTGACTTAAGTGATTTCGTGCTTCCTTCCACCTTCACAGCTTTCTCACCACCTAAACATCTAACATGTTGCTCATCTGTACTGTTAATAACAACACCACCACCTCTGCTCTCACCTTATCCATTACCTTTGCATGAGCAGTCCATCAAACATTAGTCATACTTAAATTCTCAGCGAGCTTCCAGGAGCTTTTTTATATGGGATAATAAATGAATATAGCACACAGACCAAAAAGGAAACCACTGGTCAAGAAAAACACAACAAATGAAAAAAGAAAAGAAAAGCAACTAAAAGAAATGAACCCTAAACACCCAAGCACACAATCAACACCCTCAAAGTGGAACCAATAAGACTAAGGAGACAAAGGGCACCAAGAAGACTGATTTTCACAAGGAGAGCTCTCGTGGAAGATGACTGTTCATCTTCTTTGACCAGCTCTAGGGACCTACCCACTCTCTTTTGAGCTTATTTTTCTTTTCTCTTGACTGTTTTTATAATGGTAAAAAATGGGACTGCTTTTTAAGACATGGCGCTTTCATGCAATATACTTAATGCCATCCCATTATGGCATCATTTTGGATATATAATGCCACCAGTTTCTTTTACTTATACATTAGCTCTCATATTCTAACTAAACCAACAAGTACTTTGATGATGTGAAGCATGAAGGAAAAGATATCAGAATACTATCACAGATAGACATACTTACAACAGTGGGCCAATGGGCTTTTGCTTACTCTTAAGATGGTTTGAGAATAGAAGCTCAAAGAACGGTAGGAGGACAACATTTGAAAAATGAACTGTTTGATTACTTGAAATATGTCAAAGTGACATCACAGTAACATGCTTGAATATATTTTAACGGCTGTCTAATTTTAATATAAAGTATTATTCTCAGAAACAAAAAAAGTGCTTTGAGACAGACTGCAATATTTGGAAATGTAAGTGACACGACAATGCCAGTAGCATTTCTTGTGAAGGAACAATGCTTGAGAAGCTTGGCGTGAGTCTGATATCATAATTGCAATGAGTCAGGAAAAGTACAGATGCACAAGGATTCAAAAGCTTGACCACAATCAGCCTCAAATCAGAAAATAGACTGAATAGAGTAGTTCTATGGATCCTTCACGGATTACAAGGTATTCATGTGGTATTGTAATTGGAAATAACAATACTAATGGGAAATCAAGTCAATCAACATACAGACTGACCTCATTCTCGTCCTGCACTTTATGCACGTATAATTAAATAAACTAGAGATAGGAACTCACTAGTGATGAAATTCAAATATTAATTCAATATTAGTTCATGTTGTTGTGGTGCTGCTATCTGCGGTTGGCTTGTAATTTTTATTGGGAATTAAGTGGATGATGTCCATCTTACCTTTCAGTCCCTTCGATATGGGTTTTCACATGCATTGATCCATTTCTCTAGATGCCTAATTTTTCTTTTAATAAGATAGTTCTTTTCATCTCTTATTGATACAGGCAAAGCATGATGAGAATATGTGTAAATCTTTTTATTGGAAAAATTACTTGTTCAAAGGAGGGGCTATCTATATTGCATTTCTGTCTTCCAATTATGCAAAGTGGGATGGTGACCTACCATTGAAATATCCCCAGACAATTTTGTATGCAAAAAAAGTTCACTTTTCCCCAGTTGTGTGTGTAGGCATTTTGTTAAACAGATGTTATCCTGCTGTTCTGAGTTATTCCCAGGTTGTTTTAACAGAAGGAGTCTAATAGATGTTCTATGCAATGCATCACAGCATATTTCACCCACAATGGCAAATTTAAAACAATAGAGATTTGCAGGAATTGTGAAATATAAGCCTCGCTGTTTACTATGGATAGATAGAGCTGATGTACTAATTCAGAAAATATAAATTTAAAATGTATATACCAGCACATACATAGCAATTCGCAGAGAAATTATGCTGACCTGAGATGAATGCTCAAATTTCTTTGACCATACTCTTCCCGAAATCCCCACATATTAATTAATTCTTTATTCCCAAATGTGGCACCCAGCTAAGAGTATGACAGCCTTAGGAATAAGGTACAGCGGCCCTTGTTAAGGTGTACAGCAGCAGAAATAGCATTGAACCTTCATGAAGGAGTGGCGGCTGCTGTTTGACTTAGACTTCCCCCCCCACGTCACCCTTAGACACTCGTATTGCTGTATGGCATCCTCTTACTAAAAGCTGTGACCCATATAATTGTACGGTTCCACCTTGTAAGCTGCGATTAATGTGAGGAGAGGTGTGGCTGTTAATATGAAGGGCTGCTTTAGTAGTTTTGAGATACGGCCATAAAAATATTATTATCTGAAGTCACTTCCTCCTGTGTATGTTTTTCTAGGCACCATAATAATGTAAAATATATCTGAATAATCCCAAATTAACCCAGCCTCTAGCATAGATCCCCAAAACTCTGAAATTTGTCTCTACAAGAGACTTCACAAATTTCGTAAATTTTCCCATAGAATCCAATGTGAGAAATTTGTATAATCCCACCAACTGACTAGCTAGGGTAGATTGTTGCACCATCGAAACCAATCACCCTTAGGGTTTTCGTCCTAGAGTTCAAACTCCAAGAAGCTGACCAAAATCATCAAGTAGAATAATATTCAATGCATAAAACAAATGAGCTTCACTTTTCACTTTTGTATGCAATTCCCTATTAACTTTTCAAATTCCCACTTTTTGATATTTTAAAATAAACCTAGGAATAATAATTAAGTGACCCTTTTAATATTTCATAAATAATCACCAAGTCACTTTATAAACTCCATTAAATTAATTAAACAATATTATCCTTATAATATGCAGGAAATGGATAATATTAAATAATTAATTAAAATACTCCCTTAACTTCTGACATTAGCCTATGAGAATAAAATAGGCTAATTAAGTAACTCTTGCCTAGCATCGAAAAGGGACATTACAATCTTCCCTTCTTGAAATTGCTTGTCCTCAAGCAATTGCAGATTAGGATACTGAAGAATTTGCTCTCCTTCCCAAGTTGCATCCTTTGCTGGTAAATCCCTCCACCTGATCAGGTACCCCTTGACTACTTTGCTCCTCAACCTCCTCTCTCTGGTATTCACAGTCTCCTTTAGAACCAAAACCAATCTGCCCTCCTCATCCAACAGTGGAAGCTCCGGTAAAGATGTAAGGTGCTACCCTAGTGCCTTCTTGAGGCACGACACATGAAATACATTGTGTATCCTGCTGCTCTCTAGCAACTCAAGCTCTTACGTCACTTCCCCCACTCTGTGAGAAGCCCTATAAGGACCATAGAAGCGAGGTCTTAGCTTCTCTGCACCACTTTTCTTCAAGGAGGACTGTCTGTAGGGATGTAGGCACAAGAAAACCAAGTCCCCTACCTCAAAGCTTCTCTCAATTATGTGCCTGTTTGCATACATTTTCTGCTGATTTGAAACACTTTGTAAGTTATCCTTGAGAGATCTAAGGATATCATGACTTTCTTGGATCCAATCCTTGGCTTTGGGAGCCCTACTATCCTCGGAGGCCAAGTCCAAGAATGATGGAGCATCATAACCATACAATGCTCAAAAGGGAGTCATCCCGATCGACATATGATATGTGGTGTTGTAGCAGTGTTCCCAAGTGCAACCACCTAATCCATGCTCTTTGTTGCCCTGCCACATAGTTACGTAGATATCCCTCAACCCATTTGTTCACGATCTTTGCCTAGCCATCTATCTGAGGGTGGTAAATCGTGCTAGGAATCAACTTTGTGCCAGCTAGTTTGAATAGCTCTTGCCAAAGAGCGTTGAGGAACCTGCTATCCTTGTCGTTGACTATGTTCTTTGGCAACCCATGGAGCCTAATCACCTCTTTGAAGAACAACTTGGCTATTTGAGGTGCCTAAAACTCTATAGAGATGGCGAAGAAATGAGAAAACTTGGTCAACCGATCAACCACTACAAAAATGTAATCTTTGCCCTGTACCTTCACTAGATCAGTGATGAAATCCATAGATACACTTTCCCATTTCTACTTTGGAATGGGCAATGGCTGAAGTAACGTGATTGGAAAGTGTGCTCTAACTTGTTCTACTAACAATTCACACTCTCTCACATGTCTCAAGACATCCTCCTTGAGGCTCTTCCAAGAGAACCTCTCTCTAACCTGTCTATAAGTCTTAAAGTACCCAAGATGTCTTGCCAATGGTGTATTGTGGATGGCTCTCAAGATTTTCTCCTTAAGTTTTGACTCAGGAACCAAGTAAATTCTTCCCTTGTAGTAAATGATATCGTTTACCACTCTATATTTGTCATCTTGTGTCTTCCTATCCAAGATCTCACATGCACTTGTGTTTTTGGAATGCCCCACTAGAAGGTGAGCCTTCCAATCTGCTGAGATTTCCTCTAGAGAGCAGATAGTAGGTTTCCTAGAAAGTGCATCAGCAACTACATTCTTCTTCCCCTTGACATATTCTATGTCAAAATCGTAAGTTGATACCTTGCTGACCCATTTTTGTTGTCGTTCATTTAAATCTTTTTGCTCCAAAAATACCTCAAGCTATTATGGTTGATCCTTACCACAAAATTTCCACCTACTAGATACTGTTTGAACTTTTCCAATGCATGCATTATGGCAAGCATCTCCTTGTCATAGATGGAGTAGAGCCTCTCATTATCCCTAAGTTCCTGACTCTCATATGCAATGGGGTGCGTTTTTTGCATTAAAACCGCTCCAATGCCTTATCTTGATGCATCACAATCAAGAATGAAGGGCTGAGTAAAATCCAGTAATGCCAACATGGGACAAGAGCTGATCACCTCCTTAAGCCTGTCAAATGCCTATTGAGCCTCATCCGATCACCTAAAAGACCCTCTCTTGGTAAGGTTTGTTAGGGGTGCACCTAATTGTGACAACCCTTTTACAAACGTCCTATAGTAGCTGCATAATCCAAAGAACCCTCACAACTTTGTTAGTGTCCTTGGTGGTGGCCAATCAATAATTGCCTAAATCTTCTCTTGGTGAACTTGAACCCCCTTAGCACTAATCACATGGCCCAAGTAGAGAATCTCAGTCATTCTGAACTCAAATTTAGATGCCTTCGCATACAATGATTAGGCCTCCATGATACTCTAACACCTCACCAAGGTGTTTTAAGTGCTCTTCCCAATTTCGACTATAGATGAGTATATCATCGAAGAATACCAATAAGGACTTCCTCAAATGTTTATTAAATATGTGGTTCATACAGGATTGGAAATTTTCTAGTGCTTTGGTTAGCCCAAAGGGCATAACCGAAAACTCGTAGTGCCCATAATGGCACCTGAATGCAGTCTTGTGAATGTCTTGCTCTCTCACCCTAATTTGATGGTACCCCGAGCGTAGATCAATCTTCAAGAAGTATACTGACCCGTGCAACTCATCCAACAACTTGTCAATCCAAGGAATAGGGTATCTATTCTTAATAGTCTTCTTATTGAGAGCACATTAGTCTATGCACATCCTCATGTACCCATCCTTCTTCACCTAAACAACAGAAGAAGCAAAAGGGCTCGAATTGGGTCTAATGTGCCCCATATCCAACAACTCCTTAATGGCTTTTTCAATTTCTTCCTTGAACTTCTTTGGATGCCTATAAGGAGTAGTGATGACTAGTTTGGATCCCTCCAACTCAATAACATGCTCGAATTCTCTATCTAGAGGTCTACTTGGAGGAATCCAAAGACCAAACTGTTCTTATCCAAAATGGCCTAAATGTCTATATGAAATGGTGTAATATCCACAATAGGGGTCTTAGATGCAATTAGACACTGTGCTACCCATGCTACATCTCCATGCCTAAAGATGCTCTCCATCCGTTTTGTTGATACGATCCTGGGTGCACCATTGGACATACCCCTCAATACAACCTTCCTGCCATTTGATTTGAATTTCAACTTCATGGTTTGAAAATTCTGTGAATATTTCCCTAATGAATGGAGCCATTATATTCCCAAGATAGCATTAGTATCTCCTAAGTCCACCACATAAAAATCATCCGTGACGATGTAATTCCCCAGTGTGATGCTCAATTGTGGAACCCATTGGGTGCATGTCATATTAAACCCCTCTGCCACCATAAAAATAAATCCCTCAAAATCCTGTGTTGGAATACCCCTCTTTGCCACCAAGGCCGAGTCAATGAAGTTGTGGATTGCTCCACTGTCCACTAAAACTATCATATGCTGCCCTTGCAAAACTCCACGAACCCTAAAAGAGTTGAACCTAGGGTTACCTAAGAGAGTAGCAATAGTTCCACCCTTCACTCCCTTAGGTGGTGGTCCTCCCTCATCTCCACACTCAATATCTGAATCACTATGCTTGCTGCCCTGAACCTCTTCTCCCTTACCTTCCTCTTCATCATCAAAGACAACCTTTATGTAATGCACCTTTCCTTTCCCCAGACATCTATGCCCAGGCTCCCAAGGCTCCTTGCAACTGAAACACAGCTTCCTACTTCGAAGTCCATTACGAACCTCATCATCCATGCAAGGCCTTCTAGTCGCTTCCCTTTGAAAAGGCTTCTTAAAATCTTTATTATGCTGAAAGGGTTTAGACTGGAATTTGTTCTTTCTGGCTGCACCATCCATGTTCCCAGTTTATGGCATCTTGTAGGGTGTAAGGCTCAAATGCCTTGATCCATACTCGTAGAGGTTCTACCAAACCCTTCATGAATAGCACTATCTATCTATGTTCGGATACATTTGTCACCATCACAGACAACTTCTGAAACTCTGAAATGTATGCCTCAATAGAGCCCACCTATTTTAGTCGTGCCTATTCCCTAAAATGCAATTCAGGATCTCTCTAGTCAAATCTATTCATTAGCCTCTGAGTGAAATCTGCATAAGAGGTTATACTATCATGTCCCAAGGTTACTAGCCCATGTTACCATCACTCTTGAGCCTCACCATCCAAATGTAGGGTCTCATATTTGATTGCTTCGCTTTCTGTCATAGGATTTAGCTGGAAGTATGTATCCAACTTCCAAACCCAAGCACGTATTGTACACTTGTTTGACCCATCATAGCCAGGAATAGCTAGCTTACCCACATTACATTGTAAGTCTCTGTTGTTTCCTTGGCCTCTCTCTTCTCTAGGTCTATTTCTATATTTGATGCCATAAAATTCAGCTAAGGACATTAAGGCATGAAATTCTTCACCCAATGATTGATATTCCTGCAAATAATCAGTCCACCCTTTACCACCTCCTTGTTGTCTTGTTGGTCCTCCAAAAATTCAGGTATTAGTGCCCTAGGAATGGTTCTACACTTCTACTTGTTGTCCTGGGTGTGTGTACAGGTACATTAGTGTTGCTACCTTCACCCTGGTTATCATTATGTCTGTGGTTGCCATTGTTGTTTCTATTGTTTCCATTTTCACCACGGTTGTTTCTGTTAGTAGGGTTCATGTTCTGCATCTTTTGGGCTAAGGTTTGGACCAACTGTTGTTGTCCCCTAGCCAAATCATTGAGCATAGCCAAAATGCTAGGATCTTGTTGTGCCTGTCCACCTTGTCTATTCCCCATGATTTCCTCTTCCTCTTTCAAATGAGCAACACCTCTAGCTCTCCTGTAAGTGATAAACTCCCTGTCTTCCAGATTCATTAAAATGCGTGCAACCTGATGAAAACCTGAATTCTGTCCAGAAATTTCTGCTACTAAAAACATTCATCAAATCCTACTAGCTGGCAATATCTCCAGCTTTGATACCACTGAAATATCCCCAAACAATTTTGTATGCAAAAAAAATTCACTTTTCCCTAGTTGTGTGTGTAGGTATTTTGTGAAATAGATGTTATCCTGTTGTTCTGAGTTATTCTCAGGTGGTTTTAACAGGAGTCTAATAGATGTTTAATGCTATGCATCACAACATATTTCACCCACAATGGAAAATACAAAACAATAGAAATTTGCAGGAATTGTAAAATATAAGTCTTGTTGTTTACAATGAATAGATAGAGTTGATGTACTAATTCAGAAAAATACATATTTAAAATATATATACCAACACATACATACCAATTCACAGAGAAATTATTCTAACCTGAGATGAATGCTCAAATTTCTTTGACCATACTCTTCCTGAAATCCCCACAATAATTAATTCTTCATTCCCAAATATGGCCCCCAGCTAAGAGTATGACAGCCTTAGGAATAAGGTATGATGGCCCTTGTTAAGGTGTATGAGAGCAGAAATAGCATGAACCTTCATGAAATGGAGTGGCGGCTTGTGTTAGACTTAGACTTCCCCTCCTCGTCACCCTTAGACACTCCTATTGTTGTACAACAGCCTCTTACTAAAAGCTGCAACCCATATAATTGAACGGTTCCACCTTGTATATTCTTATTAATGTGAGCAGAGGTGTGGCTGTTAATATGAAGGGCTGCTTTAGTAGTTTGGAGATATGGCCATAAAAGTATTATTATCTAAAGTCACGTCCTCTTGCGTAAATTTTTCTAGGCACCATGATAATGTAAAATATATCTGAATAATCCCAAATCGACCCAGCCTTTAGCAGAGACCCCCAAAACTCTGAAATTTGTCTCTGCAAAAGACTTCACAAATTTCGTAAATTTTCCCATAGAATCCAATTTGAGAAATCTGTATAATCCCTCCAAAAGATTGGCTAGGGTAGATATTTGCACCACCAAAACCAATCACCATTAGGGTTTTCGTCCTAGGGTTCGAACTCTGAAAAGCTCACCAAAATCATCAAGTAGAATAATATTCAATGCATAAAACAAATGAGCTTCACTTTTCACTTTTGTATGCAATTCCCTATTAACTTTTTGAATTCTTGCTTTTTGATATTTTAAAATAAACCCGGGAATAATAATAAAGTGACCCTTCTAATATTTCATAAATAATCACCAAGTCACTTTATAAACTCCATTAAATTAATTAAATAATATTATCTTTATAATATGTCGGAAATGGATAATATTAAATAATTAATTAAAATATTCCTTTAACTTTTGACATTAGCCTACAGGAATAAAACAGGCTAATTAAGTCACTCCTACCTAGGCATCGGAAGGGGACATTACAACCATAAAAGTGAGGCTTATGTAATGATACTAATATCTAGTTTTATAGAAATGTAAGAGATCTTCTGTCGTCATTGACTAAGATGGCTTCCGGAATAAAAACCATACTTATTTAAAGTGAACAATCCACACACCTATATTGTAACTTAAATATTTTTTAAAACATTTGAAGAACAAAATAAAAGTAACTCTAACATTAACAACATAGAAATAAAACCATTTAAGATATGTAACCATAACAAGAGGGTGGAAACCTGAAGAGGCTAAACCCCAAGCGAAAGGAACTAAGTACAAGTACAAATAACCTTGTGAGGGCACTTCTAAGCGAATCATGGAACTAGTGATGGGCCAAGTAGGAGACCATGAAAAAACATTGGCATTGCTACATGTGTGTAACATCAGGGTCAATGCTTAACTATCCGAGGAGTAAGCTGATGGGTGATGAGCCTGTGGCAGTAGGAAAAGAAAACTAGTAATTTGCACCTTCCTCTATGTCCCGGATTGCAAACAAGGGGAAGACATTTGAAATTGATAAGGATCTTTCTTTTTCAACACATAAATCTTAACCAAAAGGGGTTATACATGCACAAGTGTAAATCTTAAATGTGTGGCATTCATCTCTAGATATAAGAGGATTTGCCTTGTTTGTATGAGAATGAGTAGTTATGGAAGACCAATAGAACCACCAAATTTATTAAGGTTGACCAAGATTCCTTATACTATGAGTAGTACCAAATGACCACCGAGAAGTATTTAAGATGGAGAGTTTTAATAACTAAAAGAACATGCCTTAACTTGTTAAGTCATAACAAATTTATAAAACATTGTAGTTATGAATTAGGTTTGATGACTAGGTAATTATGAAGAATATACCATGGTTTGCATTCAACATGAAACTTGCAAAAAGCATTGGAAACATGGAAGCAATTGTAATGTCCCTTACCTGATTTGTCCTAGAATTTACTTGTTGATTATGTTTGAGGGGATTCTTCTATCTGTTAGTTTTTATGATCAGATATCAAACTCAGATTTTAATTCAAAATCAGACACATAAACACAGCATATACCTTGGGAAAACCCTCCACTTGAGGGAGAAAAACCCATCAACAATATATCGCTTATATATTGAATATCAAACAATTGTCTCATTTACAAAGAGGCCGATAATAAGGCCAAATAATAGCACCTCGACTTGATGCAAACACAGAATGAAATATATCTTCTTGCTGATGATAGACTCAGCCTCCTTCAATACTTCGATCTGCACTTGAAGTATTCGCATTTGAAGACTCATGAATTATACAATGAACTAGAACTCGCACAATGAAAGATGAATATGATAATCGATGATCTGAATGACCAGCGAGCATCGCATATATATACACAAAAGAAGGAAGGATCGCGCCCTTTCTAAACAAGGAGGTCGGCCTCAACTCCAATCGCATCTTCTCCAAGAATCGTGTCTCTTTGAAAACATGATGTCGGCCTTGATCAACTTGTGTCTTTTCAAAGGTGGCGGATGAAAGCAAGTTGGCTCAATACATTTAATTAAATATTAAATAATAATAATCCAAATGAGGCGCCTCCTCATTAATCGAAGCCATTATAAATTAAATAGCCTATGGCTATCATTTAATTTATTCTTCCAATGCAAAGGAGATCAGGGTGGAAGAGAGTCCCGACGTTGTAATAACATCAACACTCCCTCTCAACTAGGGAGGATACTTCCAGCTGTATAAGACATATCACCTCATCGTGATGTCAACAACCATGGCTGCTCCCATATGTGGAAAAAAAACATATCACCTCATCGTGATATCAACCACCATGGCTACTCCCATGTATGGCAAATCATATGTGTACAAGTGCCCATCACGGAATCGCTCAACGTGATGTCATCTCATCATGACGTTCACCATGGCTACTCCCAGAGGGTGAAAAACACAAATACAAGAAAATTATCACGGACTCTCTCACATGATGTTGTCATGGAGTCACTCAACATGACATCCACCATGGCTACTCCCAGAGGGTGGAAACAAGGGCTTTCACTTCAAATCTCTCTCACAAAGAGAAATGCATTAGACAAGGGCTTACACCTCAAATCTCTCTCATAGAGAGAAATGCATTAAAGAAGATCACTAATGCTGAGACTCCCTCTCAGTTAGGGCTTCATTCTCCACAATACCAAGCTTGTCTCAAAAGTACACAAACTTAATTCTAGAGAGAGGCTGTAATGTCCCCATTTTGGCCATACTCTCTTCATTTGGATTTAGCCTATTTCGAGAATCCGTAGGCTACTCAGTTGTGCATAATTAGGGTTTCCTCTTTCAGATACTGCTTAGTTGGCGTTCAGAGGATGTTGTGCATACTTACTATTTATAGCAGTTTGCTATTTTTAGCAAGTCTATCTTTTGGCAGTATCTGTCTAGCAGCAGTTCAATCCTTTGCAGTTCAGTGTTCAATTTGGCTTTCTGTTGTTTTGATGTGAACTTACTATTTATAGCAGTTGGCTATTTTTAGTAAGTCTAATTTTGGCAATGGCATCATCAATAGTTCAGCTCAAGTCATCTTGCTATCCATCAGTTTCAGTATTGGCATTGGTTTTGGTTATCTCCATGGACTGAGTTTTTATACCTAGTCAATTTCATGTTTTTCAGTTGTACCCCACTCCTAGGCTTAATAACTTCATGTTGTTTTAAAGAGGGGTCATTAAGGGGTCATGTTGAGTATTTAATGATTTAAATAAATGCTTTATTGTTGCAATCTGGGAATGGACGCCTAAAAGGAAAGTTGAATAATGTTTTATTATTTCAAAAAGTAAATGCTTAAAGGTGGCGTCCCTCTTGGAAGTTGAAGTGATTCGACTTCTTGGAATTTGAAGTGTTTCATTTGCCAATTGAAACTTATATATTGCTGCTGTTTGAAGAGCTGATTATCTTTTGAAATATTGTAAAGTTATGCTGCTGGTTTGAAATCCAGAATCCGGCTAAGGGAAAACTTAACAATTCCACTCCATTCTTCGGGCTTGAAACTATGGTTCCCTAGATGGTGGATTTAGAGTGTGCTTCATTCAAAAGTGCACATTGAGCATCATTGTTGGAGAAATTGATGTTATTTTCAGTTTAGAGCTTGCTGGTTCGTTCATGGCTGAAGTAGAATTTCATTTGCAGCTCTTTGGGTGATTTTAATTTGGTTATGGATATTTGTCCCATGGATTCCTATGGCCAAGGCGACCCTTCTCAGCAATTTTTAGATTTTATTTTGAAGTTGGTAAATTTATCTTGCAAGATCGCCCTAGCTTGGGGTCGTACCATTCAAGGAGCATTGGAGTTTGAGCCAATAAATTAATGTTGGTCTTTTGTGGCTGTTTCTTCATCTTGACTTGGGCGCCCATCCTCCAATTGACCATTGCATTTGATTTCATTCAAATTGGAGGTAATTTGATAGAGTTATGAGCATTTCATTGTTTCACAGGTTGATGGTTTTCAGTTTTCAGTTGCTGGTTTTAATTATCAGACTTCAGAAAGTTCAGATTTTGGTTTCTTTTCAGTGAATATGAGCTTTGTAATTTGAGAGAATCATTCTTCACATATTGGCATTATTCTATTATTGTAATACTAGTAATTTGCAGAGTATTTTGATTGTAAGGTTGTGAATTAGTAGTACTAATCCAACCATTTGCTATTGCTGCATTTACTTGTATTTTTCTTAAGCCAACATTAATACCCTTGGATGGTTTACCGCTAGTGTGGAGAATAAACTTGTAACTCTCATTGTACCCACTAAAAAGTGGAGAGTCCCCACTCAAGAGTGGATGCCCGCCGTAGCGGATGAATTAGTTGAATTGTTTGTAGTTTTCCCCCTACTGTTTAAGTGGTTGAGCAGAAATATTTCATGGTTGGTTCATTGCCTAAGTTTATTTCAGTTTTGTATTAATTGTTCCGCCATATGTTAGCACCTCGCCTTCAAAGGGATCTTGTGTGCACATTCTTGGCGTTGAGTTTATTTTACACTTCCAGTTGTAAGCAATTTCAGTTGTTGAGTTATTTGATCCTAGGGATCCTCTGACCATATGCCCGCCCCTCTTCCTTTAGTGGTTTTAGGGCACATTCTTGGTTAGAGTTGCTTTGATAGAGTTTTGGTTTTGGCGCTAATGCTAATCAAATTGGCTAAGTGTTGGTTATTGTGTAAAAATTGTGGGAAAAAAATGGTTAGCATATTTCAGAGGCATGGTGAGAATATCTGCTGTTTGCTCATCAGTGCTGATATACTTCAACTGGATCGCTTTCCTCAATACCATATCTTTGATATAGTGGTATTTGATCTCAACATGTTTAGTTCTATCATGAAACACTGGATAGATAGAAAGCTTCACACAACTTTGATTATCACAATGAATGATAGTCGGCTCCAATGATTGTCCAAACAATCCTACATGGAGCTTCCGAACCCACACTGCTTCTCGAGCTGCCACACAAGCTGCAATATACTCGGCCTCTGCAGTGCTCAATGTCACTAAAGACTGCTTCCTGCTACACTAGGATATCATCCCAAACCCCAAACTGAAGCAACATCTAGAGGTGCTCTTCCGATTAGCAACACATCCTACCCAATTAGAATCAGAATATCCATGCAGCTTCAAGTCCACATCAAAAGAATATCTCAAGCCATACCCAACTATGCCACACAAGTATCTCATCTTATGCTTTGCTGCAACTAGATGTATTTGCCTTGGTTCACACATGAATTGACTAAGTGCACTCACTGCATAGCAAATATTTGGTCTTGTATTGAGTAGATACATCAACGATCCAATCAACTGCCTGTACATAGTAGGATCCACCAGATCTAAATTAGTTGCAGCCTCTTTTAGCTTCTGCAAGTTGGTCTCCATAGGTGTAGACATGGATTTGCAATCCATCACACCAAATCTCTTCAAGATGTCAATAGTATACTTCCCTTGACTCAGAATGATCTCATCCGACTTCTGCCATACTTCTAAACCAAGGAAGTAGTGCATGAGACCAAGATCCTTCATTTCAAATTCAGAAGCTAACGCCTTGCATTTGATAATGAGGTGATCTTCTCTAGTAAGAATTAGATCATCAACATAGAGAACCAAGATCAATGCTTCGCCATCAATTACCTTGAAGTATAGGTTTGAATCAGCATCATTCTCGGAGAAGCCCAAGCTCATCAGCTATCGATCAATTCTTTCGTACCAAGCACGAGGAGCCTACTTAAGGCCGTACAAAGCCTTCTTCAGCCTGCAAACATGAGACTCCTTCCCATGAACCTCAAAGCCATCAAGTTGCTCAATATATACCTCTTCCTCGATTACACCATTTAGAAATGTTGCCTTCACGTCCATCTGGTGTATCTTCCATCCTTTAGATGCTGCAATAGCAATGATGGTCCTGACGGATGTATAACGAGCAATTGGAGCAAAGGTTTCCTCATAGTCTACTCCCTCTTTCTGAGAGAATCCTCTAGCCACAAACCCAACCTTGTACTTCTCAATGCTCCCATCAGTTGCATGCTTGATCTTGAAGAGCCACTTAGAAGAAACAACAAATTTTCCTTCAGGTCTAGGTATGATGTCCCAAACATCATTCTTGAGGATGGATTGATACTCTTCAGCCATAGCATCTCTCCATACTTGTTGACTAGTAGCTTCCTCAACACTGGAAGGCTCAGACTCAATGATTTGACTCATCAATGCAACATAGCTTGAAAACTTGCGATGTCTCTTGCTTTCTCTAAATGTTCCTCTCGGGGCTGCAAATCTTTCTGCCTCCTGCATTGTTTTCTTGGCCCAAAGAGGTCTCTTACAACCAATCACAATGTCTCTCGGCCCATCAGTAGGTTCCAAAGGCTCAACTCGATCATCATCTTCTTTAGGTTCAGTAGCCTCCCCCTAAATCTCAGGAGTATGGTCAACTTCCATGACTTGAGGAGACCCTTGATCTTCATTGTCTATCTCCATGTGAGTGCCCTTAGATCTCTTGAATGCAACATCCTCCTCAAATGTGACATCCCTGTTGATCTCTATGAGTTTCTGACCTGAAATGTAAACCCTGTAGGCTTTTGAAGACTCACTGTAGCCCACAAAAATTCCCTTCTTGCCAGATGGTTCCAACTTTGTACTTTTATCTTTAGGCAAATGAACATATACAGGACATCCAAAGATTCTTAAATGACTTACTTCCGGCTTCACCCCTGTGAATGCTTCTTCAGGAGTCATGTTCTCCAAAATTCGGTGAGGGCTTCTATTTTAAACATATACAATTGTCCTAGATGCTTCAGCCCAAAGGAAGGTTTGCAGATCTTGATCATGAATCATGGCTTTGGCTGCTTCTACAATAGATCTGTTCTTCCTTTCTGCAACACCGTTCTGTTGAGGATTATAAGGGACACAAAACTCTCTCTTAATCCCTGCTTCAATGCAAAAGTTACAGAAGCTTCCAGAGATGTACTCTCCTCCATTGTCGGATCTCAAAACTTTGATCCTCTTCCCGGACAAGTTCTCTACCTGAGCTTTAAATTCCTTGAATCTTTCAAGTACTTCCTCAAATTCCTTAGACTTTAAGAAATAAATCCAAGTCTTTCTAGAGTAGTCATCAATGAAAATAATGTAATACAAGAAACCACTCAAAGAAGCAACAGACATTGGACCACATAAATCAGAATGAACAAGGTCTAGAATACATTTAGATCTACTCTCACTACTATGAAATGGACCTTTAGTATTCTTACCCAATGCGCAACCTCTACAAGTGCCTTCATGCTCTTGGTTGAGTTTAGGAAGGCCCGTGACCATCTTCTCAATGGTTGGTAGTGCTCTAAAGTGAAGATGAGCAAGTCTTCTATGCCAGAGTTCACACGAACTTGATGAATCATGTAGCAAAGCCTGAAGTGGATGAGTGCAAAGTCTGTAGAGACTCTCATGTCGAACTCCAATCACCCGAGCAATCTTGATACTTGAGTTCTTTGGCCATGCAAGAATTTTACCTTATGAGAATGCAACTTGGTACCCCTTGCCCTCCAAGGCTGAGATAGAGACAAGGTTCCGCTTGATACCAGGAACAACTGTAAGGATGAGATAGAGACAAGGTTCAACTATAAGGAGATGTCAGAATCTAGGTTAAGAGAGGAGGTTCCAACACCTTTCACAGAATAACTTGCATCATCACCAATAATGACTTGAACACTAGAATTTCTCTCCACCAAATCAGATAGATGCTCTCTAAATCCAGTGATGTGGCCTGAGGCACCACTATCAATCAACCAAGTGTTGTTGTCTGTAGGTGTAATGTCCCCTTCTCGGTAGCCCTTCGGGTTGTTGTTAGCCTTTCCCTTCCCGAAGGCTAATGCCATTATCAGGGAGTCATTTATTTAATTAGTTGTGTATCGCCTAACTTCAGTTCAGTTTATAAGGTGATGCAAATTAATTAATTAAATATTTTGATAAAGTGACTTTACAAAATATTCAAAGGTGATTCATTGAAATATTTATGTTAAGAGGACTTTATAAAGTCACTTTATGGGGTGCAAAAGTGACTTTGGGAAATATTTGGAGAAAATGACTTTATTAAATGTCACTTTATGTTTTGGATGTAAAAGATTAAAATGAGAAAATAAGTCTTTTGTCGGGCATCTTGGATATATTTTGAAAAAGCTCATTTTTGAAGACACTTTTGATTATTATGATACTCATGTTCACAGGAAGGAGCACGAGCTGGAGTGGTTGTTTTCGGCGGGTTTCAGACCCGCATTTCCAATTTCGGCAATGAAACAAGTCTGCCCTAGTTGGTACGTTTGCTTCAAAAATTCGTGGTTCTAACTCCGTGTCTTTTTGATATGAAGCCAGTTTCTTGCCAGCCTATTTGGTAGTGGGATGTTATGAATCCTGATAACCGAGAGTATATAACATATAGAAGAGAAAGGAGAAGGGGTTTAGGTCCTTTTGATATCGTTTCGTCATCTGAGGAAGAGATCATGGGTGATAGACAAGACATACCGGACGGTAGCACTCAACAGATTCTCAATGACCTAGCTAGAGGTCAACAACAGATAGCCCAGCTCTTAAACCAACTTGTGGGTGAGAGGAATAATGGTAACAACGGGACAAATGGTTATGATAACAATGTAGAGGCAAGTAACACCAACATACCAGCACATAACCATGCTAGGACAGCTAGTAGGGTAACTTCGAGGCCTCTCATGCCTCAATTCTTGGGTGGACAGCCTGCTGGAAATCAAGAGCAACAAGCACAAGGAGAGGGATTCACAGATTATTTAAGAGAATATCAATCGTTGGGAGATGAATTTCATGCTGCCATGTCATTGGCAGATTTTTGCACTATCAAGTACAGGAATAGGCCTCATAATAACAATAGATGACAACAGAACCAGGATCTACAATGCAAGGTTGGGAAACTTTCTATCCCTTCCTTTGATGAGTCTAATAAATACACAGCCAGAGCGTGGGTACAAAAGTTGGATACTTATTTCTAGCTAAACCCCATGTTGGAGACAGAGGCTATTAAGTATGCTACACTACACTTGGATGGTGAGGCACATGAGTGGTGGTATCATGGGCTTGTGACTTTAGGGCATGCCAACATCACTTCCTATTTGGAGTTCGCACAGAAAATTATGGATAGATTTGATCAGAGGGATCCAGAGCTTCATTTTCGTGAGTTAGCATAGCTTAAGCAGAGTGGATCAGTAGATACATATATTTTAGAGTTTTAGCGATTGGCAGTTATGGTGACAGATATTTCAGAGCAGAGGTTGGTTTTTCTCTTTATTGAGGGTCTATCCGAACCACTTCGTGGTTGGATTAAGGCTTTCAAATCCGATTCCCTACATGATGCAATCACTAGAGCTAGAGACCTGGAGTTCTCCACACCGGACAACAAAACCTCTTCTAAACCCATCGTTCCTCAAAAGAACAAGGGCAAGATGTCTTTTCAGAAGAAGGGAAACAAGAAAAGTGATCCAAATGAGGAGTATTGCAAGGAATGCAGAATTAAGGGAATCTGTTACCATTGTAGGGAACCTTGGGAGCCAGGTCACCGTTGCCTAGGAAAAGGCAAGGCTCATCTTATTGAGGTTGTGTTTGAGGATGAGAGCAGTGATGACGAGCCTTCTCAGGATATTGACGATAGCAGTTCAGATGAGGAGCAGCCTCAGGGAGAGGGTAAGAGTGGTACCATTGCTACCTTATCAGGCACTCCTAGATTCAACTCTTTCAAAGTTAGAGGAGTTTTACAGGGACATCGCATAGTAGTGTTGATCGATAGTGGTGCAACCCACAATTTTATTGATGCAGCCCTAGTTGAGAAACATATGCTACCCACAAAGGACTTTGAAGGATTTAATGTGATGGTGGCAGATGCACTCGGAGGGTCCCACAGCTGCCTATTACCTTGGGTAATTACACAGCCACAGATGACTTCTATGTGGTGGATTTGGGTGACACTCATGCGATACTTGGAGTTCAGTGGTTACACTCACTAGGAAAATATTCTCAGAACTTTCAGACCATGGAACTTAAGTTCAGGACAACAGAGGGGAAACGAGTAGTGCTTAGAGGCATGGCTAATGGATCAGCCAAGGTTGTGTCTACTAGACGCATGGAGAGAATTTTTCGACATGATGACATAGCTTGGGCAGCAGAGTGTTTGATCACCACCAAGGAGTCTTCAGATTCAGGGCAGCCATATCATGTTGACATTCAAGAGCTATTGGGTAAGCATGATAGGGTTTTTGGAGAGATCTCCAGGGAGACCACCTGATCGTGGTTTTGAGCATACTATTGAGTTGGAAGAGGGGGCCAAGCCAGTGATCACTACCCCCTATCATCATCCTAAGAAATTCAAGGATGAGATCGAAAAAGCAATCAAAGAATTGTTTGAGATGCGGCACATTAGACCGAGCTCCAATCCATTCGCTTCTTCTGTGGTTTTGGTGAAGAAGAAGGATGGAAGCATGCGGATGTGCATTGACTACCAGGCTCTTAATAAGAAAACCATTAAAAATAGGTACCCCATACCTAGGATAGATGAGCTGTTGGACAAACTTCATGGGGCAGTGTATTTTTCGAAGATTGACCTTCATTCAGGTTACCATCAAATAAGAGTCAGAGAGCAGGACACACACAAAACAACATTCCATTGTCACTATGGGCACTATGAGTTCTTGGTCATGCCATTTGGTTTGACAAACGCACCTGCCACATTTCAGTCCTGCATGAACCATATATTCAATAAACAGTTGCGTAAATCTTTGTTAGTATTCTTTGATGACTTGCTCATTTACAGCCAAACTTGGGAGGAGCATTTGAAACATCTTGATGAGATCTTGGGTATCATGGAGGAGCAGTCACTCTACGCTAAGGCTTCAAAATGAGAATTTGGCCTTAGAGAGATATTATATTTGGGCATGTGATCAGTGCAGACGGAGTACAGGTCCATCAAGAGAAGATACAGACGATACTTGATTGGCCACCACCTAGGACACTTACAGAGTTGCAATGCTTCTTTGGATTGTGCAGTTACTATAGGCGGTTTGTGAGAGGATTTTCACAGTTGGGAGCACCTTTGACAGATTTGACAAAGAAAGGTGCATTCAGTTGGTCAGAGGAGGCACAACGAGCTTTTGATAAGCTCAAGGAGGTGATGAGTAGTTGCCTAGTATTGGCGCTTCTAGATTTCACACCGCTGTTTGTTTTGGAGTGTGATGCCTCAGGTGAGGGCATAGGAGCAATATTGATGCAAAACAGACACACCATTGCTTTTGAGAGCCATAAGTTGAGGGGACCAGAGAGACTATACTCCATCTACGATAAGGGGATGCTTGCCATTATGCATGCTTTGACGAAATTCAGACAGTATTTAGTTGGAGGGAAGTTTGTGGTGAGGACTGACCACAATAGTCTTAGATACTTCTTGGAGCAGAAGGACTTGAATGAGACAACAAAAGTGGGTTAGCAGGATACAGGCATATGACTTTGATATAGAGTATGTGAAGGGAAAGAAGAATGTTGTGGCGGATGCCCTCTCCAGGAGACCTTCAGCGTGCTCACTTTCAAAGATTTCTGTAGATTGGAAGTCCCTCTTGTTGGTGTACTCCAAAAATAAGTTTGCTTGTGAGTTGATGGATGGACAGATTCAAGATGATAGGTACCGAGTAGTTGATGATGTGATTTACTACAAGGATAGGATCTACTTGGTGCCAGAATCTAGACTGAAGGAGAAGATATTGCAGGCCTCTCACGACACTCCCTTAGCAAGCCATTAGGGCTATTTCAAAACTTACAAACAGATTAGAGAGAGGTTCACATGGAAGGGCCTCAAGGATGATGTATTGAGACACGTCAGGGAGTGTGTGACTTGTCAGTAGAACAAGTCAGAGCATACACATCCAGCCGGATTGCTATAGCCATTGCCTATCCCAGAGCAGAAATGGGAGAGCATTTCTATGGACTTCATCACAGGTCTACCTAAGGTGCATGGGAGAGATAGTATCTTTGTGGTGGTGGATCAGTTAACGAAGTACGCTCACTTCTTTGCTATTCTGATTGAGTATAGGGCTCCCCAGGTGGCTGAGTTATTTTTTAGGGAGATTTTTAGATTGCATGGGCTACCTCAGTACATAGTCAATGACAGAGATAGTAGATTCATGAGTGCATTCTGGCAGGAGTTGTTTAGGTTGGCGGGTACTGAGTTGACTCCGAGCACGAGTTATCAACCCTCAGACAGATGGACAGACATAAATTGTAAACAAGTGGATTGAGGGGTACTTGCGCAACTACATTGCAGGGCATCAACATGCATGGATTAAGTGGCTACACTTGGGAGAGTATTGTTATAATGCCACTTATCATATGTCCATTGGGATGAATCCTTTCAGAGCTTTATACGGTTACGACGCACCTTCATTTATGGAGATGGCTTTTGGTGATAGCAGGGCTCCCAAAGCCAAGGATTGGATTCAGGAGAGTCAAGATATCTTGAGGGCACTCAAAGATAACTTGCAGGTGGCACAAAATCAGCAAAAGACATATGTTGATAGACACAGGGTTGAGCGCAATTTTGAGGTTGGTGATTTGGTATACCTTCATTTGCAGCCCTATAGATAGTCTTCTCTTAAGAAGAGCGGAGCTAAGAAACTCAAGCCCCAATTCTATGGACTGTACGGGATTATCAAGCGGGTTGGAGACGTATCATACGAGCTGGAGCTGCCAGAGAACAGCAAGATTCATAATGTATTTCATGTTTCGTGCCTCAAGAAGGCACTGGGTCAGCAGGTTACTTCTTCTTCAGAGCTTCCACCGCTGGATGAGGAGGGACATTTGGTCCTAGTTCCTGAGGAGATTGTAGACACTCGAGAGAGGAAGTTAAGGAACAGGGTGGTGAAGGAGTATTTGGTGAGATGGAGAAATTTGCTAGTTGAGGATGCCACATGGGAGAATGAGCAAATTCTACAACACCCGAGCTTACAATTGCTTGAGGACAAGCAATTTCGGGAAGGGAGGACTGTAATGTCCCCTTCTCAGTAGCCCTTCGGGTTGTCGTTAGCCTTTCCCTTCTTGAAGGCTAATGCCATTATCAGGGAGTCATTTATTTAATTAGTTGTGTATTGCCTAATTTCAGTTCAGTTTATAAGGTGATGCAAATTAATTAATTAAATATTTTGATAAAGTGACTTTACAAAATATTCAAAGGTGATTCATTGAAATATTTATGTTAAGAGGACTTTATAAAGTCACTTTATGGGGTGCAAAAGTGACTTTGGGAAATATTTGGAGAAAATGACTTTATTAAATGTCACTTTATTTTTTGGATGTAAAAGATTAAAATGAGAAAATAAGTCTTTTGTCGGGCATCTTGGATATATTTTGAAAAAGCTCATTTTTGAAGACACTTTTGATTATTATGATACTCATGTTCACGGGAAGGAGCTCGAGCTCGAGTGGTTGTTTTTGGCGGGTTTCAAACCTGCATTTCCAGTTTCGGCAGTGAAACAAGTCTGCCCTAGTTGGTACGTTTGCTTCAGAAATTCGTGGTTCTAACTCCTGTGTCTTTTTTGCTTTTCTCATTTGGAGTCGTGAGGGAATATTGTGCACAAGATGGCGCCTCTTACCTAGTAACCCTAGGCCCGACTAGAATAAGCATTCGAATCAGTTTTTGGGACGTGGTGGAGAAATCTGGGCGAGTAAGATGAAAACGTGATTGCAGGAAGGAAAAAACGACTGTCCAGTCTCTTAAGTTTGGATGTGGTAAAGTATTGGAAGCTGAAAAAAAGGGCAAGAATATCATTCAGGGCCTGGCGCAACATTGCACAAGGGAACCAAGACTGAACGACCTTTCCTTGGCTGCTCCTTCAATTCATTCTTGGCTGAGGGTGTCCCTTCTTCTCATAGTAGAGGTCGACTCCTATACCAGGATTTAGTGAAAAGAAGACTATTTTCAGTCCTTCTAAAATTCTGAGTATTCCGTAAACTATTACTCATATTGTCTGAGTTTACCTAGCCATTGTAAAAAAATCTGAAAATGAAACTTGGAGCATGTATTCAAATAACTCCCAACATCAGATGGTGTGTTTCGAGATTGTTATAGCATTTTGAAAACAACACCTTGCTCTGTCTAAACTGTCATTGTTGTATTGAAATGTAATGGCATTTTGAATGCATTATGAGCTGTCATTACTTGATACTAAACTTGCTGTCCATCAAAATCTGCACTCATTAAAATATATCAAGTTGTTAACCTGAAATGATCAAACCCAAGGCAGCTGCAAAGGAAAAAAATCTTGGACTGTAGGTCAGGGAGTTTACAATAGGCACATTGCTTGATAAAGCAGACCAGAATAGAAAACCACTTGAGTCCTTTTACGGAGAGATCTCACCCACATCTGCAATTGCAGCCTGCTGCTTAGGTCTGGTTAGGCAATCCTTTGCATAGTGACCAAACTTGTCACATCTAAAACATTGAATGTGGGAGAGGTCCTTCCTCTTCTTAGATGCAAGGGCACCATGTGATCCTTTATCTCTATTCCTTTTGAAGTAGCCTTTCTTCCCTTCTTTTCCTTTCTTCTTCGAGGATTGAGCGGCAAGAACATGAATGTCTTCATTTGTAGAGCTTTGTCCAATGCCTCTTGCACCCAATCTTGATTCTTCTTGGATGCAATCTGCCCTCAAGCGATCAAACTTAGGAAGTTTTGATCTCCCACTGATTCCTTGAATGAATGGCTCCCAAGATTGAGGAAGACCATTAAGAGCCAACATAGCCAAATCCTTGTCATCAACAATATGCCTAATGGTAGAGAGCTGATTTCTCAACTCGGTGATCTTCGTGAAGAAGGTGATGACGGAATCTCCTTTCGCCATCTTGATATGATGAAGTTGTTGCTTTAATGCAAGAGCTTTGCTTGTGTTATTGATCTCATACATCTCCTCCAAGGTCTTGAACATCGCCCTTGCTGTTTTCAACTTGGAGATAATTGGCACAAGGTAGTCTTTCACATAATCAACCAACATCTTTTTCACCTTAGTGCCATTCCTCTTCCATTGTAACTTCTCATTCTCATCGGTTGGTTCGGGAACTTTGCCCTCCACGAACTCAGCTAACTCATTTTCTTCCAAAGCGAGCATGACTCTAAACTTCCAAGATGTGAAGTTTGATGCGCCCTCAATTCTATCTTCGATCTTAAGCCCATTCACCATCTTGACAATAAGATAGATGCAATCAAAGGTGAGAATAAGAGTGGAGGATAGCGCTGCTTGAATAAATCTGATCACGATCTTTCTTATACTCGCTCTAATACCATGTTAGTTTTTATGATCAGATATCAAACTCAGATTTTAATTCAAATTCAGACACATAAACACAGCATATACCCTAGGAAAACCCTCCACTTGAGGGAGAAAAACCCAGCAACAATATATCACTTATATATTGAATATCAAACAATTGTCTCCTTTACAAAGAGGCTGATAATAAGGCCAAACAATGGCACCTCAACTTGATGAAACACAGAATGAAATATATCTTCTTGCTGATGATAAACTCAGCCTCCTTCAATACTTCGATCTGCGCTTGAAGTATTCGCACTTGAAGACTCACGAATTATACAATGAACTGGAACTCGCACAATGAAAGATGAATATGATAATCGATGATCTGAATGACCAGCCAGCATCGCACATATATACACAAAAGAAGGAAGGATCGCGTCCTTTCTAAACAAGGAGATCGGCCTCAACTCCAATCGCATCTTCTCCAAGAATCGTGTCTATTTGAAAACATGATGTTGGCCTTGATCAACTTGTGTCTCTTCAATTAAATATTAAATAATAATAATCCAAATGAGGCGCCTCCTCATTAATCAAAGCCATTATAAATTAAATAGCCTATGGCTATCATTTAATTTATTCTTCAAATGCAAAGGAGATCGGGCTAGAAGAGAGTCTCGATGCTGTAGGGCATAAGCATCCCGTCAGGACAACCCACCCCTTGGCTCCGAGTTGAATGTCCAATCTAAGATCATTCCATTCTCGGAGTTGCATACTTAGTGGAAACACTTGTACCTACTTTCTCTACCCATGTCATCACCTCAGAAGACATATGACCCACTGGGGGAAGCCAACGAAGCTTATAAGTGGCCTAGGCCTACCACCCCTCCATGGCCGTAGCGGATTGTTAAGTGGGGTTTTTAGGCACCACTTTTCTCAGGCCCTTCCTCCTTAGTAGGCTTGCAAACACACAGAAGACAATCTTTTAAACATCAGAGATAATTGTATTCATTTCACTTAGAAGTCAATATTCAAGTATTTAAAGACAATTGTACTTATTTCTCTTAGAAGACAATCTTTCAAGTATTCAAAGATAACTGTATTCATTTCACTTAGAAGACAATCTTTTTTTTTTTTTTTGGGTCACTCAGAGGTTTCCCCACGGCCCTGCCTGGCGACCACCCTCGCCTTACCTTGGACTTACAACTGCCAAGTTGGGGTTCGGGGGAGGGCGAGCGGGGGCGAGACTAGTCCTTTGGGGGAGGCACCAGAGGCCCTTTAGTGCTTCCCCTATTAAATGTTGGTCAGGAGAGTCGAACCCAAAACCACCAGGGAGCAAACCCAAGGCCCGGACTGACTCACCTGCCCACCGTGGGCACTTAGAAGACAATCTTAAGCATGCATTTACATTTCTCATTGATTCTTTAAAAAAATATCAAATCTGCTCCTAGAACGATTATAATCCTGAACAGTTAATACTATCAAATCATTATATTCAAGTCTAGAAGGGGCACAATCCTTTATCAGCATACTATCGTTCTTATCAACCCTACTTTCAAGGTGAAGATCTTGGTCTAGAATAGTACAGTATGATAACATTGAAAGGAACCCTACTCAATTCATAGCCAATTATAATTGTGATAGTATAAAGGAGGCACTGCACTAATCATCTAATGTGTGTATGTAATTCTAATTCAATGGAGGAACAGTTATATATGCCTGCAAGGTTGTTAATCCTATCAGCATCTCTTTCTGCAAAAGATATACAATTGCTAAAAGACAATGCAATGACCACTATAGATGTCAGAATCGATCCTGCAGTAATCTTAATAAAAAGATCATGCAAAGAGAATGTAGAATCTAGAACTAGAGCCGTGCCTATTTAAGCATATGTTCCCTGGGAGGTTTGCTGTTTTGATATTGAGATATTGCTAAATATTAATACTAAGTGATTTTACTCAACTTTTCTGTGCTTGTATGCTCAGCTCCTTATCCGTGGCTCTCTTATTTCCTCCACTCTTACTCCCAGATCGGGTTTCCCATCCCCTACTTCTATATGCATGAACAGTTGCGTCCTCATCAGCTGGTCATGTCTTTTGTGGCATAGACGTGCCTCTAGTGATTGGCGGGGGTTATTAGTTTAGGTTAATTGGCTGATTAGTTTCTCCAAGACAACTGAATAAGAGGATCAACCAGCTTAGTTACTTACGAGAATGCTGAAGCTAATGATCCACATGGTAGACTTCCGTTGTCTAATTGGCGGCCAGAGTATTGATGTCGATCTTTGCAAATATACTGGTATCTCCCGAGTAGCCAACAACAAGGATGTCGGCTTTTCATATCCTTCGCATAAACTCAATCTCCCTTTATAATGTTTCTTGATATCGTTTATATAATGATTTTATATTTACTCATTATAATATTATGTATGCTTGTGTCTCACGTCAATTTTAGATACTTTAATATTTAATTTATTCACTTTAAATATTATTATTTATTGTTTCTTTATTACTATAATGATATCAAGTGCTTTAGTTTATATTATTACAATTATAATATGATAACATTAAATGGGGATTATTTATAGCTTTAAATTGTCAATATCTACATTTTAAATATTATAATGATCATTTAAATTATATCTTAATATGCATTGTAATAATTATAATGTCGTCCTTGAGAAATTATAATTGTAATGGTAAGAAATGATTAATATTATTAAATATGCCTTACTCTATCTTATGGTCATGTTCCGGTGACATGACAGCAATTCTTCATTGGAGATATATAGTCTTACTAAAGTGACATTAAAATAACTGCTATAGGGGGCACTGTTATGCTAGGCAATAAAACTCCATACTTTTTATATGGCAACATAGCTTCCAATATTTATCTGTATAATAATTTTCAATTTTGTGCATCCTATCATTTGCTTATTCTACAGTTTTTTATTTTTATTTTTCTCTTGTGAGATGCATTGTATATTACATTAAAAATCATGATAAAGTTATAAACATAAGCTGAAAAACAGAATTACAATGAAAATATTGTCCTATGAAATCTAGAAAAGCTAACATTTGAGTCTGTTCCCCAAGAAGCAAAAGAAATGCCACCTTTACAAAAGAAAATAAGTTGGTGTTAACAAGCATAATCAAATCCTATTAAAAAAGCATCAAGCCTCCTAAGTTGAGGGGAAACTATCCTCATGAAAAATCTTCCTTACATCTTTCTTTTAAAGGAAATCAATGGCAGACAACCATATTGTATACCATTAAGTTCTTCAGCTATTTCCGACCACCTGATTGCCTCCTCAAAGAGAATCTCATGAAGTGAGGCAGGAAATGAAAATATATTTGACCTTGGACTGTAACCATTGCCCATAATATCTCATTAAAAGTACACTGTTAGAAGACGTGATCAATTGACTTCTCTTTCACACAAAATGCATAGAGAATGTGATCTACCTAATTAATGGAGCATTTGATTTGACTGCTAAGCCTTGGAGAGGCACAAGCCACATCAAGAATTGTTTTTATAAAGAAAAACTTGCTTTCCAAATACACTGAAAATAGTTGTTTGCTCTTCGAACTATTGACACCCTCTATTGGTTGCTTTTGAAATTCAGTTGTGTTGAAAATGTTCTTGTGCAAGTTGATGTGTAGACTTTACCCAAGATATTTTTAATCCCTTGGTAGCATTCTAACCTTCACAGTTTTATGAGACTGCTTGGTGATAACAAGAGGAAGGAGACTTGGCAAGTGCATGGAGGCAAGTTTGTAGACTTCTGAGGGTGTTTTGCTAAGGACACTAGTGTTTGAAAAATATACTGCTTTTTTTATTTACATTTTGCAGGAAAAATAAGGAAGGAGGAACCATAAAAGATGTGTTTTGCAAATATAACCATATTCAAGCAAAGATAAGAAGAGGAAGGAAACACCAGAGAAGGAATTAGATTGATTGTGAGTTGTTTGATTCCTTTAGTTGGTTGGTCCTTAAAATATGTAATAACATACAACATAGGACATGATCTTTTGGTTATAGTGTTGAGGATTGGAGATTCCTTTCTTTTGCTAATGCTGGCAGTTGTGGTGAAAACGACCAAGTGGAAAACATTTTGTGATCAACAGCAAGTTACTACCAAAAACCAGGCTTTCCCAGATCAATTGATTGAGCCAAGTTGAGGTTAATTACTATAGACTGATGAGTCATTGCTATGGAGACAGAACTTAATATAGGAGTAACTCACAAATATGCACTTTTTCAATTGGGAAGACTTTCAAATTATATCAACATTGTGAAAAGAGACCGAGAATACAAACTTATAAATGCCTGTCTGAGCCTATGGCCAGAAGTTCCCTATAACAATATTATCGTGAAAACTAAAGTAGTATTCCAAATGCAAAGTGTAACCTGTTGTAGCTGTTGACAAGATTTGAAAATATAAGCTTCCTATAGCAAAAATGGTTTTAAATGCTGGCAAAGGTGAAACAAAACATTCTGAAACTTGTAACGTGCACACAGAGAAGAAACGTGATCACAGATATCCTATAAACTAATAGAAAAAATGAAGGACCATTTGACACTGTAGGTTCCTTTTGCAATCAAGAAAACCTAAAGAAAAATCAATAAAGGATGTTATAAAATATACAACTTTGACTGGTCTGTAGTTTTGGTGGATGAGTTTGAGAGAGCTGAGGGCGATTGATACATCTTTTTGTCTGACTTGAAAGCAGAAAATTGCTGTCTTACATCTAAATTGCAATTAGATCCAGCCAATGCAGGCATCAAGAGAATAATAGGGATGAAAAAGGTAACATAATCATTGCCTACAACATGGCAATTGGAAAGGAATTCAAGAACTGGGCCAAATTATTGGTGTTTTTTCATGATACTCAAAATTAATTATTTATAAAATCTTGAAGCCTCTCCAAAAAAATGAAACCAAGGAATCCCCTTGCAAAATGTAGAATTTTCTCTAAAAAACACAAAGATGCTTGAATTCAGCATTGAGATCCCATTTGCATCAAAATAGCAGAGTAGTAGCAAATGAGGCTGTAGTCAACCCCCAAGGAATGAATAACAAAGTTTTTTGTAGTTTACTCCAATTCTGGCAAATCTTGCCCATCTAGTGACCATGGAAAAGGAAACCTCTCTCTAATGCCAAAATGGTTGTGCTGTCTTCCTTGAAGTATAATATGAACGCCCCCATCAATTTGTTTGTTCATCCTAGTCAATGTCTTTTTAACTGCTTCCTTGTTCCTTAAACTCACAGTCCTCCTTTTCACTCCCTATCACCAAGATACCCTGTTTAACTTGACACCCACCTTAGAATTTTTTGCTCCCTTTTTTTCCCGCTTGTGAACATTTTTCTTGTTATCTATACCTTCCTTGTGTATGATGGTTTTCACCTTTTTCTCTAACATCACTTATTTCCCAAGATTCACATGCAGACCTCCCACTAAGGTCCAATGGGTCCTCTTTCCCTCGAGTGCTGCTTCCAATAAATACCATCTAAAACCGTTAACCCCCACACACACCATTCCTATTATATTTCTAACATTCTCTTTTTAATAACTTTTGATTTACAAAATTCAAAGGACATATATTCTGCAAATTTGTACAGGAAAACAAGATAGGTTTTTATTCTTCATAGTTCAGGATAAGTCAAAATTTACCTACCACTATGAACATGGACTGGGAATAGGTTGAAGAGGGGAATGATGAAATATATTTTGCTACCCTTGCTGCCCATAGCATTAATTCTCCGCTTAGCAAAACAAGATAGGTTTTTATTCTTAATAGTTCAGGAGAAGTCAAAATTTACCTACCACTATGAACATGGACTGGGAATAGGTTGAAGGGGGGAATGATGAAATATTTTTTGCTACCCTTGCTGGCCAAAGCATTAATTCTCCACTTAGCAAAACAAGATAGGTTTTTATTCTTAATAGTTCAGGAGAAGTCAAAATTTACCTACCACTATGAACATGGACTGGGAATAGGTTGAAGAGGGGAATGATGAAATATTTTTTGCTACCCTTGCTGGCCATAGCATTAATTCTCCGCTTAGCATAAAACCTCCGACTTTCCTCCTTCCCATCAATCAAGCTCATCATTCCAATATCAAATTTCCCTTGCACAATGCAATTTGGCCACTCTCAATGTAAGGATATATGTTTCTTAGGTATTTGGCAGACTGACTAGCGTGATACAATCATTGCAAATAAAAGGTGCCAAATGGAAACTCTTATCTATTTTCTGTCTGGTTGCTTGGTAACCATGACAAACAAAGGGGAAAATTTGTTTATAGGAGAGAGCTGCCTTACCACTCCAAAAATTCTTTTTGTGGGATCTCAATTGAAGGTTCATAGTAGAAAGAAGAGAGTTAAAAAAAAGAAGAAAAAAACTCTGCTAAGTATTCATTCCTCAGCAGTGAAAGGAGCCATGGAAGGAGAAAGTCGTTCCCAGCCCATCAATGTAGAAGAGGCAGAGCCAACAAGTTAACAACTCACTTCAGCAGTCCTCAACCTTTAGGTATCTCCAATCCACAGGAACTAAATCTCATTCACTTAATAGAGAATATACCTATTGATAAACTCCAAGATTAAATTTTCTTCTTGTTATTCTCATCCCAAACCTCAAGCCTTGGCCCACTTAATCACAGGAGCTGATTTAGTCCTTAGAATGGAGAGAATCTCTCTTTTTCTAACCCTCACTTTAGCCAGGTTTGTTAGTTGTCCATCACTACTGAATATTCCAGGGCAGCTCTAACTTGCACTTCTTACTCATGGAATCTCTCCTCCCATTCATCCTCAACCCCTCAAAAACCCCCCTAGATTCCCCCATGATGTCATGAAAATCAACACCTAAATCATTGTCCTCCCAACATCAGTGCCAATTTCAAAGCCCCCAAAAATTCTTTTTTTCATTTCTCTCTTCTTACCAGAACTGGGGATATTTCCAAAGAAATCAGAACTCTGCACAAACTTATTGATGGAAAGGGTATGCAGTGTGCAGTAAAACAATCTCAAAAAATGGATGGAGAAATTGAACGAAGTATTTGAACAGCATGAGAAGTATTTGGAGGCAATTAATGGATTGGTTTTGCCTAAATCAGGAAAAAGGAAAATGGTTGACACAATCAAAGACCATGCAGAACTAACATTGGCTGCTAAGTGGCTTGCCACACAAGGAAAGCTCAACAGAAGCCAAGAAAGCCAAATTGCTTCCCTCAAAGGAATCAGGGGTATGTACTAATGCTTTGGCAATGTAGTCAAAGGAAACAATAATAATGTATGCATATCTTGTTAATATTGTTGATGTCAGCTCACTGGTATAGTCCTCTTTCCCTTTGTGAAATTCTTTTGCCTTGGGAAGTGCTACAGGGGAAAGAGAAATTTATTGATTGATGCATTGTACAAAAACTTTCTGAGCTACTGGTTGATCATCAATACTCTCAAGTCAAAGACAAGTGATGAGTTACTTGCCCAAGAAATCACCACTAAGTTTTGTGTGAGTAGTCACTTGTTAACTTGAAAGTCCCAAGCTAAAATTCAGCAATCTGCCTTAAAAAAAAACCAAAACTGACCTTTTTTTTTTTGCATTTATGACATTTGCTCTTGTGTGATTTTCAAGTGGATTTAGACTTTTTTGGAGCTAAGTTGCCAATTTGGGTACAACTAGGTTTTTTAAATATAGACTTTTTATAGTAACTTGGGTTAAAGCACTGGGACCTTGCAACTAGAAGTTCATCAGTTCCCCCATGAAAAAAAATTATCACACATGAAAATTATGTAATGAACTAATAATTTCCCCTTTGAACATTACCATCTTTAGATATCCAATGAATCTCACTATGGTAATGACTAGCTTTTGTTAATGGCCCGAAGAATCCTTTGTCAAAATCTTGGAAGATCTTAAAGTCCTTTGATGCTTAATTTTGTTCTAGGAAGGTTCCTTTTTCTTTTCCATCATGATCCAATCTCAATTAGGTGAAGATGAAGCTTGCAATTTAGGCTCAAAAACTTTCAGATGCTTTGAATCGTCCCTTGGAGCCTCCCTTTTTGAAACAATCTTTGCTTCCATACTTGTTGGAACCTTTGATTTGAGGCCTATCCATGGAGACTTAAGATTGGATGAAGCCTTATTAGAAAAAGCACAAGAAAATTCATGCCAGGTTGTAGAAGAGGATGAAAAATTAAGAGTAGTCTTCTTTGCATCACTTGCATTTGAAGAAATGGAACCAAATTCATTAAATTTATCATTTAGAATGATCAAATGATGGTGAGGTTTCGCTCCATAGTAGGTGGGTTTAAGAAAATTCCAAGCCCTTATTGCTTGGTTCTATCCTAAAATTTTTTAGAACATTTTTGTCACATTGGGAGGTGAGATGCTTATGGGCTAACATTTTGTGCACTTGAAAATGAATTTTTCTTAATCAATTCGTTGCTTCCACTTTTTGTCTCCAATCTTTGGAATAATTTCTCTAGGAAACTCTTTAGAAAGATCTATTTCCACACAAATTTGGGCATAGGTAATACAAGTATTGTTAGCCACCTCATCTACAAAACACACATTATCTAGAGGAGTTCACAATTGCCATCAATCTTGAAAACCACCAATACTAAACTGGTAGAGAAAAGAAGTTTGACCCAAACAAGGACAGATGAAAATTATTCACTTTGAGGATTGAAGGAGAGAGACCATAGTTCAATGAATAGAACATTGTCCCTCATCTCCCATAAACCATACTTCAAGATATGCTCTTGATCCATAATATATTTAAACTAAATAATGAAGAAACCCCTTGCACATGGATGAATATAAATTACATCTTCCACGTATCACTTCTAGTTTGCTAAAATCCATTCATGTAGATTGGATAACTAAAGCAAGAACTTTGAAAATTTACAAATAAGGGCATTCTCAACCACCTTTGAGTCTATGACAATTTCTAGAGTGACAACACATTTCTTGGCATAAATAGAGGGGCCCTTACCAAAAAACAAGTCAACCATAGAGTAATACTTGAATTCTTTATAGAGATAGTCACTGGGTAGATTTGAATAGTATGAGAGGATGCCTAGGCCACCTCCGCTTGTCAGGAATCATAGTCCAAAATTTTGCTAGACAAGTAACACCATTTATGGTTGTAAGAACCTCCTTGTAGGAGTTGTAGGTAGAATGATTTGAGATAACACTAGAATCCCCAATGCCTTTCCTAGAAGATTGCTTGCATCGATGATTAGGGCACAAAACATTGTGAATGGGAGAAGTTGGGCGCTTGGGAGGAACAAAAGAACCCTTTGCATCATCATTATATGGTGGGTGGATTGTGCCCTAGAATCTCCAGGAGAGGTTGCATGACAACTAGAGGAGAGGTCTTTATAGAGATAGCCATTGGGTAGATTTGAATAGTATGAGAGGATGCTTAGGTCACCTCCACTTGTTGGGAATCATAGTTCGAAATTTTGCTAGACAAGCAATCACCATTTATGGCTATAAGAACCTCCTTGTAGGAGTTGTAGGTAGAATGATTTGAGATAACGCTAGAATCCTAGAAGATTACTTGCATCAATGATTAGGGCACAAAACATTGTGAATGGGAGAAGTAGGGCGCTTGGGAGGAATAGAAGAAACCTTTGCTTCATTGTTATATGGTGGGTGGATTGTGCCCTAGAATCTTCAAGAGCGGTTGCATGACAGCTAGAGGAGAGGTCTTTATAGAGATAGTCATTGGGTAGATTTGAATAGTATGAGAGGATGTCTAGGCCACCTCCACTTATTAGGAATCAGAGTCCAAAATTTTGCTAGACAAGCAATCACCATTTATGGCTATAAGAACCTCCTTGTAGGACCTATAGGTAGAATGATTTGAGATAACACTTGAATCCTAGAAGATTACTTGCATCAATGATTAGGGCACAAAACATTGTGAATGGGAGAAGTAGGGCGCTTGGGAGGAATAGAAGAAACCTTTGCTTCATTGTTATATGGTGGGTGGATTGTGCCCTAGAACCTTCAAGAGAGGTTGCATGACAACTAGAGGAGAGGTCTTAAATCTTTGCTCTAGGCAAAAATTTCTTGGCACAATCATCATTATATCATTTGTCGCATTATTCCAAGTCTAGCTTGAAGTTTGTGGAGATGATGAATCAAAAGCCATCACTAGAGAAGAAAAAATCAAGAAGTTTTTTTGAGTGACATCCAAAATGATGGATTTTAGTTATCACTTTCATTTGAACTTAATATATTATATTATATTTATTCTATAATATCTATAAAGTATTAAAAATATATAAAAATAATAAATACATATAATAATTAAATATTTAAATATATGAATTATGTATTGTATTTTAATATATAATAAAACAACTAATAAATAATTAAACTATAATACATAGTGTTTATATAATTTGAAAGCATATTCAAATTTCAATAATGTACAAGTTAGGTTTGTCGGGACATGCTTCAACATAAATGTATCTACTCATCATTTTTGCTTCGAGAATAAGTGACTTTGCCACAATAATGATTGTGGAAGAATGATGGGTAGTGTTGTGACCTTTTCACACATCGCCCCATTGCAAATGGGGACCCTCTTGTTTTTGCTTTTTGGGTTTTGCCTTGGCGTCGCAATTGCTTATCACCAGTTTTTTTTGCAATGAGGAGTTTGAGTTTTGAGCCACCATCCGGAGCCAAGTTGTGATTTTGAGTCAGAATCAATGTCTAAACATCTTAGATAGACCCAGAGGGCCCGAAGGACGAAAAACGACTGTCGTTTCATCCAGTTCCGACAACTCCTACTTTTTCGCGTTTTTTGACCCTTTGGGCCCCTTTTTTTAGGGACTTCATTTTTGCCTTTTTTGGCCCATATCGGACTTCCTATTTTTTAGGGGCTATTTTTTGAAAGTTGCTATTTTGGGAAAAGTTTCTATTATTGTCGGGGTTTCCATATTTAGAAAGTGCTTGAATTTCGAAAATCCACTTAGAAGTCCCAAAAAACGAACAGAAAATCACGAAAAATCAATTTTGACGAAATACTGATCAAGTTTGAAAAAAATTGAAAAAATCAGTGAAGGATCATCAAAAATCAGACTTCCAGATCAGAAAATCACAGAAAACCGATTAAAATCTGGAAAAAATCAGTCAAAAATCACGAAAATTAATTTTAAAATCTGGAAAAGTTCAGGAAAGTCTGATATTCATAAAAAAAATGAAATGGCAAAGACCTTGGGAAGTCCGCCACCTTAATAAAGTTTTTTGGAGAAGGCTTAGGAAACTCCGCCCATCTTTCAAAAGTCATTTGGGAAAATACTTTATGAAGTCCGCCAGCTGGAAAGTGATTTGGGAAATGTTTTATGAAGTCCGACCAACTCTTGGAATATTATCTCCAAAGTCCGCCCCTCTTATGACACTTGGCAAAAGTCTTTTAAAGTCCACCATCTCTTAGGTCTTTGGAAAAAGCTTTAAGAAGCCCGTACCAGCCTTGAAGACATGTGGCAAGACCACAAGAAAGTCCACTAGCTTAGTCCGCCATGTTGGAAAAGTCTAAGAAAGTGCGCCCAGCACTTTGGGAAATGGAAAAATGAATTGGCAAAGATTTGCCAAGTCCGCCCAGCCACTTAAAAAGCAATGGCAAAGAAAGTTGCCAAGTCCGCCTTGGGCAAAATGAAAGAATGGCAAACACAAGAGGAAGTCCGCCCTAGAATGGCAAAGATATAAGCCAAGTCCGCCCTTGGTCAAAATTTGAAGTGGCTTGAAAAGTTGCCATAGTCCGCCTTGAAGTGGCTTGAGAAGATGGCAAGTCCGCCCATGACATTAAGCCAAAATGGCTCAACACTTAGTAAAGTCCGCCCACCACAAACAAGCATGGCACAAAAACAAGTAAAGTCTGCCTTAGGCATTAAGAGATGGGCTAAGCGATTAGCAAGTCCGCCATATGGAAAAATGTGAAGTGGCAAGACATAAGGGCAAGTTCGCCATGGGGAAAAGGAAGTTGGATTAAACATGGGCTAAGAAAATTTTATAACACAAGTCAAGTGAAAATTCGCCATGCCAAGAAGGAGTGAGGGAAAATTAAAATTTTGCCTAAGTAAAGATTAAAAATATTCTTGGCACCTTAAGAAAATTCGCCATACTTAGAGAAAATAAGAAAAAAAAAATTTCTAAGTCCAACATTTATATGTCTAAAATATTTTCGCCTAGGACTTAGGATGGAAAGAAAGTTATGACCAAATGAAATTGGACGGAAAGAAAGTTATGGCAAAGTGAAATTGGAAAGAAGGAAATCACCTTGGGAATTCGCCATGACATTTGGACAAGTGGATTAAAAAAAAAAAAAAACATGTCTTAGAGAGTTCGACTTCTAGAGAGAGAGTATGGCAAATCAGTGAGAATTCCGATTTCGGGAGATAAAATGGAGAATTAAATATGAAATATGCTTGTGCCAAGATAAAAATTGCAAAGAGAATATGAAATTCGCTTTGAAATGATAAATTCGACACAAAATTCACCGTGACTTCAGGAGAGAGAGTGTTAAAAATTTAGCTTCGGAGCTAGAATTCAGGAGAGGGAAAATGAAAATCTTCATCCAACATTGGGATTGGTGAATAATTTTGGAGAAAATTAAAAGCCTGAAAATGAAATTAGGAGAGAGAAAATCTAAATTTATTTATTTTGTTTCTTGCAGGCGGATGACTACACAAGGTGAATCTTCAAAGGAGGAAAATGGCAAAGAAAGTTTAAAGTCCGACTTAAAGGGAGATGAAAGAAAACTTGGGGAGTCCACCCCTGCACATCGCAAGACCAACGGGAAGTCCGCCAAGAATTTGGCATCATGAAGACAACGGCAGGCACATCGTCAAGTACATCCAACTTACGCAAGCCAAATTCAAAATTGAAGACAAATCGACCGGCGAAGTTTATTTGAGCACAGAAATGGCCAAAATCTTGAAGGCTAAGTATGGAAATTCTCCACAGAGAAAGTGCCAATTTCCTCCATTGCGGTGAAAGCACAAGGGAGTTCCTCTCCAAATTCAAGGCACGTGAAGGAATTCCAAAGCAATCCGAGAAGAAAGACTTAATAACTTCAAGTCTAAATAGGTGCTCCAAGGCGAGGTGAGAAGAAGAAGCCAAAGTCATCCAAGATCAAAGCACAAAGGATAAAGTCATCGGCAAGGAAAATATTCTAAGGAACAAGACCAAAGTGATCAAGGAAGACATCCAACACATTGAGGTGGCACCTCATCATCTTCCAACCAATCAAATCATTCCAAATCAACATGCAACAACTTTCTATTTTATTTGTTGGTTCATATTTAGTAAAAAGGACAAGTGTCCTCGAATGTAATTTTCTCATTGGTCGAGGGTTAGCAAACCCTAATTAGGGTTTTATTTGTAATCTTGGCCGTTGATCCTAAATCAATCTTGGCCATTGAATTGTAATTGGGGAACCTATAAATTGAGCTCACCCCCTCATTTGTAAAGCATGGGAGCATGTTGCAAAACATGTTGAGATAAGCAATTGTTGTAAGACTGCCAAAGTAATAAGTAATGCATGCATTGTTCTGATGGTGATTACTTCTCTTATTTTGGAGTTGTTATGGTTCTTATCCCTCATCATAGTTTAGATTTTATTTCATGTATGTTAGATGAATGCAAGATTTGATAAGTATTGATTTATGGTGAAACTTTTTGCTCTTACTTTCTTTGAATGGATGATTTTCATTCAATGCGTAAAGTTAGCCTGAGCTTATTTTGTGGATGCTTAACTTCTGTTTGAATAAATATTGTTCGATTTGATGGTAGTTATTCATGAAGTGAAAATCATAAGCACATTCCCTTGAAGATTGCACCCCCTTTGTGTAGTTGTCGTTGAGCGTGGCGAAGCGAAGCGTGGTTATTCATTTCACCAAGTCGATACTGTCTCTTGAATTCTTAGGAAGTAGACTAGAAATTCTGAACCTTTATCTCCTTTTTCAGTTTGTTTGTTCCATGACCCAAACCATAGATCTTCATTGTCTAGACCTTCATTGTGAATTGAACAAGCCTAGCATAAGTCCCTTTGTGTTACCAGCAAAATCACATCAAACCACAGAGCTCATCCACACCTAACTGAAACATTGGAATTGTCGTATGATCTTTCTTGCAGTCTTAGCATACGAGGTAGTTTTTCAAGAGGGGATGGAGCGTCTTTGACACTTTATTCTAGAATGTTTGTTGTGTCATAAAACACGCATCAACAGGTAGTACTAGATTGAACTCCACCATGATTATGCACCCCATGATGGATCTTTGTAAGTGAGGAAGACCCATGTCCCTCATTTAATTGAGTTTTTTATTGAATCCAAACATTTCTCTTTTTTGGCTGAGATGGATTGATCCTAAGGGGCATCTTTTATTACATCATAAAAAAGTAGATTGATGTTTGTTGTCACTCATGACACTCACTTGACATATTAATGGGCCTAAATCAACTAGTTTTTGAACTTGTGAACAAACTATCTCTTTTTTAAGTATATTGATTGAGCCACTGGCTTAACTGATAACTCACTCTAATAGAGAAGCCATACCATATGAAGCTATCTACCCAACCTAGTTTTTGAATGTGAATGTACCTTGGTCTGTCTTGGCTAAAATAGTCTTCAATTGTCTTGTAGGTTTGCCTAGGGCACTACAAGAGCAACCTTTGTATGCCTACAATGTGCCTAGGCCCTTTGAGGCATGCTTGGGTAGGCCCCCAAGGGACCCATTCTTGGACCTATTTGGGCTATGTATAGGGGCCTTTGGGGATGAACTTGGTAACATAGGTATGGAGTGATTTTTAACCTATTAAATGGATTAACCTACCAGATTTCAAAGGTATGTGACTCCTTTTCTATTTTTTGATTTAGTATTTTTTTTAATTCATTTTGGTTATGTACTAGCACTTCTAGGGTTTCGATCTTGCATTTTTTGTTTCTTTTTCCTCCTTTTCTTCTTTCTTTAGAGCTAGGGTTTGCAATTTTGTCTCTTTTTTTGCTAGGACTTCCAATTTTGTAGGTTTTATAGTGGTGGCTATGCTATGCACCTTGGTTGGAGGCATGGCACACTAGGTTCTGAGGTAGGAAAGGTGGTGTGCAATTACTATGGCTTGAGCTTGAGAGAAGGCATCATTCATTTCACACATCGCTTTGCATGAATCCTTGGCTAAGATGTATAGTTGTGTAAGTCAATGGAGTGAGATAATATAGGAAATGAAAATTGTCCTTGTTTGTATGAGAAGAGGACAGTAGAAAAAAAGAGGGTAGTTGAGGCAATTGTAGTTGTGAGGAATTCTTCTTCCAACTTAGAGACAAATCTGGTAGGATCTTTTCTTGGCCTACAAATATGTGGCTCATCCACTAGAGATAGTTCTAGCTAGACCTAATCTTAAGAGTTCTTTGCTCTTCATAGTATTCTTGGTGTGCAACCTTTGCTCAAATGTATTGTGTGGATTTAGTAAAATCATCAAAAACTAGGATGGCTTGTGCTAATTTTAGGATCATAACAGCATACTATTTCATGTTGTAGTAGCTCTTATTGGGAGTGGTTGACCAATGCATTAATTGTCATTGGAAAAGGGTTGAAGGCACCTAATCCATATAATTTAAGTTGGCCCTTTGTAACGACCTAGTCCGTTCGTAATGTAAAAAGATGTTAATTTACATCCTATGAGTAAGTAAACGTGTTAACATGACATTGCAATAAATTTTTTCCTTTTCTTCATTGATAATACATGAACAAGATGCCATATCAAATTACAATAAAGATTCCATTTCATTATAACAACTTCACAAGTACATGAAACAAAAATACATACCTTAACTAACATAGCTCCAATGAGCTTTAGAACAAATAGTAGTAAGAAGGTCCGGGAGATCGTCCTTTCAAATCTTGGTACATCAGCCGCTTGTTGTGGAGGAGAAACATCACTCAGGCACTTTTCCGCCAACCACAGACTTATAATGCAGTCCCCTGCACATCCATTATTCAATAGATGGCCCTCCCTTCGTCAAAGAGATTGGTAGGGTATCCTTTAACGATTACCAACTGAGCATAGTGTTGTGTCCTACACAACTAGAACCTTGCTATTTCACAATCTCAAACTAGAACAAAGATCACAGTGAATTGACAATGTAGTCTCAACTATCTCACACCTAAGTGGATGTCGTACATTTCACTACTTTGGCCAAAGTATTCTCATTCAGTACTTCGAATGAAGGTCATCTATCATAAACACTACTCAGGGCCGATTTGACTTAAGGCTATCTTACACTACACATAGGCTTAGTCCTTCACTGGATTATCTATCATCCCAGACTATCATACGACAATCTAGTCTACTAGAAATGATTTAGCATTACAAGTATTTCGCATAATCCCTCCTATACTGGAAGTCTTTATCCTAGGAGTCTCTCAAGCCTACCTCAGTTAACCTGATAACTTTAAGCTGACTGAATATACTTGACTCCTGTCCTCATTTCAATCCTAGTATATACTAGCTAGTAAAGCCATATTCTCCTTATATGGAGATCATACAAAATATGCAATTTGACACTAAAAAGCATTTTAAATCTTCTCTTAAATTCCTTCACATAATTTTCCCTTTTATGCATAACAAATAAACATTCCCCTTAAATTCTTTTCCCCTACAACTAAATTGCATTCAGGAATTATCTTTCAGACTTTGCACACACAACAAATACAAAGAAATAGAAACGCAATGATCAAAATTCAAAATTGTAAAATGATGAGGGTTTCATACCTGTTTATAAGCTTTCTCTCCAATACGCACTTCCAGTCCTTCTCTCAATAAAGCCCTCAATATTGAATGACTTCTCACTCATAAAAAAACTTCTCAATTGCCTATTACTCACTCAAAATGGACTCTCAATGATGAATGCTCACTTAAAATGGACTTCTCAATGATGAATGCTCACTCAAAATGGACTCTCAATGATGAATGCTCACTCAATATGGACTCTCAATGATGAATGCTCACTCAAAATGGACTCTCAATGATGAATGCTCAACTGTAATGGAAATATATTCAGTCTGTGGTAATTTACTGGTAAATGTCTTTATCACTCAGAAAATAGAGTATGACTTCAGAAATATGAAATGGATAAACAAAGCTCAGAGTAGTATGAAAATCGGATTCAGCAAAAAGTAGAATAAAGAATGTTAAGGTGTCTATTTATAGAGCCTAAAACCCAACGATTTCCACCATTGCAAGCATGAGAAATGGCAACACTGCGCTTTGAATAATTCAAAGAGATGAATGGCGAGTTTCAGAGGTGAGTCGACCTCAATTTATTGACAGCAACCAAAAAATGTTTCAATCTTGCACATGCTAAAAACTGTAATTTGACACCTACAGGCGTCCCTCATTTTTGGTGCAATTATTCAAAAAATTAGTTTGATGATTCAACATTTAAGAATTAGTCAAGATTGAATGCAAACCATATTGCCATTTTACAGGGTTTGATTGCCAAACACAGTTGCGTTGGAGTTTCAGTGACTTGGTCATGGCGTGAATTCTCCAAGCGCGCCTATTTCTTCTCACGGCAGCTTCATTTCATTTTTCCTCTTTTCAAAAGTCTCAACTATAGTTATGAATGAAATATTTCCCCTTTACAAGATTGGCGTCATTTATCTCCAAAGGCTTGATTCTCATATATTTGGCTGAAGACATTTATTATTTTTCTATAGTTTAACTTTAATATTTTCTCCAAGTAAAATATAATCTTTTATTCTCTTTAGAGATTTATAATATTAAAATATAATTCCTTTATATATTTTATTGTATAAATATTTATAGTCTTAAATATATTAAACATATATATTTATATATATTTAAATACCCGAGTATTTATTAATATATATATATATATATATTTTAATATAACTATAATAATATTATATATAATCCATAATATATAATTACTTATATATATATTTATACATATTTAACAAATATATAAATATATCGTGAGCCAGTCAGCAACCCGATATATAAATAAATATATATACATTTTTATGTAAAGTCATCAGGCAATAATAATATTATATTATTAATATCTACACATAGTAGATAGTGTGTGTATATATATATACATGTATATACTCGTATATACCTTAGTGGACATACTATATACCTGTGTATACATACCTTCTCAACCTATTCACTTATGTCCATTCACGTTATCCTCACAATGATCATTGTACATTAAGTCAGATACACAAATAAACATCACTTATACATGTATTCAGAAGTAGACACGACTCCTAATGCCAACATACAAGCCTACGAACGACTTATCCATAACTCAAACAAACTGACTTAGCTTACTCAGTCTAAGGGACGTATGTGTGTATGCTCAAATGGTTCTCGTTACTGTTTACTCGACCAAGCCCCTCTCCCGAGTGATATTTCTCCTCTGCTTGGAGGAATGTTTCGCATACTTGCACACAATGATACGACAACGGGAGTCATATGTTCACAACAAAGCAGTATACATGAAACATCTCAAAAGTTAGAATAAACATTATTCAACAACTTGCATGCAACATTCATCTAGGATTACATCAATAGAAGTAACAATCAAATGAGACAATCATTAAAGGGAACACACTCATATTGATAACAAGAACAGCATGCTTTATTCATCACATTGATCCAATCATTACAATCTATTTCCCTATGCAATAGTAGCTATACAATCGGGGTGTAACACCCTTGTTCAAAGAAGCCATGAAAAACAGTGAGATCATAGCAAACTGTCAAAAGATAATTTAGCAAAAAAATGTTGCATTATTTGTTTGATGGATGGACTTGTGGCAAGACTTGCATGTTGATTAGTGGCTTTAGGTGGATAGTTGGTGTTTTTGAAGTCAATTGATACCTTCTACAAAGTGAAGAATGCAAAGACTTTGCACAATATGTTGGAGGTGGAGACTATGTAAGTGGGTGTGGAGCATGTCATCCATGTTGTGACAAACAATGCAACAACATGAGTTGTAGCAAAGAGATTTCTCAAGAAGACTTTGTGCTACCTAATGCAAAAGTCTTCTACTTGAGGATATAAATAAACTTGGATGCATGGAAACCGAGATTGAAGGGATGAGAACATCACCAAATATATCTAAAACCACAATTGGGTGTTTGATGAAAGAGCACACCATGGGAATGCAATTTTTGTGATTGGGACCTAATTTACCTCAAACTTTATCAAATTGTAGACCATGTCAGTCTCACTAATGTAATTTAAGATGTTTGTGAGCACTAGGTGTGTGGAGTCTCCATACTTGAAAAAATTAAAAGGGAAAACTATTTGGAGTTTTTTTTATAATATATTTGCCAAATGCATGATTGAGATCCTCTACGTAACTTTAAACTTAATTGGTAACATTTACAAACTCGCAAAGTAGTCAACTCCATTACTTTGTCAGTTTGTAGAAGTTGTTAATTTTTCATTTACTTTTTATTTGGTGTTGTCATTCAAAGTGTTATTAGTTTTCATTTTAAATCCTATACTATTTTGGTTTAGTCTTTAGGTGATAGAACCTTTGGTCAAGGTTCTTTAATTGGTGGATTGGGATAAAAACCTAAGGGGTTATGTCTATGGGGTTATAAACAGGACCATGTAGGACATCTAAGATTTTACAATGAGTCTAAAAAAAGAAAATATATAAGCCCATTTGGCACATGAATCATTGAAGGTGGAACAAATAGCTTCACCAACACATGCATGCAACAACCTGTTACTTGAAATTGAAGTTTCTTTTCCCTCTAATTCCTTTAGGGCCAATGAAGAGGTTATGGTTGGCCACAACACATGTATAAAGAAGATGATGCTCAACAAAACCCCTAGAGACACAATTCTCAACAAGTTACAAATTTATAAGGGTGCAAATGGAAGTTTGGTTTTTCAATAAGTGTAATTGTAGTTACTTACAAAGTTATAAATTTTCTTTTTGTAGATTTGTGGTGGGAAGACTATGGTGCAAAAATATCAAATCTTTAAAGCCTTCCCATGTACATTTTGTGTCAACTCTATAGTGCTTTTGGGTGTGAGTGCACTTCAAGTACATTTGAGGCCATTGAAAAGAAGAAGCATAAAATGTTTACCCAAAAGCACATCAATGACCTCTTTTTGTGCAATAAACCCTTGTCTTTGCATCAATAAGGTGGAGAAGGGGATTCATGATGTGACCGAGTGCAATGACATTGATCTATATTCAAATTGAATAGTGGAGGATATGGAGCCTTCATTTTCCATGGAGGATTGCTGATTTTGAGAGGGAAGCAACTGAAAATAGGCACAAAAGCATAGGCGCAAGTAGAAGCGGTAAATGGGAGCTCATTGGATGATGATCACGATTTGAGGATGATATTATTCCTAAGGAGGAATCTTTACCATCCAATTTGAGGGCACCACTAGTTGGGAGCTTTAGTTGGGGAAGAAATTTGTGAGTGTTTATATGGGTTTCTAATTTTTTAAGATGATGACAACTGATCAATCATCATATCATAAATGACACTATGATTTGGATCTTACACTTTTTTTGGTCTAAAAGTACTAGAGAAACTACCTATGAATTTTCTAAATTCAATATTTTGCATGTTATTTAAGTTTAAAGTTTATTTTTTTAATGCGTTGAGTTGAGTAAAAAATTTGGCCTGCTGAGTTTTTGCCCAGTTCAAGTTATTGAGCTATGGATTGATGGGTCCCTTGGGACTCTTGTTGACCCCTATGTATCCATATGTTGCCAGAAATGAGAAACAAGAAACCTGATGGCAACAGATGTGTCAGGAACATGATTGATGAGATTTTAGTGCAAGAAAAATGCCAGAAATTTAAAAAATTCCTCAAATTGTATAGATTGCTAATGGTACTTCAAACACAATATAAGATCAAGCATGGCGACTGTGGTTCACCAAAAATGTGCTCATGCATAATTCATGTAGCATCATTTCATACAAATAGACAATAATGCAATCATAAACTTAAATAATAGAATGTAATTTTTCTTTTCCAATAGGAAAGCAAATGCAATTTCTTTCATCTAAAGTCATGCTCTGTAAATGATTATGAAGAAATAGTCAATAATGTCTACAATGTGCATGCTATACATGATGCTTAGTCATGAAACATTAGTAAACTAATCTATCAACGAGGACAAAATATGTCTACTAAGAGGGCCTTGCCCTTCCTCCAATGAAGATTGATAGCTAGATCACCAGTTTTAGAGGTCAAAAAGGACCTCAATAAATGTGTTTCTGAATGCTTGAAAATGGTAATTTCATATTTCCTAATGCAAAGGGAAACCCTCAAGAGTAATAGCACATGGCAAACAGAATGAATGATTGCAATTCTTTCTTCCATCTATAGTCAACCCATGTGTGCAGTGTCATAGAATTTAAGTTTTGCTAAGCAGACTTAGGAAGCATGGGCAAAATTGCAATATTAATTTTTGAAACTTAATCACTTCATTTTGGGTGTAATATTGTCTTGTAAGCCATGGTTTTAAATTATATTTCTGTTTTTGTTCTTTTGCAACAAGTTGATTTCTTTCGCTGTTTTGCGCTCTTTATATATTCTGAACTTTAATAAGACTTAAAACATTATGTTTATCTCGTTTTCTGGTATCTCTTACAGCAATAGTTATTTTACGAAAACAATTGCTTGACTTAAAAAAGGATAGAGAAGTGGGTAACAAAGAATTGATAGAAATGAGTTTAAACCTGGAAATGGTTATTGTCTGTGACAGATTCGCACCATCCTCCTAAATGTTCAATTCTCAGACCAGCAACGGTTCAAGCAATTTGTTTTGCAAAGTAAGGCGAGAATGGAGGTATGTGCAATAACATTTATTGCAGGTCTTAGAAATGCACTTGCAAAAAGTCTCAACTTATATCATGAATTTATTCAGAAGAATGAATTTTTAATTTTTGATTAATTTTGACTTGGATCACTTGCATTTTTGTAGAGTAAACTGACGGGTAGTGGCCACAGAATAGCTGCTGCAAGGCTTGACGCAAAGCTAAATGTTGCAGGATGGGTTAATGAACAAATGGGTGGTCTCAGGTTGTTTCCAGACTAATGTCACCTGTCTACTCTGTTAATAATGGTTTTGGCTTCCCCTTGCAAATTGACATAAGTTATATGAGAGAGTTGTGAATTGCATGCGGAGCTAACATTTGATTTGTGAATTGCACATGGGGCTAACTAACATTTGATTTCTGGAACTACATAATCATTAGATTATAGACAGGAACTAAGGAAGATAAAGTATGTCTAGAAACATACTTTATCTCCATGGGGCTAACTAACATTTGATTTCTGGGGCTAACTAACATTTGATTTCTGGAACTACATAATCATTAGATTATAGACAGGAACTAAGGAAGATAAAGTATGTCTAGAAACATTTACACTAGCTCCAAGAAAAAGAAATTGGGCAAAGAACACACCAAGGAAACTCTGTTTGAGAAACTTCAAGTTGGTTAATGTTTTCTCCTAATTCTGAAGCAACCTTAGCTTATTTTCTTGTAGGGTTTACGAAATTTCCTTTATGTAGTTTTACTATCTTCTGTGTTTGTTCATACTTCATAGTTCATACCATGTTGAATGAACAAACACTATTACAATGCTCAAAATAATTTCTTTATATGATGTAATATTGAGTAGCAAAAATTGGCAAAAGATCATGATTGCCAATTTGTAGAAAAAAAAATCAGCACATTTAAAAAAAATGAAAACATCTCAATTTAATAGCAATAAATTGAGAAAATTTGAGACTTGTGAATTATTCCAAAAAACTGGGAAAAATTGGCCCACCCCAATTTTTTTTATTTTCTTTTGTGCCACATCGAATTCTATCCAGCACTTGGTGTATGGTGCAAGATGAAAGAGAACTTAGGGCATTCACTTTTAAAAATAGCTCTGGATACATGAGGCACTTTAGGCAATAAGTGGAGCAATTTTTAATGACGCTTTTGCTGAAAACAAGCTGCTTTTTTAATTTTAATTTGTTTGGGGCAAAATTTTCTCTGATTTTTTGAAGCTTTCTACATTATTTAATATGCCAATTTTTTTCTGAGTTTTCCCAATTAATTGAAAAGATTTATATCTTTTGGTTTGCCAAATTAATCCTGAGAGATTTTTGCTACTGTGGTATACCTTTTGTAAAGAGAGATCAAGATAAGTATATTAATGTCCATGATTGACCAGAAGTAGGACAATGGGACTTGAGAATACACCAGTTTACAGTAGAAAGTTCTAGGCAGAGGATATCCAAGGAAAGCAACAGTAATTTGTCAAGGGGTGTCATCTTTAAAAATATGTGTTGTTATTGCACATGGTTCCTTGCATGTTTTTAGATATAAATTGAAACTGTAGAATTTTGTGTCTTTATGGTGCATTAGGTATATGTTTATTAAATCTTAGTTTTGGCTGCAAGGACAATGCCACCATTAATTTGGCTCTCTATCCTTGATTGCACCACTAGGATTTGGATTAGATGAGCAATGTGCATTGTGGACATTGATTGGCATATCGATCACCACCACAATTGTTCCATCCACCTCTTGGGCCCTTTTACCCATGAGCTTTGAAAAAGTGCCAATGAGTATTCCAAACATGTGCCTCTATAAAGAAGGGTCAAAGTTTGAAAAACTGAAAAATGGCATCTTAGGCTTGAGGAGTGTGCCAGTATATGGAAACTCCAAAAAAGTGTTAAGTTCAAAGGTGGCAATCATACCTAGAGCATGCACACAGTGAGGAAAGGCAAAAAAACATGTAACACGAAGAAAAATGATGACTCAATGTTCCAAACATGTGCCAACAAGGAGTATCAAGGCTAGTCAAGGAAAAGGTGGCACAAGTACTCTACATGTGCACTGTTACAAAATTAGAACAAGAAGTTTAAAAACTCACACCCCTCTGTAAGGTGGGGCAACGTTTGAAAAACTGAAAAATGACATCTCAGGCTTGAGTAGTGCACTAGTACATGGGGATTCCAAAAAGGCATTAAGTTCAAAGGTGCTAATCATACTTGGAGTGTGTGCCACCATGAGGAAAGGTAAGAAAACATGTATTTAATTTCTAGGCAGTTGTCTTGATATGATTATTGCTATATCTGTTGCTTTTAAGATATGTAAGGGTTGGGGCCCTTTCAAAAACCCATTTTTACCCATAAATCAAAAAAGTAAAAAGAAAAAATCAACCATCCAACGCTCCAAACATGTGCCGCTACAAGGCAAGACCAAAAAATTTAAAAACTCAAAAATTGGCCTCCAACAGCAGGAACATCTCCATAGTAAACAAAATCAAATATTTTCAAAACATCAAAAAAGACATTTTGATCCCCAGCACACATTACCTCTTAGTGGCTAAAGTTCAAGAAACATCAAAAGTTCCTATTTTGATCACCTACAGTAGTTTCCAATGGGTTTTTTTAATCATTCAAAGGGCAATAAACTGTTCTTTTCCAGTTCCCAGGATTTTGTCATTCCTTTTCTTCTAACATTTGAACACCTACATCATCTATTGCAGATTTTCAGCATCAAAGGGGACACTGTGAAGGTTTTTGAATCTTGTGTATCACATTGACCACCCAAAATTGCAGATTTTGTATAAGACAGTGAGGGTTTGTAGAGTGGTTTTTCAGTGAAAGGAGCGAGTTTTTCACAGATTCAAGTCCACCAAGATTGAATAAAATTTGTTTCCTTGGGTTTCACCAGGGATTGCCACTTCCAAATCCTTGAATCACATTCACTATTGGTGTCTGAATACCCAAAAATCAAAGATACAGAGCTAGGGCATGTAAATGTACAAGAGGTGGATTTGGAGGATAGGATCAAAAGCAGGAACAACATTGCCAAGAGACAGCAAGATAGTGGGCTCAGACTCGGCTTTGACTTGGACTCGGGACTCAGCACTGACTTGGCAATAAAAAACCTCATTATTACACAAAAAAATAAATTAATGCATTTAGAGAACATAAAAGTCTAATTTAACTGTCAATTTGTTATAATTCAAACATTACACATGTCATTTGATAGGCACCATAAGAGTCCAAGCTCAGGACTCGGGAGTTCAAGCCTAAGACTCAGGAGTCTTGGAGCAGGACTGGCCGAGTACTCTCCAAGACTCGGCCAGACTTGGTGCAGGAGTCTGGTCAACTCGGCTCAGCTAGCTCAGGGACTTGGGAGTTTGGTGAGTCTTGCAGAGTCTTCAAACTACGGAAGCCACTTCCTTCTCTATTTCTGTTATATGCCAAACACTATGACCTTGAAAATAGGGAAATCTGCACAGTAGGTGAAGTCCTTGCTAAATTCGATATCAATTCCATGGAAAGTGCTTTCAATTTGTTGCCATGTGAACAGACACAAGACACTTAGAAGAGTGTGGAGAAATATGGAATAGAAATGAGTGTTAAAAACAAGTTGCAAAGCATTGGCTGAAGTAAGCTAAGAGGTTAAAACACTTTCCAAAATTGATAATGAGAAACAAATTCAAGGATGAGTTCTCTTTGATAATCACTTGATAAGCTCATTCAAACCTTGGATGGTCTTCACCATTTAACTCCATTTGTGAGGGAAAAATATACTTTGACTAGAGTTTGAACAGATCCGTGAGTTTCATATAGTGTCCTATATGGTTTATGCCATGGCCAAGGAAGGCTCTTTCTCTGATTTGACAAGAGTGATGGGATTCAATGCCACTTGGATTTATAGACACTTGCCACAGTTGGAGTCTAGTGCATTATAAAACACTATCTCAGGGTAAGTGACGCCTTTTTGATGCATTCCATGAGGGGTTTGGATGAATAGCTTCACATCAGGATTTCAGAGAAGACTAGGGCAATGATTTTAGAGTGGGCTGATTGGTATACATGGTTTCCTACTTTCACCTACATCCAAGAATTTGGTGTCACTTCTTTTCCCTACACGCTTCCAAAACATCCCTGTTATTGAGCATGATGTTAGCAGAAGGGATTATAGTCACATGACTATATAACAATTGGTTGATATTGCTTTCAGATTCTTAATTTGAAGTCTTGTCTCCTAGGTTTGTAGCATTGCACATGGATCAACAACCTTTGGCTTCCGCAAATTGGTTTATCAAATAAAAGTATCTCAATCCAAGACGAGTCCAAACCTGTGATGGATAGAAGATGCATTTACAAAGATCTCTTAGAGAAATTTAGGAACAATGAAGAAAAAGGATTAGAAATCGGCCAACATTTCACATCCCACTTAGTAGAACATACTCCCAACTTTCTTATCACATGCATTGATAGGGGCAAGAGCCCTTGGAGGTAGTGGCAGTGATGAGGAAGAAAGACGAAAGAAACGAAAGGCCCCATGGATGTAGATGGAGTTCCAAAGATCGGAAAATTCAAATTGGTAACAAGGAAGAGCATGAGATCTCCTTGTCTACATCCAAATCCAAAACCTCAAGTTATTTCTCCCATTCCAGCCTCGTCCCCTCCTACTTCTCATCCTTCTTCAATGTAGTAGTCTGATTTACCCTGTAATGAGATAGGAATAGATCCACAAGATCATCTCATGTAGCAGTGATGGTTTGTGCTTCTGTATCAATGTGGACCATACATATTGTTCAGTTTCAATGTATAAACTATAAAGAGGCCCAATGAACCTGATTTCTTTGTGAAATGGAATAAATTCTGAACAACTGCTCCATTTGATTGTCCACAATCTTAGGTGGAAAAGGATGGCTGTTGCAGGTTGAATGAGGGTAAGTCATATATAGAATTCTACTAAGATATCCTAGGTAGCATTTTTCAAATTTTCTTTCAGGTTTGACCAACTCACATATTAGTGTCCAAAAAAATGATGTTGATTCTGCAATTTGACAGATAAGTTGATGATGCTGGCTTTACTACATTGGAATGGGTCACCTTTGTAATATTGCAATCACTAAGATTTAGGTGACATTTTAATACCATATATTTTTTGGATCTCCATGTTAGAAATTACCGGGACCATGTCCCATACAAACTGAAGCATTACTATTTAACCGTCTCTAAATTAGATGCCTTTACCAGGGCTATGACCCTTGCAAACTGAATATTTATTTGGCTTCTTTTATATAGGTTTAGAAAGCAAAGAACAATATAGCTACTCATAAACCTCCAAGCAGACTATACAGGGACAAAGAATTTCAAATAAATTGATATACTTTAGATTGTTTTATGCATTTTAATATTGAATTTGCAAAACTCTGAACACGTGGATGAATTGATCCTACTCAAGAAATGGATGTGTTGCATCGATTGTCCTATGCATTTGAAACTTAAATTTTTTTGATGCCTTGCGAAATTAACACAATTACCATTTTTTTAAGATTCATCTGTAATTTCTTGTATTCTTCTTCAGCTATATGGAATTTCTACAAAAACTTGAGAAACAAGTGGAAGACGACTGGTTAACAGTGGCAGGTTCACTTGAAGAGATACGGGACAGTCTATTTTCAAGTAAAGGGGTACTGATCAACATGACAGCTGATGAGAAGAATCTTGTAAGTGCAGAGCAACATGTGGCAGATTTTCTCAGCGCCCTTCCTGATAGAAACACTTTGGCAATCCCTTCCTGGGACAGTCACCTATCTCCAGTCAATGAGGCTCTTCTAATTCCTACTCAGGTTGTCTTAGTTTTAAGTCTAATTTCCTTTCTTCATGAATATTTTTTTATAATAATAATAAAGATACAAATCTCTGATGAGTTCATAAAATATTGAAACACAGGTAAACTATGTTGGAAAAGCAGCAAATATCTATGAAACTGGTTATGATCTAAGGGGTAGTGCTTATGTCATCTCCAAGTATATTGGAAATACATGGTTATGGGATCGTGTACGTGTTAGTGGTGGTGCATATGGAGGATTTTGTGATCTAGATTCACATTCAGGTGTCTTCTTGTCATTCCTTTATGTTACAGTATGCTTGAGATTCCTTAGCTTGATAAGAGTTCTAACCTCACCTCATAAGGAATCTATATTCATAAAGAATGAATCATTATTTCTTTTTAATTTGTGTAATGTTCCTGTAAAATCATTTAATGTCATCTCTTATTGTGACCTCTAGGAGTATTCTCTTACTTGTCTTATCGAGACCCGAACCTACTAAAGACTCTTGATATCTATGATGGAACTGTCAAGTTCCTCCGAGAACTGGACTTAGATGCTGATACTTTGGCAAAAGCCATAATTGGCACTATAGGCGATGTTGATTCATATCAACTACCAGATGCAAAAGGATACACCAGGTATATTTTATTTCAGTGACAAACATTTTCATATATATTGTTTGGTGAACTAAATGTACAATTTGTGTGCATTTCATCATTTTATTATTATATAATTTGAGCACTAAAAGTGCTGTATTTTGGTGTTCTAGCTTGATGCGATACTTACTGGGGGTTACAGACGAGGAAAGAGAAAGGAGACGGGAAGAAATATTGTCAACCAGGTCACCAACTTAGTGATTTTTTTGTTCTCTGGAGAGATGCCATAATTCATTAGTTTTATAGATCAGAATGACTTGTCTTCATTATTTGGGGCTATTGGCATAAACAAATTTATGCACATGGGATATGGATTTATAATTAATATAAGATCTTTCTAATACCTATTGGTTGATTCCTTTTGCAGTGTGAAGGATTTCCATGAATTTGCTGATGTACTGGAAGCCGTGAAAAACAATGGACTTGTTGTTGCAGTTGCATCATCCAATGATGTTGCTTTAGCTAACCAAGAAAGGCCCAACTTCCTGGTAGAGAAAAAAGTTTTGTAGACTAGATTTGGAGATTGTATTTATAATTTCTCCACTATTATTGCAGAATAATGATGCATGATCATCTATTGATTTGCATGATGGAGCATCTTGTAAATTGTCAGCAGATGATTGCAAGCATGGATATTACTTAGGGCATTGTAGTTGTCCACGTAGAAATATCTCTTTGATGCTCCATTTAATAGATAAAATCATAATCAACATTTGTTTATTTAAGTTAACCCAAAACTGATAGCATCTGCTCTTGTCAGAGAATATGAAAGGAATATAACACTAGACAATGCTAAACATAAAACTACAATATCTATCAGCGTCTTGGTTGTACTAGATTTGGATCAAATGATAAATAAAGTACTCCAAACTTTCAGATAAATAACTACAGTTCTTCAAATTTTATCAAATTAAATTCTCTTTATACCAATGGGGGAGTTCTTGGCAAGCAACATGTCAAGAATGTTAATATTTTAAAATATAAAGTAACATAAAAATGTCAAGGGTTCATCCGTAAGAGCAATGCTTAAAAGCTTAATCTCATGGTGGCCACAATCCTACCCAGTATTTTTTATAGAGAATTGAAAAAATGTGTATAATAATGCTTGTACAATGATTTACAAGTGTGTATAGTCAACTTAGCAAATTGCAGGTGATGGAAGTGTTTTCCCTATTGAAGCAGCAGCAAAATGATGCACGGGATTAAGAAATTGTTTAAGATAAGCACTTAAAATCATATTTAGGATACCATTTTATTTAATCGATGTCTCAATATGTGTAAAGACCTTAAGTCTATAAGGTAATTATTCAACTGGAAATTCATGGAGTTTTATAATTGAGTACATTTACCAAAATGCTATTTCATGAAAATTTTGGCCTTAAAAAACTTATATTTTGGTAGTGTCAATGCAAACATTATGGTTTTAATCAATGTTCCATGGGGTTTTGGGGACAGGGACGGGGGAACAGTAGGGGATGCGGGGATGGGGGGTTGAGCGGTAGGGTGCTGAAATACACATAGTACTTGAAAAATAGTTATAAAAAGATGTATAAGAATTATACATCTTGGAGACAACTAGGAGTCCCCTAGACGTCTTGAGGACACCCCAACATCCTCAAAGTCCTAGTGGTGTCTTGGAGACAGCGACACTTGTGGGATGGTGGCTTTGGTGGTGGGCTGGTGGGGGGACGTCCCCCCCAAGTCCCCAAGTTTCCAAGATGTCCCTGTCTAGGAGACATGGGGTTTTTTTTTTGTGGGCGGCGGGGGAGAGAGGGGGTGGGAGGGAACGCGTCCCCGTGGAACACTGGTTTTAATTTACCCTATTCATTTCATTGAGGAGCCTCATGTTGAGGGATAGAGAGGGTATGAAACATTAGAAGCTAGAATCTTTCATTCACACATCTTTGAACTTTGTTGATTTAGTAATACTCTGTCAAACTTTGAAATAATTGCAAACGTTGAACTCAAACTGATAAAATGAATGTATTGTATAACAATGGTATAAGTTTGCATTTGAAATGTATACTTTTGCATTGAAACTCATGAATATATATAAACACAATAGCAAGTGTACAAGAGTATATTGGCAATTGAAACATGAACAACAACCAAGTTGTTAACAACAAAAACCATAAATGGCCTTGAAGGTGTTACCCTAGTAAGGTTGTAAGATCTGTGTACAACCATGTGGAGTGATTGTTATTCGCAAACTCTTTATCACTTCAATAGTAAAATAATGGTGATATAAATTGAGTTTTTGATAAGAGGATGCAAGTAACCTTGAAAGTATTGAGATATATTTAGATGTTGGTTGTTCTTATACTTGGAACAATTTTTACTAATGAACAAAAATACCACAATTAACAAATAGTTTGTGTACAATAAGCATATTTATTTGGCAACCAAAGCATTTAAAAAAAAAAGATGTATAAATTAAATTGAAGCCATACTGTTGCTAATTTTATCAAGGAAAACATGAAAGTAAGTTCAATATACTATAGAATGTTGTCTATTTTGTTTCAAATGGACATGATAATTTAAATATGCACCATTTGATAAAGGTGCCGCTTGACTCCAATGTTGTTTTCAAAGACCAATAAAGTTCTTTTAGAGTTAGATGGTACCTTGGGACCACTACTCTCCTAAATTCCCAAGTCTAAGTGGATGACTTGTGTGTAGCTTCAAGTATGAAAACATTTGACCTGCATGCAACTTTAAATTGTAAAAGGGTTTTGCTCTCTTGATCATGCTTTTGTTGTGCAAATATTTTGTAGGATCTCCTTCTAAACAAAGGTGTAGTGCTTAATGTTGGCTTTGTCATTAGAACAAACATTTTTATTTTATTATATAAATAAGTAGATACGGAAATCAAACTTAATTAGGAGAATCTATTGATAAATGGTAATCATAATGAGGAATCAACCAAGATGCCTTTTGTAATGTCAGCTTTTGGATTAACTTGTGTATCTTTTTCATTCAACATTTCGGATCACACTTAGTGATCCATCATCAAGAAGAGGAAAAAATGGAATAGGAGTGTAGAACAAGCCTAATGAAGGGTGAGAGAGAAGAGTTGAGCGAGAGGAATTGAAAAATCAAAGAATTAAATATAATATAAACAAATAAATATGCTATGAATACACAATTTAACACAAAGATATATGCGAATATAAAGAAAACTATACAAAGCTATGTTATAACCATAATATGTTGATAAGCATAAATGTTATTTTTTTTTTTTGATAGGTTAATGTGACGTTGCGGGGTCACACCCAAAAATAACAAAAAAAATAATTTGCAACCCTTTAAATAGGGGTACCAGAGTACATTTCAGAATTTTCTTCTTTTGTAGATGATCTCAACATCATCTAATGCTTGGATTTTGAAGAGGGAACCTTCTTTCTCTTAATCTCTATCCATTCTTGGTCAGATTGGGGTTGAGGCTCCATGTTTTGTTCAATGATTCCCTTTATTTTATCTTCTTTATTCTCATTACCTTTGTGCAATGTTGAAACCACAAACACTTCATCTTTTGAAATGTCTAAATAAGCTTCAACAATGGCAGTCTCAAATGATTACAAAATCATTGATGAATCTTCCTTGTGTTTCGTTATCTTATTGCATACTCTCTCTTGTGATATTGATGAGACCTTTGCCATGGCCTCTTCAATAGAAGACTCATGTAGATTTTTCGCATGTGAGCTATGCAGATCCAGTTTAGGGGTTGTGTTTATCTTTGCCATGCCCTCAAAATCTTTTTGAATACCCAATGGAATGACATAGTGGGCCTTTGCTCCAATCCACCATATGGACTTTCTACTTGACTCATGAGATCCCTTCTCATGGGTAAGTATCTTTTGACATTGGGAAGTGGAATGCTCAATTGAAAATAATTTTTTGCATCTAAATGCAATCTTTTTGTAATCAACTGGCTATCTCCAACTTTTGTTGCCTACCTTCAAGGATATTTGTGTAGAAAGACCTCTGGATAGGTCCATTTCAATGCATAATCTTGCACAAGTGGATCTTGCATAATTAACGATTTCTTCTGAAGTGCAATGATACATTCCTACACCATTTCCAATAGCTTTATTGTCTTGGGTTTTGCCTATCTATTGCTCAATTTCTTTTTTTTCAAATTGGGGTGTTTGAGCATGCAAATTGTGTTTTTGATAAAATTGTGAAATCTCTTTCTCTGATCAATGATAGTTTATGTTGCATCATTCTTCAAAGTAATTCAAGTTTGTTTCGTCGATGTCAAATTAATTTCACCTACTTTAACACAACTTGTTGGTTTGTCTCAAATCGAGTGCAGTGGCAAAAGGTAGTGAAATTCATGAAAACAATTAATTTTTGAAATCGGTGAAAGCTGGTGTAAATTCTTTCAATGTGGATATTCCTGGGGGTATTTTGGCCAATGTGACCAATTTTCGAGTCTTGATTCTTCACAGGATGAGATATTTTAATGCTTCATTTTTTGATGCGCGGGAATATGAAAACAATTCAATATGAATTTTTCAGAGAAGTTGGGAAAATTTCACTTAATGGGTTTCTTTGTATTGGTATTTTGAGCAATCTAGAAATTTTTTAAGCAAAGATGTATAGCCAATTAGAAGTTATGAAAAATTATTTATTTGACAGGATCGTGGATTTAACTAGCTTTTAGTTGCTATGTCAAAAACTTATGTAGATTATTTTGGATCAAATATTGTCGAAGCATGAGCAAAAAATTTTGAACAAAAGAGGCGTAAAAATATCATGACATAATTTGATAAATTTCAAGATGTGGGTAATTATTTACTTATTTTAATTAAATAAGTAATTAAAAGCATAAGTGGCAAAATTAAATTGAAACTAAAAGTGAGATTGTTCACACTCACAACCCAAAATTCTAACTTAGAAAAATGGGTTGTGGTTCGCAAACTTCACAACTCACAACCCAAAATTTTAACTTAGAAAAATGGGTTGTGAGTTCACAAAATCCCCAACTCATAACCCAAAATTCTAAGTTTAAAAAAAAGAGTTGTGTTAGTATAACTAAAATTAGTTAATTTTCCCACTTTGGGGGAAAGCTATTAATAGTTTTCAAAAAGCAAGTGGAGTTGATTTCAAATTTAAACTTTAGGTACACAACTTTTCTCCTATATTTTTGGCATCATATTGAAAGGGGTGGTTAAAGACCGGTTTCGAGTTTTTAAAACATTAAAAATTAAATGTAGACTCCTATGTTTTGGGCGCCACGTTAAGCAAAACTGGAGTTGTTGAAACAGTTGTAATTAGTTTAAAGTTCACAACTCCTCTACACATTCACCACAAATAGAAAGCATGATATGCAAAGTTTAACACTGTTGTTCACTATTCAGGGAGGGCATAAGATACATGCAAATAGACAGGTTGACTTAACCAACACACTCTAAGCGTTGACCACACTTAGGTGGTTGTTGTGGGGCACAATCAACTCATCCTGTCTGTTGTTTGTCGTTTTCGTTCACCTTTAACAAGTCATTTTTGTTCACTATTAGCAAGTCATTTTCGTTCACCATTAAACATTCAAATTATTCCCACAGTCACATTTTACCACATTCAAAACACAGGCTTTCAACCTTATCGGTTTTCATTTGTTAGTTCCCTCGTGACTGTGTGAAAATGGGAGCATTGGAACAGAGTATGGACATCTATCAAAACATAACAAACTAGGGATTATTCAGATATTACTTCTGGAAATCCTTTGGTAGACATGTATGCAAAATGTGGAAGCATAGACAAGCACATTAACTTTTGGCAAGATGCCTCAAAGAAATGTGGTCTTGTGGAATGCTATGACCGCAAGATATGCATTTGTTGAAAGGATTTAAAAACTTTCAATCAAATGTAATTGGTAGGTGTAATGCCAAACTTTGCAATCTTTGTCAACACCCTCCCTACGTGTGCTAAAATGGGAGCTTTGGAACGGGGTATGGACATCCATTATAGGATAAATGAAAGAGGAGATGTTGCTACAACTACCCTAGTAGACATATATGAAAAATGTGGAAGCACAGACAATGCATGTGAACTGTTTGATTGAATGCCTCAAAAAAATATGGTCTCATTAAATGCCATGATTGCAGGATATACACAAAAGGGATTTGTTGAAAAGGCTTTAGAAGCTTTCGAGCAAATGCAATTGGCAGGTGTAAAGCCAGACTCGACAACCTTTTCCAACATCCTCCCTATTTGAGCCAAAATGGGAGCTTTCGAACAGGGTATGTACATCCATTAAAGCATAAAGGATAGAGAAATTTTGTCAAATGTTGATGTGGTGGATGTGTGGATCTATTTTCTTGCTGCCTGTAGATCACATATAAAAGCAGGCCTAGGAGTATTTGTAGCAATGTTACTTTTTTATTTGAATCTTAAAAAAGATGTGAGCAAATGGTAAGGAGATTGATGAAAAATAAGGAATTAAAAAGCTCCTCAGGTGTAGTTGGATTGAAGGCCATAAAATGGCATGTTATTTTTGTGTAGGAGACATGACATTCACAAACATAGTAAATTTATGCAAAGTTGGAGAAATTGGTTTGGGAGATGAAGACAATAGGGTATTTTCCAAATGCAAGACACTTAGTGGAGCAGAAAAGGAGGGAAAAATTATTCCTCTACCACCATAGTGAAAAGTTGTCAATTTCTTTTGGTTTTCTAGACATGCTCGATAGAACAACTATTCGATTTGCTTAACTGATTTTTGGATTCAATTGTGTGATAGATTTTTGCATCAACGTTTCAGATCACACTCAGTGATCCAACATCAGGATGATAGAGAGCAAAAGGAGATGAAAGATGGTTAGTTGATGCAAAAATCTATCACACAATCGAATCCAAAAATCAATTAAGCAATTATCAACATGGACTATGGAAACTTATTATCATTGAACTATTAGATTTGTTAAGAACCTTTGAGTATGTGTTAATTGTCACACTACAATGAAGTTTATCTCCAAGATTGTTACAATTCCTACTTATAATGATTAGTTTAGTTGATTTCATAAAGAGGAAATGAAATCATTGTAGGTATTAGAAAGCAAATTTTGGTACTATTAGGTGTTTTGTACTACCACTTGATAAATCAAGGTATTAAAAAGAAAGGAGTTAAGGATGTATAAATTGAATCAATTAAATATTTATGGAAAATTTTGATAATAAGACAGTAAAAGAATTTATTGGTTAGATCAAGATAGGTTTTGAAGAGAATTTAATGAGCATGGTAGAAAAGAAGGAAGAAGAAAGAAAATTGAAACAATCCTAGGACTAAGAGTAAAGATAATGGAAAATGTTAGAAAAGTGTGAGTAGCATCAAGAGAGTGTATCAAGAGGGATGCACTTGAAAAAAACCCTAGTGGGACAAACATGACACAAATAGGTGTCCAATGTTACTTCATGAAGAAGATGAATATGAACCAATGGTTTATGGATTTACTAGGGAAGCATTTTTTTGATATGGGTATGGAGAGAGCATGGGGTTTAGCTATAAGAGCATTCAATTTTTATTTGGTGTATGGCTAGTGGGAGCTTCAATTGATAAAAGTATAAGACCACCTAACAATATACACTGTATGGTACTGCAATTTCAAGATATAGGACACTCCATGAGTTATCATAATAACTATTGAGAATGAGGTGGTAGAGGAGGCTACCACAATAATAATAGAGGTACTAGAGAAAGAGGAAGGACCAAAATGCTAGCATGTTATAACTATGGTAAACTAGGACAATATGTTGATCAGTGTAGAAGAAAAAAAGAGGAGGAAAATCCACATGTGATTTTTGTAGTGATAAATCATATGATATGTATAGTTCTCCCAAATTTAGTAGTTCTATAAGAATGTGTTGGCATCATGATTAAAAGGTGAATAATTGTCTAGTCCAAATTTAACCTAAGATGCTAAAGTAGTAATGAATAACTAAAGTAGAGGAGCAAATGTTCGAAAATGTAAGAAATAAAATATACAAAACAAAAGTAGAATAGGAGAATCCTCGTTGACAAAATAGAAATTGGAAAACTAATACAAAGGGGAAAAAGGGAAAAAATCAAGAAAAAGGCCATGTAGAAACTTAAGAAAAGAGAAAAAGAACTTCAGTAATTACTAGTGTTGGATTAATAGAAGGATATCCTAGGATAATCTTATGAGAGTGAAGATGAAAAATAATATTTAGGTAAAGGGGAACATGATTTGGTGATAAGGAAGTCCAAAGAGCTAATTAAGAAAAATAAAAAGAAGAGGATAATAGTAAGGCAGCTTTCATTGCAAAATAAGTCTATAACTAAAAAGAACTGAAAAATTTGGTAGAATAAGAAGAGGTTGGGATTCAAGGTTTGGATAGGATAAAGTTGGATAAGGTTACTGGAATGAAACTCATGTGAAAGATGGAACTGGTATTTTTTATAGCTCCATCCAATTAGAGTTGTCTTGTGAATGAAGGGAGAAGGTAAGTTTAGACAATGAAGAAGAGGAGTAAGGTATATTCAATTAGTTTAGTTAATTATTAGGGTTGGATTAAGGAGAAAATTCTAAGTTATTGGTGCTAATCTTTGTAGAATTATTGGTTTCTAGAGAAGATGACAGGATTAAAGAAATAGAGACATCAAGGTTAAAGAGGAGATAACCTTAAACTGATCTCTCACCTATGTATAATCATACAAGGTGGTACAAAGTGTTATAAAAATTGCATTACAAAGTGTTATAAAAATTGGATATTTATGCAAGATATTTTGATTGGATTGATAATAATACCCCAGCCCAAATAGACTGAATTTGATGAAGTCGTTGTTGAAATCTCGCTGCAGCTATGAAACTCAAGATCCTTGATTATTTTTTCCAGTTTGCGTCATGTAAAAAGATGGGATTTATAGCACTCAGCCCTCACCATTCAAAGAATGCTTTCAAAGAGGATACCTCAGGAAATTTCGTGATTGCATAATATGCATCAAATCGATTTGTATGCAGGTTTTAGTTTCTGAGCACGAAGTTGTCTGCAGACTTTGCTAGCATTCTCCTTGTCCGTGCTGATGAAGGATCTCTATCATATGTTCAAGTTGAAACTGTTGATTGTGCCATGCATGAGGCAGCTGCACAGAGACGTCATGCAATGCAATCATTGCAGGATATGCACAGGATCGATATGTTGAAAAGGCTTTAGAAACTTTGGGGCAAATACATTGGCAGGTGTAAAACCATTTCCACGCCTTTCCCAGTGTCTCCCAACTCGCGCCCAAGCAAAAGGAAATCTTCTTTATTATCAATGGTTGCAGATACAGAGCATTTATTTTCTTCTTATGCACAGAATGGTTCATTGAAAAAGCTTTAGGAAACCCCAAGGAAATGCAATGGCAGGTGTAAAGCCAGGTCAAATTAATATTGTAAGTGTTCTATATGCCTATGCCAGTGATATGCATAAAGTGAATACGTTGAAACGGATTTAGAAACTTCTCTAGCAAATGGAACTGGCAGACATGTATGCCACACATGGCTGCATAGAGACGTCATCACAAAATAAATATGTAGAAAAGGCTTTCAAAAACTTTCAAGCAAGTGTGATTGGCAATTTAAGCCTGTGGCTGTGTTGAGAGAAGAAAGAACAACACAGACAAAAGCAAATAATCAAACACATAAACAAAATGTAAAATCCATGCAAAAGGGAACAACAAAGTTTTTTTTAATGTGATTCATCAAATGGCTACATCCACTTTGAGCAGGGGATAGCTCTCTGTATTAAATCCAGTGTCTAACAATAGCCGACTAAAAATAAATTCGGAAGGCACTAATTTTAACCTCGTGGGAAATGGCAGAGTAAAAAATAGCAAAGAAGAGGCGTTACACAAAGTGAAGGATTGGGCTGCATTAATAGAGGCGTTACACCAACAATCTCCCACTTGCAGTCCAATCCGAGCTGCAAGAGCTGCACAAAGATATCCCCCATTCCAGGCTTATTGTCAGAACGCGACAATGCCAAGAGAAGTCCTACAGAACTCAAACTTCTCCCTTGGAACAATCTTCGTCAAAGCATCTATTAGACTCCATCCAATGACATTCAAAAAATCTAAAGTATCACAACCTGCACTCTGCCCCAATTGAGAATCACCATCAATTTCAGCTACTCTAGGTTCTTTGGCATCAACCTGCTCACTATCATCTAACTGATCCCCAAAAATTTCACTGTCAAGCATACTAAGAAAATTATTAATAACAAAATTAGTTCCAGCATCTAATTGATCCAAAAAACCTTTTTTGGGCAGTCCATATTTCACACAAGGATGAATCTGAAGTAGGATAAACAACTCTCACTTCAACATGACTCTCTATTACATACAAGGTGCCTAATTTGCTGCCCCTTGCAATTACCAAGGCCCCCTTTTTAACTTTGCATCTATTAGATTCAAAACTAATTTCACAAACTTGAGAACCCAATTATCAGTACTTACAGCAATCAAGGCACCATCGGATGAGGGCTCTTGATTTTTTCTCCTCGTGTCTTCACTAAGAAGTGTGGCTGCAACATCATCAAATTTTAATTTACTTTTGGTAGCCACCGAAGTGCTAACTGCCATCACCACTCCTTCCCAGTTATTCGGTAAAGAACATAATAACAAGATTGTCTTAATCTCATCATCTAAATTGATACCCACTAAAATCAACTGGGTGACCAAAGTATTGAATTCATTGAGGTGATTCGACATGATCCCACCTTCTCTCATTTTCAAATCATATAATTTCTTCATGATGAATAGCTTGTTTGATGCCAAAGCCATCTCGTACATTGAAGAAAGTTTATCCCAAAGCTCTTGCGTTGTCTTCTCAACTAAAACATTGAACAACATGTTGTTGGACAATGAAAGAAAAATAGTTGCCCTTGCTTTCTTATCCAATTTCTTCCACTCTTTATCTGATAGAGAACCTTTCCCTTCAGATTTCCCTAGCAGTGCGTTTGAGAGATCCTACTTAATCAGCAGTGATTCCATCTGAACCTTCCACAATTTGAAGTTTTGGTTGCAAACTTCTCAATCTTCCATTTGTCTGCATCGTCCATACTCTTGGAAATTCTTCACCGATTTCAAAAACGCCATTTCAGCATCAAGCTTCTTCACCAGGCTATGATACCGATTGTTGAGAGAAGAAATAACAATACAGACAAAAGCAAATAATCAAACACATAAACAAAATACAGAATCCATGCAAAAGGGAATAGCAAAGCTTTTTAACGTGGTTCACCAAATGGCTACATCCACTTTGAGCAAGGGATAGCTCTCTATAGTAAATCCAGAATCAATAATTCTCATACAAATATATCTACAGCTATATCTATATCTACATCAGCTCACAATATATATTCTTCTCACTGTTGTTCCTACAGCAAATACACTCCACTCCACAATGTCTAACAATAGCCGACTAAAAATAACCTTCGAAAGACACTAATTTTAACCTCACTGTGGGAAATGGCAGAGAGTAAAGATAGCAAAGAAGAGGCGTTACACAAAGTGAAGGATTGGGCTGCATTAATAGAGGTGTTACACCAACAGGTTGTTCATGTGGACGAGTTTTCTTGGTGCCTATAGATTACACATGAATATAAGTTGAGCATTTATGTTCTCATAAACATCTATGCAAAAATGAACAAGTGTTCGTAAGAAAATTGTTGAAAGATAGAGGGATTCAAAAGATGCTTGGATGCAATCGGATTGAAAGTCATAAAGTGATGCCTGCTTTTTGAGTAGGAGACAAATCACCCATGCAGAGTTAGAGGAGTTGTCTTAGCAAATAAAGGCAGCAAGGTATTTTCAAATTCAAGAAAATTTGCTTGAACAATCGTCGTAGTGAAAAGTTAGGAATTGCATTTTGTTTTGCAGTTACAAGTGTCTTGTTGAACTTGCGTGTGAGTTATGGAAGCATAAACAATGGCGTATGGTGATCGAAAAAGTGCCTCAAAGAAATGTCATCTCATACAACAAGAGAGTGTAAAATTGGATAACATATGTTGAGAACTTGGGAGTTTTAAAATAGAACCTGTATAAGTGCACGCAATTTGGGAGTAGAGAAATGTATCTAAGTTCTTTTTGAAACATTACAAAAAGATAGTGAATGAAGTGATTACTCAGTGTTCACAAAAGAGGAAGTTTCTTCAAGCAAATTAATCAAGTGACCTCATCATAGTCTACAAACATGAAGTATAGTTATCAGGAGTACGAGTTCAAATCAATTTTGGAAAGCATGCTTCCTAAAATCACATACACGAAGCTAGGGCATGTCAGTTTTTGTAATATTTTTGGAAAACTATGGAGGAGGGAAAGAGATCGTCTATGTCGCAAAGAGTCTTTGAAAGCGGATTAGCTCATGTCGTCGGCTTCCCAATATCAGCTCAATGCCTAGATTTGGTTTTAGAGTGCATGAAGGGTTACAATCTAGAAACAAGGGAGATAAAGACACTTGATGATAGGCTTATAGCTAAGCTATACATTGTTTCAATTGGGATTATTTTCAGGCTACCCCTCAGAAACCAATTTGTCAATATTGTTAAAGATTTGCAAAAACACACTTTGTTGAGAGGAAGGATGAATGTCTCAATACTATAGCAAGAAATTGGATACAGGTCCTAAAAGGAGGAAAGCTCCAGTTACCTAAGATTCTGCAGAGATCAATCTTCATTGATGAAGTTTCAAATATCATTTTGTTGCTTCACATATTGATGGGGAATGAGGATTTGAAAAGAATTTTGAAAACTAGATGTTCTTGTCATAATCATCATATATGCAAGAAATCAATTCATTGATTGGAGAGTGATTATCAGTGATAATCTTCATAATCAACTGACTTGCTTTGAAGAGAACCAGTACTTTTATATGACATCATAGCTCTTTTATTCAATTTCTCGCATGAAGACATAGTCAGGACTTGGCACTGAAGAAGTTTATGACAACACCCCTCAGGTGTTTTACTATTATACACAACTTCAACTGGATCAAAGTCATAAATATTTCAAGAGGGTGAATGATGCTTTCTCTATGTTGACAGTCAAGACACTTTAGGGGAATTTAGGACTCTGGATCTCACTAGAAGGAACCATTCTCATCAAAAAGTTTTCAAATATTTCATCCAATTCCCAATGTTTACTTACATCCGAGTAGGAGCATTTGAAGGATTTCCTTACAAATTGCTCAGATATGTGGATGATAAGCTCGTCCTGATTGAACTTTATAGGAAAATTGCAGCAAAAAACAAAAACTGCACAAGGAAATAAGGAAAATACGGATTTCATTTCCTATTGCTCTAAGGCATTATTGTTGTAAAAAAAAATTTAATGCTCAAAATATTGAGCAATCAATAGTAAAGCTAAAAATGTACTTTTACTCTGCAAGGACCCTATTTGATAGTAAAATCTATGTTAAAGACAACTTAGATTTTGGTCCAAGATTTTATCATCTCCCTGACATTGAAGATTTTTGGGAAGATTGTGAGGATGATTATGAAGTTCGCAAAAGAGATTGGATGAGATTTACTTTAAAGATCACAGACTTCAGGTTGGGTTGAAATGTGGAAGGGATTGAAGATGATGAGACAAGTTTAGTTGATCCCATATACTTTGAAAAGATTTAGGTGCAACCTCTACCACCTATTGCATGGGAAAAAGAAGAAGTTGAATTCATTGAAGTTAGAACAATTCATATCCTCAAGAGGTCAGAAGATTGGGTGTGGCAGAAAGTCATCGTGGCCACATCTACAAGACCTCTAGGAAGAGATGATTTGTCAAGGAGAAAAAGTGATAAACAAGTAGCCTTTTCTTCGTCTTCTCTTTCTCAACCATCCACTATGATTTCTAATTCTCAGGTAAATGTGCAAAGAGGTGGTGATGATGAAGATTCTTCTAAGAAGATTGATCTTAAAAACATGTGTGGAGATGATCCAAAGATTAGAAAGTAAATATCAAACTTAAAGGAGAGAACATTGAATCCCATACAAGAAGAGATTGAAGAGTAAGATAAAATAGATCCTCAAGCTTATCTTGGTGATGAAAATAAAAACACAAATGGTTGTCCTTTATTTCTCATCATTTCTCCACACCATGATGAATCTAATTCACCTCCTAAACTTTCAGCCTCGAAAAATGTCAATGTGATCCTAGGAGATACTTATCTTCCAATTATTCCCAATCCACCAAAATCTTTTGATCCATCGGTTGCAAGTATCCCAAGCTCTTCTCAGGCTCCTACTACTTCATGGTTGCAACAAGTTTAGCAAAGAAGAGGAATGTTGCTCAGTTGATAATTCCAGAATTTGATAATGTTGCTAGTCTAATCTAGAGGCCTACCAAAGAAAGAAAGAATAAGGTCATGTGAAGATTGATAGTTGACTCTTCTTCAGAGAATATGTGCATTGAAGTGGCTCAGGAAATTTCAAACAAAAGCTTCAATGAAGTTGATGAAAGTGATTTTAACATCACTAAGGTAGATCTTGGTCCTTGGATACATGTAGGTGACATTCACAATTTTTAAGTGTTTGCAATGAAGTTGATTCAAAGGACGAAAAAGAAGAAGCGGATAAAAGATCAGCTCAAGCTTCAAGTACAAATCTTGACTCATACCTTAGGTCCATTGTGGATACATCCACCTTTCCCAAAGATTTGGCCCTCTCTTTTGCAATTCATGTTTCTAAAGGAACCTTTGGAATGACTCTCTCCTGGAGGAGGTTGGGGAAGCCCTAGGTGATTTCTTACTTGTGGACAATGAATCTTCTGATCTTTTTCACTCTACCTTTTCCCGAATACTTGTTGAAATTGATGTCTCAAAAGGACTGCCCGCTGAGGTTCTCTTAAAATCTTCTAGGGGGTCTTGGATCCAATCGTTGGATTATGAGGGGGTCCCTTTCCGCTATAGAAGATGCTTCAAAACTGGACATGTTGTTGCGCAATGTGGATTCGAGAAAAAAGACAAAGACAACTACTTGGTGGAATGGCACTTCTCAACAACATTACACGGTTGAGAAGAAATCTGATCAGCTAAGGAGCTTCTCTGAGGTGGTGGTTTCTGACTCACAAGTTGTTGGGGCTTCTGATTCACAGGCTGCTGGGGTTTCGACTGCTGGGGTTTCTCCATCCTCCGCTGGGGGAGCTACCATGATAAATCATATTGAGCAAACGATTAGACCGGTTTCTGTTTTTGGTGATGGTGCTTCGATTCCCATCTCTGGCAACTCTCTGATCATTTCCACACCTATTCAGGAGAACTATGATGTTACCTCTAGGGCTGCGGATTTTCATCCTCAGGAAAATGATGGGTTGGCTTGGCAGACTAAGGCAACACAAGTTGAAGAAGGTTGGATTACTGTTACTGGAAAAAAATCTAAACCCTCTGGGCCTTCTTTCGATATGACTCTTCGCTCCAACAAGCGAAACTCTAATTGTAAAACCTAATGGTGTTTGTTTGGGAGTTGGTTTTTTGTTGACTGCAGGCTATCTTTTCTGCAATCTGGTCTTTTTGGTTGTTTTCAGCAGTTTGGCTTTTTGGCTATAAAGGGTTCCGGGTCCCTTCAAAATCTATTTTCCCCTAATATCAAAAACAAAAATGTGGGTAGATCAGATGAAAGTGGATGCTTTTAAATTCCTTGAAAAGATTAAAGAAGTTTTTTACAAGAAAAAATTTCAGAGGGAAGAGATCACAAGAGAATTAAAAAGAATGAGAAAAGAAAAAGTCATATGGCAGGATATTCTGAAAGATCTTCGAGAAATGAATCAATTGGATGTTAATGTCTTAATCACTTAAAAGGTTATCTCAAGCATTGAAGAGGATAAATTTGATATGTGGTTTAAAAGTGTTGAATGGGAGTGATAGGTCTAGATAATAGCTTGTTTTCTTTTGGTTTTATGCAAACTTTGAGATACTTTTAAACACACTTTCTAAACAATATTCCATATCATACTATCCTTTTGTATCCATTATGCAGACCTAAACCCATAAACATGGTGATGGAATTATGGTTTAATATTTTAACATTAAATGGTTTATATGAATATGTGTATGGGAATGTTGATGCAATGCTATGTTTAATTATGATGGTTATCCTTGTGTGCGTGTTTTGTGAAACTAACTTGTTTGCAACTAAAGGAGGAACCATGATACACAACAGTTGCAAAATGAACCCGTAGCAAAAGGGGCGTTGGACATTGAAACATGGGAAATTGTAGAAATAGTTGAACGTGATCATTGGTTGAAGGCACTTAATGAAGATAGAATGTGTGTTATTACAATCAATTAATAAACGCTGAAGAAGAGGTCTTTCTTATATGAGACTTTGATAGATGGGCGTATGGTTGCATGCATTCTGTTTTGACAGAGTTCTAGTTTCAAGAGGATTTTCCTTCTTTTTCAGTTATAGGTTGAATAATTCCAAGTCTTAATTCTATACTCTCAATATCTGGAAGTGGAATTAATGATTTCGGTTAAGTTGTTGTTTTCAATAATGATTCCCTCGGTTTGTATATAACTGTTGGTTGAGTCCATAGGTTAGTTAGTTGGTTTTTCATAGTTTTATGTTATTTGCTACTTTCAGTTTGAAACATGAATCTTCAGAATGATTAAGTATGATTTGTGCAAGAATATTTTGTAATCTTTCATCTTATGCAATAAATGGAGATCAATTCATGGAATGCATGAAATCTAGTAGTTAGATTGAGTTCAGTTAAAGTGGGAACAGTTACTTGAGCAGGCCACTCAAGGTATTGTTCTTCACTTCACCTTTTTCAATTATTTATTTTTGTTGATAGTTGTTATTAGTTTATTATCCATAAATCATATGCAAGTTAAATGGGATTTCATTTCTTGTTAATTATGAATGAATGCTTAGAAACATGCATGTAAAAATCATTGGTAATACTCTGGAGGATAGTTCAATTGAGTTAGTAGTTTTTATTTAATACAGTTTCATTTCATTAGCAAAATTTTAGTCACGACATTTACTATAGGTACCCGTAGCAACTAGTTTCAGTTTATTTTATTTTATTTTTACACTTTTGTGCATTTCCATCAATTAGAATGACTTTAGTAGGATAGTTTAGGTAGTTTGAGTCCATGAAGGAATATATAATGTTGCACCATCATAAGCTTACACATCTTGGTTGGTGATTTAATGTAGTTTTAAGTAGTGTCAAGTGGACTATTCAGTTAGTTGACCCTTTGAATTGAATGGATTTCACCAATTTTACCAAACATTAGCTAATACTACATTTTTTGCATCGTTGTCAAGATGGTTTTATCTTCATAGACCTATTTTTACAATTTTCATAGCTAAATTTCTCTTTTCAAGCATTAGGATTGTTAGATACCACCTTTTTCAACACCAAGCTACTAAAATTGTGTAGGCCCACTAAATTTAAAGTCACATTGTGCAGATGATGATGATTCCCGACCAACATTTGGATTTCCTATTACTAACTAGGAAAGAGCCACAGTGCTGAAGAGCATTCCTCCTTCGGCCTCGCTAGTTTCCTATGGGTTAATAATTGAAGAACTGGATACATTCCTCTTTGAATTTGATGTCTTATGCAAAATTTATGACTATAATTTTGATGCAAATAAGCTAAAAAAATTTCCTGTCACCCTCAAAGATGCAGCTTTGAGATGGTTCATGGGATTAGGTAGTGATGTTGTTCCTGACTGGGACACTATGAAGACACTGTTTTTTGAGAAGTATCAGGACTACTGCAAAGGACCTGATAGGAGGAAGGATGACATATTCTGAATGACACAAAAGGATGATGATCCTTTGGAGGATTATGTTGAAATATTTCAATTTTCTCTCAAGAAAAACCCCCAGAACAAGTTGTCAAAAGAGTCTCTCAAGCTAGTCTTTTTGAGAGGGGTTAATGAAGACTGTATGGATGCCTTGAACCTCATTGGATAGAGAGATATTTCTCATGATCAATCATTTGCAGACATTTGTAAGGTTTGTAGAAATTATTTCAAGACCTTTACAATGAGGCCAAGAGATAATAGGACATCGGTTCTGGGTAAGTCGTCTACTGGGGTTTCAAAATTTGAGCTAAGAAATCTATCATCCAACATGAAAGAGGATATAATCAATCATTTGGAAACAAAATTGGATACTCTACACATTAAGAAAAAGCAGGAGGAAGTTGAGGCAATGCTTACTGAATATTTTCCAAGCTACAGGCAAAGAAAAGCAAATTGTAAATGCAAAAGAGTGGCCAACATCTAGTAGGATAAAGTTGAGAAGCATAAATTTCAACCCATTGAAGGAGATTATGGACAAATATTTTGAATAGCACAAAGGAGGCCATGGAAGCAGAGACAAGGTAGATTTAATTCATCTTTTCCTATTGGCAACCAAAATTTTCTGCTTGGAACTCTCAGCCCTAGAAACTAAATCAAAACCAGTGACAAAATTCTCAATAGCCAAACCCTCAACCTAATTAGAACCAATAGCCAAATCCTTGGCCACAACAGAACTTTCAAGGTACCAATTACAATCCACAATGGCCAACCAACATAATCAATGGCAGCCTCAGTGGCAGAAAGGCCAACAATGGCAACAATAAAATATGAACTATCAACAACCCATTCTCCCTCCTCCACAACAACAACAAGCACTAATTCTACCATCAAATCCTGCATCCCAGCCACCAAAGTAGAAAATACCTGCCCAATATGCACCCTAACACTAATCTTGTTCAACAGGCTTATACTAACGAAGCTATGCAATGTACCCCACTTATGGGGTAGAGGTGAGTGATGTCCACCTCAGATCAAGAAAAAAACTTGTTGTACCTTCATCCCCCCAAATTACAGAAATGGAGGATGAGAAACCTGCAGTTGAGGCTTCCGATAAACCATCTTTCGAGCCAGAAAAAATTAGGTACACCAAATTACATCAAATCTCAAACCACCTTTTCCTAAACACCTAGCTTTGCAAAAGCATCACACACAAGCTGAGACAGACCTTTTAGGGAAGTTGAAGATATCAACATTAAAATACCACTTATCCAAGCTATCGAACACATCCCTATCTATACTAAAACAGTAAGGGATCTTTGTCTTAAGAATCCAAGCCACAAAAGGAAAGATCCACAAACAGTTCATGTCTTGGGGAATCTTGTGGATATCATGTTGGGAAACATTACAATCCCTAAGTATACCAATCTTGGTAGTCCAGTTGTGGACGTTAAGATCAATGGGATCCTCATTAAAAACACTTTGATAGACTTGGGGGCAGCCATCAATGTCATAACAATAGAAACAATGTAGTTTCTTCAATTGATCAACCTCAGGCCCACACAAACTGTTTTGCAATTAGTTGATAGGTCCACTATCAAACTTGAGGGAATTATTGAAGACCTAGTTATTGCATTGGATTCTTGGGAATACCCTATAGACTTCATAGTACTGCAACCCAAATTCAATCTTGTGGGTTACCCACTCATCCTAGGTAGGCCTTGGTTGGAAACAACTGATGCATTTATAGGTTGCAGATCTGGTAAAATGATAATATCTAATGGGACAATCACAAAGAACTTGGTTCTTTATCCACCTGCCCAACCATATGTAGACCTTGAGCACACCATTTGGCCTAATTTGGGTGAGGAGGAAGAAGATAATTATTCTCTTCAGACACTGATGACTATAGAGCGCAACCCCTTATTGGATGACCAGGATGAAGATGAGCTCATTTCTCATATAATCCAAAATGACTACGATAGGAGCCCATAGCAACAGGATTGTCTCATATGCCTACAAGACCCCTTGCAACGTATTGTACCTACCAATTCTATGGAAGAGATATCACAACTATTTCATTCATTACTCCCTCAACAATGTTTACCTATTATACCAAGCCTTGATCTCTCATCAGTTCAAGAATCATCAAAGGAGTTGGAAATTATGCCAGGGAGGATGTTAAATATTTATAATACCTTGATTGAGGAACAACAAAATTCTCTGCAATCAGTGCTACAGGCACACTCAATCGCATATTCATTGGATTACCATGATATGAGGGGCATTAATCCCGATCTATGCATGCACAAGATTTACATTAACGATGGCTAAAGACCTATCAGGCATCCACAAAGATGCACGAATCCAACTCTAAGAGATATAGTGAAAGTTGAATTGCAAAAGATTTTAGATGCAGGTTTTATATACCCTATATCAGATAGTGAATGGGTTTCACCATTGGTAATAGTTCCCAAGAAAGGTGGGAAATTGAGAGTTTGTGTTGATTATAGGGAATTAAATGTCGCCACAAGGAAAGATCATTTCCCACTGCCATTTATTGACCAAGTTCTTGATTCTTTGGTAGGAAAGAAATGTTTTTCATTTCTTGATGGCTTCAGTGGTTATAACTAGATCAAGATAATACCACATTCACTTGCCCCTTGGGAACCTATGCATACTATGTCTTTCCTTTTGGTTTGAGTAATGCTCTAGCTACCTTTCAAAGGGCAGTACTCAATATATTTTCTAATTTTGCACATAACTACGTGGAGATATACATGGACGACTTCGCCACTTATAGTGAAATTTATGAGGAAGCTCTTCGTAACCTGGAGAAAGTGTTAAAAAGGTGTAAGGAACACAATCTATCACTCATCAATGAGAATTTTTTTATGATGATGACACAAGGAATTGTGTTGGGACACTTCATATCCAGCGAAGGAATACAGGTTGATCCAAAGAAGATTGAAATTATATCTACCCTACCTGTACCACAAAAACAGAGAGATTTCAAGAGCTTCCTTGGACATGCAGGTTATTATAGGAAGTTGATCCAATATTTTAGCAAAAATTTTGCACCTTTGTTTATTTTGTTGACAAAGGACAGTGAGTTTTATTGGACTGAAAATTGTCAAAGTTCATTTGAGAAATTAAAAGCAGCTCTAACTCATGCACCAATTCTAAGAGGTCCAAATTGGAAATTTCCATTTCACATACACACTGATGCATCAAAATTTTCTATTAGAGAAATCCTAGCATAGGATGGGAATAAGGAGTATGCAATATACTATATAAGTAAAAACCTACAAGGAGCAGAGTTAAACTAAAATGTGATAGAAAAATAAATGCTTGCAGTTGTCTATGTCATTAACAAGTTCAAACACTATATTACTGGCTATCAAGTGTTCATACTACAGATCATACATCCATTAGGTACTTGATGAATAAACCAGTAGTAGATGGAAGACTTGTAAGGTGGTTGTTGGTATTGCAAGAATTTGACATAACAATAGTTGACAAGCCCAGAAACGCTAATGTGGTTGCTAATTTTTTGTCTAGATTGCCTACCCAATCAACAGGAATGGTTGATGATTCTTTTCCTGATGAGAATTTATTTTCTCTAAATGTACACACTCCATGGTTTTTTGATATAGCTAATTATTTGGTGACAAGGAAAATTCTAGGTTACTTTCCTCCAAGAGAGAAAATGTAGTTAGTTCACAAATGCTTTCATTATTCTTATATTTTTGGATTCTTATTTTACACTAGGCTAGATAACATTATGAGGGGGTGTATCAGGGAGGATGAAATTTTTGACATATTGAAAGCATGCGATGATGAACCCTGTGGTGGACATTTTGTAGCTAAGAGGACAGCCTTTAAGATCTTGTCAATAGGTTATTACTGGACAACCCTACATAAATATTTTTGTTAAGTATACTAGAAGTTGTGACCGCTACTAGAGAATGGGAAGACCCACACGAAGTGATGAAATTCCTTTATAGCCCTAGCTGGCACTAGCTCCTTTTGATAAATGGGGGCTAGATTTTATTGTACCTATCTCTCCTAGTTCAAATAACAAGGAATACATACTGGTATGCACTGACTACTTAACCAAATGGGTAGAGGTAAAAGCATTGCAGTTTTTCAGGATGGCAATGTAGCAAAAATTTTGTGAGGAGATCTTCACTAGGTATGGCATACCTAAGGAGATGGTGACTAATCAAGGACCACAATTTACATCAAAACTAATTTCCAAATTGGTGGAAGAGTATCAGTCAGGCACAAAAAATCTACCCCATTCCATCCTCAAGCTAATGGTCAAGTAGAGGTCATCAACAAGGAGATTGAAAATATATTGACAAAAATATTGCAGCTTCATAGGAGAGATTGGGTATCTAGATTACCAAAAGTTGTTTGGGCATATAGAACATGGAAGACAACTACAGGTTTTACCCCTTATGAACTGGTTTATGGCAAAACAACAGTATTGCCTATTGAATTTGAATATAAAACACTGAGGAAAACAATAGATTTGGGCATGGATTTAACAGAGGCACAAAAGGAAAGGTTACATTCTCTGAATGGGTTGGATGAGATAAGAATGGAAGCAGTCCATCATACAGAAGTGATACAACAACTGAGAATGAAATGGCATGACCCAAGGTACAAAGATTTTAAAGGTAAATTCTAGTCTAGGTGGTTGGGCCCTTATGATATTAGTAAGGTTTACCCTAATGGAGCAGTACAGTTGCATACCATTGATGAAGTTTGATTCTCACTTCTTGTTAATGGACACAGATTGAAGTTATACAAGAAACCAATGCAACATGATGACTTTATCTTTTCATTGATTTAGCAATATGGTGCTCACAGTAAACCTAAAGAAAAAAATTGATTCATAGAGTCCTACATCAGTACTACTGGACATACCCAACACGTCTAGTGATCTAGAGGTTAAGTTACACAACTCAACCCCTGAAATCACCTAGGCATAATTTCTCATGCTTTAACACCACATGCACACAAAACACATTCTTCATGCACACACTGCACAGTTATAATAATACTTAGGATATCTTCAAAAGGGACCTACTAACAATATTTCTAGGGGACCTGATGTTGTTGGGACCTGTAGCTTCACACTGCCACATTTTGATTGGGACCTGACACTGCAGGTGCCCATAGCAATGTTTGACGATTGAAAGAATATTCAACTCATTTGGCACCATATTTATTGCAAGCTTATGTGCATTCATTTCCATAATATCCACATATTTTATCCATCACTTCATGCTAAGTATCATGGCATAATTGCTTTATTGGTTGCGCTCATTTCAAATCTTTGAATCTATCAAATTGCTAGCTCACATCCATCTAATCGTATCCACTTGTTATCCAAGATATTCATTACCTTGCAGTTAATATTTGTGCCATCAAAATCAATAACTGCATATGTTCTTTTAGTTTCCATGCACCATCGATGGTTATTTTTGCACGACCGTACTTGAGGTATACTATTATGATTATTCAAGTTTTCTTTAAACTTTTTATGCACTTTTCTTTTAAATTCCATGCGTGTAAAATATTAAATTATTCATTTCCATCAAATCATGTTTATATTGCCTCCAAATCATCACCGTGAAGTGAGGTCACTTCACCAATTAAGTTGGGGGGAGGGTACTCTTACTTTATCTTTTCGAATTTTTCGCCCTAAACCAAATTTAGTGAAAATCATGACATGCAAAGCCTCGAGTCATATTTTATTTTTATTGTTATTTCCGCTGCCATTTTTGTAATTCCTAAAACTTGAAACCCTGTAGAATTTGTGAGAAATTTAGCTTGGTTTGTACCAGATTTGAATTTGAAGAGGAATTTGCAGTTGCAGTGTGGTGTGGTAGTAAGAATATATATGGAAACTCAGGTTTTGAAGTCATAAGAGAAGTTGAAGGTGGTAGGCAGAGATTGAGTTGAATCTTCAGAGATAAATTTGGTATATTGAGTAGTAAAGGGAACTAATATGGGAGGAGATGTCATAAGGAGAGAGTTGGTAGCTCATCAACAAATTTTGGAGGACGCAGCTATCCTTCCTATATTTACAAGGATTGGATGGCTCGAGTATTTTATGAAATTAATAGAGTATAGTGATGAATTAATGAGAATATTTGTAGAAACTCTCCAATACAATGAAACCATGTGGTAAAAGGACTCTTTGTGGATGCTTCAAAGATTGACATTGCTCAAGTGACCTGATTGCCAAGGATAGGAGCAAAATTTCCAGCTCAGTCTAATGTAGTCGTAGCTCGAGATGAATTATGCACAAGAAGAGAGGAATTGGATTCCTCATCACAAGGTATGAAAATAATGTATCTCCACTGGTTATGGGAAAGGTTTTCCTCTTATATTGTTAGATATATTACATGCGATGGCAGAAAAAATATTTTATATACTACCCAATGTTTTAAGTTGTTAAGCCATCTTAGGCATAACAAGATTGTCAATGTACCCAATTTCCTATACCACTTGTTGAAGAGAATGGCTTTATAATATCAGAAAATACAATCTGATACTTCCCTCTCTCACCATTGCTTAGTTACCCTGTTGATAAAAAGGAGGCTAAGAATTCAATACCCACAAGTAAGGTGGGAGGATTTTAGGGTTGAGGAATGTAATGACAATAGTTTGTTGGTATTACCTGGGGATATAGGGAATCAAAATGAACCCAAAAATGATCTAGAAGAGGAAAACCCTCATAATTTTCCTATGGCCTCACCTACCCACAGCCAAAGCAAACATGAAAAATCTGAAGAGCCAAAGTTTGGGTTATCTAAAAATGAGGAGTTACCTTCTTCTTCTAAGCCATAAAAATCTAAAAGTAGGAGAAGTAGTGTAGTGTATCCACCACTTCCACACCCTCTAAACCAAAGGAAGAAGTTACAAAAGGAAAGAGGGTTGCTCAAAAATAGAAAAAGGAAAATGCCCTAAACAAGAAGGGTATCAAAAAAGAAAAGCAAAAAATTAAAGCAGAAATGCTTACACCTAAACATTCTGGTAGGCTCAGGAAAAAAAGTGTTGCAAAGGAAGGTATAGGGGAACCTGAAGGAGAAGAGGAGAGTAGAGAACAATCCTAGGGAAATCAACACTAGCAAGAACAATAGCATGAAAATATTACGGTTCTAGAGACTAATTATGAACTAGGAGGGGATGCCCTCGATGACATGAATGCAATTGTGAAAAATAGAAGGTATATGATAATGACTTCCGATTATGAATTAGAGGACCCATTTATTGCAAATAAATTGAGGACTAAAGCTCTAGATAGTCTTATACAAGGAGGTTATGAAGGAGGAAATGAGAAGTTTGAGGATAGAGAAGAAGCTTACCTTAAAGAGAGAAGTGTGAGACAAGAACTCCAGGAAGCACTAGACAGAATTAAACACCTAGAGGAGTTGGTGAAAAATTATGAGCAAAAGGATAAATAAAGGGAAGTAAAGATGCAGGAGATGGAGAAAAAACTACAGCTGTATGGTCATGGTGCTAAGTTAGATTCGCTGGCACAATTGGTTTTCACTAAGACAAGGGACAAAGAATTGGCTATCCCAAGTGAGAGACCTCCTCCTCTTAAAACTCGTAGTTATTACACAAATTTCTCTCTAGGATACCAATTGTGGAGTGTAACTAATGAGTTTGCAAAGGAAAAAGAAAAATGGAAGAAGGAAAATGAAAGACATATGCAAGAATTGGAAGAGCAAGAAATGGAATTGAATAAGCCAGCAGTCTGATTGGAAGAAGTTGCAGATAAGGTTGCACAAATTGTCAAGTGCGGACCTCCACCCAGGACTTGTGCATTGTTTCTACAAGAAAGGTTCTTGTGTTTTCAGCTTAATAGATTAATTAGCAAACAATCTTCTACCATGAGTCAACAAGATGAGTTTCTCAAAAAAAAAAAACTTCACATTTGAAGACTAGGATCAATTATGTGAATTTTATTTACATAATGATGTGATTCCTGATGAAATAGAATGGAACCCCTTAATGTTTTTAGGGGATCTTCAAGTCAGAGTGATTAAATCTTACTACAAGAATGAACAACTTAGAGGAGAAACTATGGAAGAATATCATGAAAAAGAGAAATCTATTACACTTCCAGTAAGAAGAGAGGCTAAGGATTCAGAAGCAATTATTGATGAGTGGATGAAACTTCTTGGGCATAAAGGAGTTGGAAAGACAATAATGAAACTATGGAAGGAAGACTATGAGAGAATGAAAGTGTTACCTATAGGTATTGTGCAGCAGTGTTATAAGTATGTGCAGAACCGATGGAATGAGCTAACCCCTGAATTGCAAAAGAACGAGCCACATTATGTATACAATTTTACTGCTATGCTCTAGAGGGTGCAAAAATATATGGCAGTCGGTATCAACAAAGGAGTTCACTAGATACCTCTCACATTTCAACCACCTATTCTCCTTTATCCAATTCAACATTAGACTTGAGATAAAAGTGAAGAATGTGAGAGGCAAGGAACTATCAGGATGAGGCAACTTTCAGCATACCAAGGTTTTTATCTACAACAAGATTAGGGTGCTAGTACAGTCATGGACCTAAGGAAAATTGCTCTCCAGTATAATCAAGACCCTTAGTATTTTGCTTAGGGATAAGCAAAAAATTAAGTTGGGGGGAAATGATAGGTCTAGATAATAGCTTGTTTTCTTTTGGCTTTATGGAGACTTTAGATACTTTAAAACACACTTTCTAAACAATATTTCGTATCATACTATCCTTTTGTATCCATTATGCAGACCTAAACCCAAAAACATGGTGATGGAATTATGGTTTAATATATTAACATTAAATGGTTTATATGAATGTTTATGCGAATGTTGATGGAATGCTATGTTTAATTATGATGGTTATCCTTGTGTGCATGTTTTGTGAAACTAACTTGTTTGTAGCTAAAGGACGAACCATGATACACAACAGTTGTAGAATGAACCCGTAGAAAAAGGGGCATTGGACATTGAAACAAGGGAAAATGCAGAAACAGTTGAACGTGATGATCATTGGTTGAAGGAACTTAATGAAGGTAGAATGTGCGTTATTACAATCAATTAATAAAGACTGAAGAAGAGGTATTTCTTATATGATACTTTGACAGATGGGTGTATGGTTGCATGCATTCTGTTTTGACAAAGTTCTGGTTTCAGTAGGATTTTCCTTCTTTTTTGGTTATAGGTTGAATAATTCCAAGTCTTAATTCTACACTCTAAATATCTAGAAGTGGAATTAATGATTTCATATAAGTTGTTATTTTCAATAATGATTCCCTCAATTTGTATATAATTGTTGGTTGATTCCATAGGTTAGTTAGTTGGTTTTTCACAATTTTATGTTATTTGTTACTTTCAGTTTGAAACATGAATCTTCATAATGATTAAGTATGATTTGTGCAAGAATATTTTGTAATCTTTCATCTTATGAAATAAATGGAGATCAATTGATGGAATGCATGAAATCTAGCTATTAGATTGAGTTCAGTTTAAGTGGGAACAGTTACTTGAGTAGGCCACTCAAGGTATTGTTCTTCACTTTACCTTTTTAGTTATTTATTTTTGTTGATAGATATTATTAGTTTATTATCCATAAATCATATGTAAGTTAAATGGGATTTTATTTATTGTTTATTATGAATGAATGCTTAGAAACATGCATGTAACAATCATTGGTAATACTCCAGAGGATAGTTCAGTTGAGTTAGTAGTTTTTATTATTTTTTTAGTTAATACAGTTTCATTTCATTAGCAAAAGTTCAAAAATCCTTTACTATAGGTACTCGTAGCAACTAGTTTCAATTTATATTTTTACTATTTTAGAATTTTGTGCATTTCCAACAATTAGAATGACTTTAGTAGGATAGTTTAGGTAGTTTGAGTCCATGAAGGCATATATAATGTTGCACCATCATAAGCTTATGCACCTTGGTTGATGATTTAATGTTGTCTTAAGCAATGTCAAGTGGACTGTTCAGTTAGTTGACCCTCTGAATTGAGTGGATTTCACCAAGTTTACCAAACATTAGCTAAGACTCTATAGGGAGCTTGTGACTTTTAGTCAAATTTTGATAGAGCAGGAAAATATGTTAGTAACTTGTGGACAAATAAAGATAAAAGCTTAGGGTGACCTCAAATCACTTAACATTGATACGATGAAAGAAGATGGAATTCAGGATCTAGATAATCAGGTGATCAAGAATAAATTTGAAGATATGATCATGTTAAGTTCTTCAATAGACAAGTTTTCAACAAGGAGACAGTGAAGAGATTGTGTAGTATTTTTGCCACTCTTAGTATTCGTGAAAGTCATCCACTTGATTATTGCCAAAGTTTGGAGAAAATTTAAAAACTTCATGAGAAATAGAAAATGAGATTGAGCAATTTGATCATCCCTATGAACGAACTTTTGGCCCAAAATATCAAAGTTTTCATAATTTTTAGAAAAAATTCTTATCAGAAGCAACTCACAACACATAAGACTCCTACAAAGGGCGTGAGAGATGATACAAACAAAGGTAAAGGAGTTTCTCAATAACTCCAATTGCACATGTGTCTTTAATTTTCTAAGTGTTAAGTCACTTATTATGTTTTAATGTTATATTATTGTAAAAGTGTGTAAGAGAGGGGGACCGACCACGTTCAAGGCCCCAGGTCATAGAGCGCCAAGAGTGGAAGGCTTCCCTAACTTACCTCAACTTAACAAGATGTTGGGGAATACGAGATGAGAATGATGAGGACTATAATGTCCTTCAATCACCCTACAGACCCGAAATGCAAGATAGGGCTAGGTGAGCTAGTTTTCGGGTTCAATGCTATGCCTCAGGAAGCTCTCTACCTGAGGATGAAAGCACAGTCTTGAGACAACAGCTCAACGCGCTGGCGTCTCTCAAGTGTGTTGGCATCCGTACGACCAAACAACTTCAGAGACAAGGTCAAACCTAAGAAAACAAGCTAGCAGCCTAGCTAACTACTATTAAAGGGCCAAAATAATGTGATTAAGTAAACAAAATACTCTCTAATGTAATAAAGTAAAAATGTGAGAGTTAAGGTGGCAAGAAGGATCTCTCAAAGAAACTCGTTCACCAGCTAGCTCCTCGAAAGCACATTCAACTACACACAAAGAGGAGGAAAATGTTGGGTGGATTTGTAGAGGCCTGCCTCAATCATACCCCTGTTTAGGTTTTTCCACCTCCACGAATAGCCAAGAAAGAGAGATAAAGAAAACAATGTAATAAAGAACACTAAAGCACTATAAAATAGTAAATGTGCTTACTCTATCAAGCAATAGAGAAGAGGAATGGGAAGCTTACCACCTCCACCAAAAGCACTCAAGGCTTATGGGGGAGAGATTGAGAGTACTCAAGCCTTTGTTGCAATGGTGTGGTCCCAAACTTTCTCTACTGAAGTGATGGAGTGAAGTTGTTGATGCAATGAGGTACAAGAGTGTTGCTAGAATACTTGAAGAGAATGCAAGAGTGTGAAGAAGTTGGTTTGAATGCTTGGAAGAAGTTGGACTGAATGCTTAGAAGACGAAATGCTTGTTGAAGGAGTGAATTTGAAGAGGAGATGAAGAAAATGTCCATATTTGGGTCGGTCGGCCGAAGAGGGCGTTACAACTTGACCACTAATGAGAAGTGTAACACCTCTACAAGTTCAGCTGCAGGAATCTATCAGGGGCGTAAGTGCACCATGCAGACATCTACGTGTTGCGTAGGCATCCCCGATAGAAATTCCCTCACCGACACTCAAAACAGGTGCCAAGTGGGATGCAAGTGGTGAGCTTAGGTGTAATTAAGCCTCTGAACTTGGTTTTCTAATGCGAAAAAAGGCAAAAGGGGGAATTTGCATAAGGGGTGCAAATTAACTCTTATACATTTTTCCCCCACTTTAGCGAGTACGAGTACTAATGAGTGTTTCGGTAAAGTAGATCAAGGAAGGAATAAGGATAGAAGTGTATACCTAAATTTTCAAGGAAGCAAACCACGAATTGATGAACCTTAAGGTATAGGGCGAGCAAAGGACTTCATAGCTTCTCAGAACTATGAAGCTGAAGAAAGAAAGCATCTTGCAGACCCGCAGACCTGCAAGGAGGCAACCCCCAAGATCTCTCACATGAAGGAAGCCCCGTGAAATAAGCACCTTACAGGCCTGCAGTCCTGCAAGGAAGGTCTTCCCCTAGAACTCTCACATGGAGGATACCTAGGAAGCATCCCCCAAGATCTCTCACATGGAGGAAACTAGGAAAGTTCCCTACAAATTTGTAGACCTGTAGGGAAGGTATCCTTCAAGATCTCTCGCATGAAGAATACCCAATGAAGTGCCCTACAGACCCACAGACCTGTAGGGAAGGTAACCCCCAAGATCTCTCGCATGGAGGAAACCCAAGAAAGCACCCTAAAAACCTGCAGACCTGTAGGGAAGGTAACCCCCAAGATCTATCACATGGAGGAAACCCAAGAAAGCACCCCATAGGCCTACAGACCTATAGGGGAGCCACCCCCAAGATCTCTCACATGGAGGAAGCTCAAAGGAAGCGCCCTATAGACTCTCAGTCCTGCAGGGAGGTATCCACCAAGATCTCTCACATGGAGGAAACCTAGGAAAGAGGACTCCGCAGAGTCAGGAAGCGGCCACGTAGTCAAGTAAGCGGATAGTCGCACAAACCATCAATCAAGTTGGAAGACTTTCAAAGGTTTCCCTTGGGGATCCGATGAGAAGAGGGGGTCCACTCAAGGGACACACAGTTCAAAAGTAGATGTTCTCTTTCTTGAATTGATCCATCATGAAGGGATCCTTTTGAAAGATGTTCACTTCATCAAGGAATTTGAAAGGAAGAATATGCCCCCACACAAGGGGAAGATCAAAAATGTTCCCACTTGGGAGGAAGGTTTTCAAGTGCTTTCTTTACGAACCCATGATGAAGGAAACATGTTCCGTTAGGGTTCCAAGTTGAGAATGTGATTCTAAAGAAAGGTTTGTGAAGACTTTTGAGAAAATATTTGTTGGAAATGAATGCATTTTCTAAAAATCATAATGTTAAAGAAAGGCATTGTCACACATGAGAGGTACAACTCAAGCAAAGAAGAGAGAAAGAAAAAGAGAAAAACACAAACAAAGGGCACAGGGGGATCTGGTTTAGTGGGGTCAGATCTATCCATGCTCATATAAATAAAAGGTAACCATGGTCTAAGGTGAAAGACCATCAATCCCCAACCAGATCAAGAAGAATGCATGGAAAAAAGAGTAAAAATTAAAAAATGGGTCAACATGGAAGGGAAGCCTAAATGCCCCCAATGCTTTGCATCGTCCTCAATTTATCAAAAATCAAGCACAAACATGGAAGAATGATGATATAAATAGAATAAGGTTTACGACACAATAACCTCACCTGTATCCAAGCACCAACAGGGGTGACAAGGTTCATCCAAGCACACATAGCATGATCATGGGGGAACACATCACAAAACACACACACACACACACGAGATCAAGAAGAGGCCTCCTCTTAACATTGATTGATAAAGAGGTCATCTGCTTCCCACTCTAGGTCATCATAGGGGGAAGGAGGATGAGCCTGTAGTGGTGGGATGTTAAGAGGAGGACCATTTGGCCCTCCTGCAACAAGGGCTAAGGAAGAAGGCCCCGCAAGGTCTTCTTCGTCGAGCTCTTGTGGAGCTAGGGTCAATGATTTTATGAAGATCACTGACAAGGTCGGAACTTCATCCATGGAGTTAAACATGCATCCTATAGGAGCGTTTTGCTTAACTTCAATGGATGGGGCAGGCTATGTCGGAGATTCACCACTAGGCTCACTAAATGACTTGGGAGTGGTGGCGAACTCAGGGGAAGTTGGGATTGGTTCTGTCACTAGGACATAACAAGTCAAAATAGGACCACCTTGTGAAGAAGGTGGGCTCCTCTTACATCCCTCATTACTAGAAGGACCACACTCTGCCTTTTTCTTCGTTGGAGGAGATGAACTCCCCACAAATAATCCAAAAGGTGTAGAGGAAGAGGAGGAAAAAACCACAGTGGATACAACCAAAGTATTAACCATATCCATGGGCTTTAGGAAAGGTTGGATATCTAGAATAGATGTCAGCAAAGGCGGCTCCATTGAAGGAGCGATGAACACCTGTACCCCCTTGGGGTTAGGCGCATTCGCACTCGCAGCGGAAGTTGGAAGCAACATGGGACCAGACTGAAGAGAGACAGAAGGAAGGGAAGAGGAAGACATTGTAGGAGACCCTGAAGCCAGGGCGGTTGTCTCTTCCTCCTTCCTTAATGAGGTGGCCTACTCATCCAAGAGAGCCTTTCACTAGTGCTTGTGCTCATGCGCATGACGGTTTCTACGACTCTTTGAGTTGGAGGCTAGAGACTACGAAAGAGCAAAAGGCTCTTGCTCAACCATGGGAACATCCACTATGGTTGTCTCTGGTGGAGGAACAGATTCCTAAATGAGAGTAGGAGGAACAGGTTGAGGAGCATTGTGGGGAGTCCGCTTAAGAGCCTTAGTAGCGGGCCTCATCCCATTCACTGCTTTTGGAGGAGCGATAGGAGGTCGTGGATCGAATTCCCTTTGGGAACCCTTCTTTCTACCATATAAGTAGTACCATAGTCTGGGGTATTCGTTAAGGAGGTCTGAGATCCTAAGCTTGGGCCTACGCCAAGAAGGTATCATTAGGCTCAGCAGATAGCCACCGGGCCGACTCATCCAGTACTCCTCCCAAGAAAGGGGAGAGGATGAGGCAGTCCATGGAAATGAAACCTTCTCTTTGCCTTTATGGGAAGGAGAGGGAGCCGGTGTTGACTTCTCTTCTCTCTTCTAAGAAGGGGGAGCGGTCGGTACAGCCTTCTCCTTCTCCTCTCGGGAGGAGGAGACGACCGACTGTTGTATCATAGGAAGGTTCAGTTTTGGTTGTCCCTTGCCCCTATTCTTATACTGTAAAGTAGGTTCATTCTCGGAGGAAGCGAACCGACTGGGGCGGGCCAAAATTGATCCAATGGATATCCACTACAAGGCACCAAGGGTTCATATCTAGTATCATGCACTACATGCACGACACCTTCGTGAGAAAATTTTAAGCACTTGCGAAAAATGGAGGTGATTTCATTCATGGAAGCTAGCCAAGATATGCCTAGCTTCATCCTGAATAAATCCAACTCTGGGATAACATCAAAAACTGTGTCAATAGCCCTAGATCCAATTAGGACGGACAAGGTTATCAATCCATAAGGTTTGAGACACATACCGTCGTGAGTACGAATGGTAGATTTTTTTCCTCATATTCTTCCTTTTGTAATGAATTTAATAACAATGTTTCCTCTATGATGACATTCACATGGCTCACGGGGTCTACCAAGACCCCTGTCACAATGTTACCATTGAGGCAAGTGGGAATGTAGAGGGGAGAGGGCTTATGTTCAAGGGAAAATCTTGTGATGTGAATGTTATGTCCGGCGAATTGGGTGTAGGTAGAGCAGTAGAATTCATCGTAACCATGTTAACATAGGCCTCGGGTTGAGTAACAAAATCGGAGGAATCGATAATCATGTTAGAAAAATGTGATGGAAATGGGTCCATGTATATCTGCAATTCACTATTAGTTTTTTCCACTAATTTGTTAGCATTTTTTTTACTCCCATCGAGACAAATGGTACCATACTCGGTGCGGTCCTGTATCTCATAACACAGCCACATACAACATTCAGTATCATTTCCATTAACCTCATGGTACTGACAATAAGTTCCCCCATCATACCAATTAGGTTAAGGCTCCTTAACAGGCTTAGGATTCAACAAGGTTATGATCTTATCTTTCAACAAATTTTGTAAGATGGAAGAATAAGATTTTGATAACTGTGTGAACTTTTGGTTATGTCTGAGGCCATTGTCATCAATAGCAACTACTACATTCATAATATCCTTACCTTTCCCAAAGATTGATACGATGGACTTTCCCTCAGAACGGGAGCACGAGGAAGATCCCCCGAACTGAACAATCGTCTGTTGGTATTCTTGGAGGGTTGCACACAAATGTGCAAAAGAAAGGTATTTCATAAGGGTGAAATTCTCTATTCAAGGCCTTTGTAAGTTCCCTATGAATACCTTCTGTACATCAAAATTGGGTAGTTGATACTAGATTTGTGAAAGAAGCGCTTGATAGCGTACTATAAAATCAGTGATTTTTTCGTTATCTCCTTGTTTACATCGGACGAGATTTGAGGTGGTCATCTTCGGTCTAATGTTAGCTTGAAACTATCTAAGGAATTGATTTACAAGTTGGTCAAATGAGAAAATAGAATTGTCAAGAAAGGAGCAGTACCATTCCAGGGTTGTGTCCTTGAGTGATCAAGGGAACAACTTCGCCATCAGTGCATTGTGATGGAAGAAATTGGTGCATAAGGCATTAAAGGCGGACACATGTGTCTATGGGTCCCCTTTTCTGTCGTATTTCTCAAATTTAGGGATCACCATTCCTTGTGGGAAGGGAGTATTCAAAATTTCAATCAACAACGGGATGTGCTGAAAGAAGGGCTAAAAATAGGCTAGGCGGAGGCTTGGGAGAGACTCGCCAACTGGCTCTGCATCTTACCCATATTCTGAAGGAGAGTATTTAGAATAGGGTCATTAGAAGATAGAGGGCCAGAGGAACCTCCTCATCCAGAACCACCAACGGAACCACCAGTGTGACTACTGTCGGAGCCACCACCAGAGCCATCGTCACCAGTAGGGCCTCTGTCAGAGCCACCTCCACTTCTGAAGCCACCACCATGAGTTTTGTTGGAACCACCTCTGCCAGCGCCACCTCCACTATCAAAGCCACCACCACTACCCAATCCTCCACCACTCATCCCGCCAAAACCTCCACCACTAGAGGTGACAAGAGGGGTGAAGCTAAAACCCAAGGGGATCTTGTTTACTTTGATAGTTTTGGATTTCTCAGAGACAAAAGGTGTTGATAGATGGGACCACATCAACCATGTAGACAGACGTAGGAGGCATTAACACTCATAGTTGTACCTCATAATCTTCAAAAGTGGCTCCTCACATAATGTTAGGAGCTTTCAAGGGAGCACATGCTTCTGTCAGACTAGTGAGATTGGCCAGGAGTTTCAAGCATGTTCGATCTTTTCCAATCATGTATTTTAGTTCACTAATGACCTGAGTGGCCCTGGATATCTTCGAGTTTCTTTCCAGATGATTTTCCAAAGCATCCAACCCCTTGCTAAGGGTGGAAACATACTCTTAATGGATTTGAAAACCTCAAACTCGTCCACTAACGATGGTGTAGGGGACATAGGAGGAGTGGGGACGTGATCAGTTTCATCAGAGAATCCTATCTCACCCCTTGACAACTACTCCTGGGGAGCCAAACTAACGGCAGGACTAGAGAAAAGACCTGTAGAGAAACCGGTAGTGACCTTCATCCTTTCCATCGGGAGGTGTCATACACTTCTCCTAATGATATACCCGGAAGTTGTAGACTAGGTTGTGATGCTCATAAACCTTCACAACACTCGGGAATATAATAGTTGCAGAGTGTACGGGAGAGTTCTCAACACCAACAGATGAAAATACGTTGGTTCACGTTAGGTTCATCAAAAATGTAAGAGAGGGGGATCACCCACATTCAAGGCCCTAGGTCACAGAGGGCCAAGAGTGGAAGGCTGCCCTAACTTACCTCAGCTTAACAAGATGTTGGGAATGTGGGACGAGAATGATGAGGACTATAATGTCCTTCAATCACCCTACAAACCCGAAATGCAAGATAAATCTAGGTGAGTTGGCTTTCAGGTTCAGCACTATGCCTCAGGAAGCTCTCTACCCGAGGATGAAAGTGAATTTCCTAGGACGACAACACGACACGCTGGCGTCTATCAAGTGTGATGGCGTCCGTACGACCAGACAACTTCAGAGACAAGGTCAAACCTAAGAAAACAAGCTAATGGCCTAGCTAACTACTATTAAAGGGCCAAAATAACATGATTAAGTAAACAAAATACTCTCTAATGTGATAAAGTAAAAATGAAAGAGTTATGGTGGCAAGAAGGATCTCACAAAGAAACTCGTTTTCCAACTAGCTCCTCGAAAGCACATTCACCTACACACAAAGAGGAGGAAAATATTGGGTGGCTGTATAGGGACCTGCCTTAGTCAGACCCCTGTTTAGGTGTTTCTACCTCCATAGACAGCCAAGAAATTGAGATAAAGAAAACAATGTAATAAAGAACACTAAAGCACTACAAAACAGTAAATGTACTTACTCTACCAAGTAATAGAGGAGAGGAATGGGAAGATTACCACCTCCATCAAAAGCACTCAAGGGTGATGGGGGAGAGATTGAGAGTACTTGAGCCTCTACTGCAATGGTGTGGTCCCAAACTTTCTCTACTAAAGTGGTGGAGTGAAGTTGTTGTTGCAATGAGGTGCAAGAGTGTTGCTAGAATGCAAGAGTGTGAAGAAGCTGGTTTGAATGCTTGGAAGAAGTTGGACTAAATGCTTAGAGGATGAAATGCTTGTTGAAGGAGTGAATTTGAAGAGGAGATCAAGAAAATGGCCATATTTGGGTCAGTCGATTGAAGAGGGCATTACAACTTGACCACCAATGAGAAGTGTAACGCCTCTGCAAGTTTAGCTGTAGGAATCTACCAGGGACATAAGTGCATCGCGCGGGCATCCCCGATAGAAATTCCCCCACCGACACTCAAAACAGGTGCCAAGTGGGATGCAAGCAGTGAGCTTAGGTGTAATTAAGCCTCTAAACTTTGTTTTCTAAGGTGGAAAAAGGAAAAATGGGGAATTTTCATAAGGGGTGCAAATTCACTCTTATACAAAGTGACTTTCATATTTCATAATTATAAGAAGTTAAGAAATAAGCCTTTTTGCATGAAAAGTGAGATATTTAACTTTAATAAAGTTATTTTATTTCTCTCAAATATTGTAAAGGGTAGTTACCTAGATAGTTATAAATTAATTACCTAGTAAAGCCTATATATACAAGGTTTTTGCTATTGTAAAAGGACTTTGTGGGTAATTTCACAAATTAGCACAAAGGATTTTGGAATTGTATAATTTCACATAGTAATGGAAAATTTTTTTGGATGTGCATTCATATTGTTTTCTATGTGTCATCCTTAATTTTATCTGTATGTTAAGTTTATGATGAGCTTTGTTATCCTTCATCTTGTTTGTGACAATTAAATAGGAAATATTTCATAAATCACATTTGGGAAATTTTCATTTCGTGGTATTTTGATTTGAAAGTGTTACTATTTTGAAAATAAAAAATCATTATGGAGCTCGTATGCGTAGTCTATGATCTTGATAATGAACGTGTTTAAGTTTATTCTCACTTTTATTTAAAAATTCAAATAAGATCATACAACAGAGGTGCCCCTCTCAAATGTAGAGGAAGATTGTTGTTTCACAAGCAATCTCTCCAATTGTCGAAGCATTATTACCACTTTCGATTAGGCGAGTCAAGTATCATTTCAAGTCTCAATTCACTTACCAACAACCTTGCAGACTCTCTAATTCCCAAAATTACAGTGGGAAACAGGGAAACCTTACCCAAAGGAATGTCAAAGAAAATGTTTCATTTTGAGGATCAAAAGAAGGAAATCAAGGTTTCATGCAGATAAAATTACCTTGGAGAAACCAAGGATTTGATTTTAACACCAACACCTTATCCTCTAAAGAGTCAAATTCCAAAATGAAAAAATCCCTTTTCACAAGGATAAATGCAAACTTCATCCTATATAACTTCCTTCCAATTATCAGTAATCTAGGAGTGTAGATCACAGAGCTTTGGCCATACTTTTTTAAACTTGCATATGAGAGCATGCTCTTGCAAATATTCTTCCCTATTGTATATGTGACTCTCCATGCAAATCTTCAGAACATAACTTGAATGCTATATTGGGATAGGAAAATTTTGATTTACCTTTGGAAAAGTGTTTTCGAGAGGGAGATCCTGGTATTTGGGTGGAAATTTGTACAGACCTACATTGAGAAAAGTTCGTGAACACTTTGCGAGAGTTTCCTAGAAGCTACATTGGTTGCTATTTTCCCTTTTGCAAGCTCGACCCAACATCACTACCACCAATAAGGTTTTTTCTAGGAAAAAAATCAACACTACCAATAGACCATCCATTTCCTCCACTCTCTATGTAAGGATGCACCCTCAAAATGCCTCTTCAAGCATATGAAACCGCCAACAATATATTGTTGGTAGAGGTTTTGCATAAAGAGAAGGGCTCGAGGAAGTGTCAAGAATGACTTTTTTTTGCAGAGCTCGGAGGCATCGCAGTTGAAAATTTAATTCATTAGCATAAATGTTAATATTAATATATAAGTAAATCTTGTGGGTGGTTGCTCTCGTCCTCAGAGGACTAGTCTCACCTCAGCTCGCCCCTCTTGGACCCCAACTTGGAAATAAAAGTAATACTAAGGAAAGGATGGTTGGGCACTAGGCTTGGTCGCAAGATACCTTTGGTGCAAAAAATATATATATATATAAGTAAATGATTTGAAATATGTTAATAAACATATTTAAAAATACTCAACATATTAACAAATATGTAAATAGAGAGCAAGAGATCAATAATATGTAATATTGTATATAAAGAATTAAATATATATGAATGCACAAATATACATATAATCTTATAACTAAGAACATATAGTTATATGTTTATATCATTATAACTATGGCTATATGATTATAATTATAAGATTGTATAACAAGGAATGTAAATTTATAAACATTTAATGACTAGTAAGCAAAGTAAACAAAATAAGCTATTACCAAAAAAAAACAAAAGCATACATATATAAAGAAAAATGTTAATATGTCAAATAGGTGCTATATGTGTTGTGTTGAGGCTGAGACCTCTTCTCATCTGTTTCTTCTTTGTCTGTTTGCTCATGCCATATGGTGTAGGATTCTTCAAATGTGGAATCTCAACTAGGTTTTTCTTGGAACTATTGCAGATTTTTATAACCAATGGAAGGCCCCCTCAAAGAATTGGGCCCTGAATCTTCTCTGGAATTATATCTTTCCTCACCTTGCCTGGGGTTTATGGAAAGAACGCAATAACAGAATATTTAGAGATGTTGCTCTCTCAGAGGAAGTGGTGTTTGGTAAGATAACTAGATTTGTGGGTGAAAACTTTAATTGCTTAACAAGAAGTTGAATGGCAAAGGTAAGGTCAGTATGCAGGAGTATGATTATAGAATTGTGGAGGCCTGGAAGATCAATGTGGAAATTTTTAATATGTCTAAAAGCATTAAGGACCCTAGAGAGGGCATATGCTGGAGTCTTTCCCCCCTTGGCTGGGTCAAAATAAATTTTGATGGTACGACCAAGGGAAATCCTAGGCCTGTCGGGTGTGGTGGGGTGATAAGGGATGAAAATGGTGCTTTTATTGTGGTTGTGGCGGTTCCTTTAGGCACTTAGACCAACCATGTGGCAGAAGCCTCAGGTGTTTTCCAAACATTGAAACTAGCTAGCCAATTAAAGTTTAAATACGTCTGGAATGAAGGTGACTCGAACAATATCATCCAATGCTTAAAGGGACACCAGAAACCCTCATGGTCAATACAAAATTGGATTGATCTCTAAGGAAATAATTAATACCTTTGAAAAAAGTGTCATAAAGCATGTTTACCGCGAGATAAACAGGGTGGCGGATTTCTTTGCCAACAAAGGTGTCAAGGCTCGAATAAAGTGATTTGGCAGGGGCATGATGAGTTGGAGGTTGATGTCAAAGCTCTGATGACGTATGATCGTACCCATGGGAAGGTGCAGTTTCCCATTCTTTCGAATGATGGCTAAGTGTCCTCCCTTGCAGTCTCGGGACTATTTTTTAATTATTATTTTGAGTTGGCCGAGGGATAATTATCTCATTCCTCGGTTGCATGTGATTTACTTCGCATGCTTTCTGGGCATTTTAGTTGTTTGTTTCCACAGGGTTCTGGACTATTCCTTTCTTGCTAGTGGAACGATGGGTGGCGAAAGTCATAGAGTGGAACTGATTAGCAGTGAACAGTTGAAAAGCAATTCTAAGCTATGGAAGAAGCTGGAGAATGGTGGTATTATTTTTTACATTGAAAAGATCCATGGTTGGGACCCAGAGGTTATGAGGGTTTTCGAGAAAGATTGGCATAATGGCAAGATTAACCTGTTTGGTAGAGATGTTACTATCAACGAACAGCTGATTGCTGAGGTTACTGGTCTATCTACAGAGGGCATTAAATTCTATAGGGACAAGAAGCAATCTAATGAAGTTTTTAGCAAGTTCCCCAAGTCGGAGGTGGAGAAGGAGGAATTACGTAGGACCTCTAGAAGCTACTTTGACATGGATAGTATTGTTTCGCATTGGAGGAGGGTTTTGAATGTGGTGATGGAATATGTCACTTTGGATGGGCGTTATACCAGAGTCTTCAGGTATCACTTCGTCCTGCTAAATCATTTCAGGAACCAGGTTAAGATTTTGTTTCCTTTTTATCTAGCTTCTTCTCTTAATACTAGTCTAGAAAACCATAGACACAGCCCTATTAGGTATCCTGTCCTTCATGAATTTTTGCTTGTCCTAATTTATGATCATTTTAAAGCTATGTCAGCTCTGCCTCCCCAATCGCCTATGGTTAGGGCTGATGAAAAGGACAAGAGTAAACCTAGGGTTTCTTCTTTGAAAAAGGGTAAGAGAAAAATGTCAGAGGACCCCTCCTATGATGTTAATGATGAGGAACAGCAGTCGGAGTCGTTGTCTGTGTACTCCAACTATCCTACGACGAATAGAGAAGAGAGATCCCACTTCCCTATGGACCTCAAGGCAGGGGATCACTATTTTAAGGAGGAACGGGAATTTCCCACTAATGTGCTTGCTATTTCCCGCAATGGTGCGGTGGATAATTTTAGGCTCATGAGATGGGCATTTTTTGAAATCAAGGAAATTAAGCTTAACCAAAGAGCCATGAGTAGAAAACTGGAGAAAGCCATGGAGGATAATAACAAAGGCAGTGGAAGTAGTCGGGCTACTGGATTGTAGATGGAAGAGGAGAAGAAGTATATGGTGGAATTTCTCAAGAAAATGGTGGAGGAGTTACAGGATTTTAAAGGAAATCACAATGGTAAGCAGGTGGATATGGAGGAATAGTTGAGGAACATTAAAATTTCACTCCACAAAGTGCTAATCATGAACCATAAAATTTTAAAATCAACTGTACAGACCATGAACACCATGGTGGAAAATCTGGAAAAATCCCATCAGGTTAAAATTGTTGTTTTTCTCGACTTGGACAATGAGGAAGGGCAGCCGAATAGTGGGGGACCGAGCAATAGGACCAAAGCTAATTTGAAAAGAAAGGTTGACCAAGCGTTGGTCAACATCCAAGAGATCAAGAAGTTTGCACTCAACATGAACATTCTAGAGTAGGAAGCGGCAGAGATTCTTCGAAACCTGGCCTAGTGGTTGGTTCTTTTGTGGTTTTCTGTTGGTTTTTTGTATGTACTGTCTGGGTTTTCTTCTGTGTATCTCTTTGTGGGCAGTGTCATGTTTTTTTTCTGTGCTCTATTAATGTTCTATCTTACGCTTTCTTACTATTAAAGGTTTTGGGTTTCCTCTAAAACATGTTTGTTCCATAATCAAAAACAAATTATAGTATTATACCTATCATATATATACAATAATGAGCAAGAGACCAAAAAATATATAATTATATATGTAGGTCGGGTGTAACAAGTTGGGGGGCCAAAAATTGGCCAATTTTTTTAAATTTTTTTGAAAAGCCATAACGCGAGCGTATTACGAGTTGTTATAAGAAAAAAAAAAATGAAATCATTAAATTACACTGTCACATTTCCTCCATCCATGGCCTGCAAACCCTTACAAAGCGCGCTCACGTTGTGGAGACCCAAAATTCATCAAGTTCTTCATCGAATCGTTGCTATTTCTTCACCAGAATGTCGCCACATCAACGGGGAGCTCAAAGGAGTAAGCTTTTATTATTATTTTTTTGTGAATTTGTTGTTAAATAGGTAGATTTAATATGTTTTTGATGTTAATTTCTTTAATTTTTAGGATTTGAAAATCCACCTGATTCTCCTCCTCAAAATTCTTCTCCTCATGAACAACCACACCAACAAAATCCTGATGAGAAACCATAGCAACAAACTCCTCCAATAATTCCTCAACATCCTCTTGGAACTCAACAAAATTTAATGGGGGAAATTGAAAACAACAAAAAACAAATTGAGGAGTTAATTGCGAGGTTGAACAATCCTGTAAGTTCAACCTCGGTGATGAGCCTAGTTTATGGTCTAGTTTTGGGTAGAATTTATGGTTTATTTGTTGAAGATATCATGGACCTTGATGTTAAGTGTTGATATTTTTTATGATATTTCCTCATAACTATTGACATTGGGCTTAATCTTATTTCTGCAAACCTTAAATGACATTGGCATGTTATATGGACTATCTATATTAATTTTGCATGTGGTTAATGAATGTTCTTTAAGGTAGTTATAGATGTGCAATTATTGTGTGTGCTAACATTGTCATGCAGATATAATTTGAAGATACTAAATTGAGAAAGACTTCACCAACTGGGCATGCACCATAACATCCAGCAAGGGAATCGTTCAAAGGTCAAAGGAGGTCGACGACAGGAGATTCCCCATGCAAATCGAATGTAACCGCCTTGTAGTGGACTTTAATTTTGTTGAGCAATATTGGCATTACTGTTGTGCTAAATTTGCGGACACATCTGACCGGATTCCATGCGCGCATAACCGCCTCTCCATTTTCTCTACTTTCCCTAAATTGGCATCCTCCCAGTTCGTGGAGTTGACCGTCTTGCTTAGATGGTAGTATAAATAAGGATCAGATGCTCCTTTTCAGAGGTTGCATGATCTAATATTGTACTTGCATTCTTAGTTTTCAGCAATATAGTTATGCTACTCTTTTGTACTCATGTTTCCTAATGAATAAAATAAAGTTCTAAGTTCGAGCATCTGAGTTTTCGTTAGTATTAGAGGATACTCATCCAAGGGGGGCCACTTGGTGAGAAATTTTTCCTTTAGCTTAGTTAGCCTAATTGTTACTTTTTGTTTAGTAATTAGTTTATAATTTGCCACTAACTGTTCCTGCAGCCACTAGAATTCCATTCTGTGATGGTTCCTACAGTCAAAGCAAACATAGTAGTTTTCTATTTGTTCATATTTTCATTTTTTTCATGCATTTCAAGCTTAGTATGGTTGTTGGTTGATGTTAAGTATTTATGTTATTCCTTTCCAAGCAATTTACTTTCAGCATTGCGTCTTTCTTAGTTGTAGAATGAAAATGGCTACTTTGAGTTCCTAGTGCATATACTATGTTGACCCATTTCAATTTTGTGTCCCTAGGTTGACAAGTTAAATGCACCCTCATGATGATTGAATGGCTATTTAGTTTAGATGTCCAATCTTTGAATCACAGTTGTAAGAGCTTAGTTGTTAAATCATTGTAGGAGGCCAACATTTTTGGCCCCATTGTCAAGGATTGTGTCAAACTAGGGATTTCTTTGGAGTCAATGGTAGTTTTTCTTACTATAGTGTTTCTGGAAGTTGTTCTTAGTATACCCTCATTTAGGAAGTAATGACCCCCCTTATTCTTTACCAATTCTTTGTGTGAGTTGGTTGATAGTGAGTTGATACCGCATGCATAAAGGAAGGAGAAGGGATGCTTATGGGAGATTCCTTCCTAACAACCCTAATCCATTCCAACTAGTTGAATATCAGAACCTACCAAGATAAGAAGAAGAAGAATATTCACACCCCTTTGCTTATGCATTTCCTGATCTGACTAGCTCTGAAGTCTCCTCTGAAGACCAAAATCAGCTTGAAAATCCCTTTGCTTTGGAACTACATCAAGCAAGCCTGGGTGATGCAAATAGGAATAGACCTAACCAACTAGCTTTTCCTTTCCCCATTTTCCATCAGAATGAAGTTGACAACATCAAAAATATCCCTACTTCAGCACTCCCCAAGTTTTATGGACTTGTCACAGATGATCCTAATACCTTCTTGTTTGAGTTTGACATACTCTCCAGGAGTTATGACTATACCACCGATGCCCCTAGGCTTAAGCTATTTCCAACCACTTTGAAAGAAGTTGCATTAAGATGGTTCATGAGCATAGGTAGAGATACTGTGGAAACTTGGGAGGACATGAAGACAAAATTCCTTGAGAAATACAAGGAGTATTGCAGGGGCAGTGACATGAGAGGAGGTGACATTTTTAGGATGCAACAAAAGGAAGATGAGAGCCTGGAGGATTATATTACAAGGTTTTTATTTTTCCTACAAAAATCCCCACACCATAAACTTAATGAAGACTCGCAAAAGTTGATTTTCCTGAGAGGAATCAATGACAGTTGCACTGATGCCTTGGACCTGATGGGAGGAGGAGATATCTCCCAAGTTCCTTAGGAGAATATCAAGAAAATATGCCAAAACTACTCTAGGGTAGCTTCAAAGAAAGGGAGAGCTTACCAATCTTCCATGGGTAAGTCAACTACCGGTGGAGTTTCAAGAATCGAGATTACTCATTTGTTGGCAAACTTCAAGCAAGATATTATAAAAAATCTAGCTACTCAGCTAGACACACTTTAGGCCAAGAAGAAGCAAGAGGAGGCAGAGACAATGTTAGTAGAGTATTGCCCCCATTGCAGACAAAAGTAGAAGGACTACAGATACAAGATGGTAGCCAATATTGAAGGAAAGCATATTGCACCCTAGTTCAAGCCAATTCAGATTGAAGAAGATCGAGTCTACTATGTTGCACAAAGGAGGCCTTGGGATCCAAGACAAGGTGTGCCACCAGATCCGCTCTCTTATGTTGGGCCATATTTCGATTCCTATTCATCAGGTAACCAATGGTAGCCCCTATATCCATCCATCTATGGAGGATATCCACCATAGCCTTGGGGTAACCCTCCAAATGCTTGGCCCAATCATCAAAACTCTCCACCCTAGTGGCAGCAACCTCAGGGGAATTGGAAGCAATTTCAAGGGCATTGGAAACCACCTCCAGGAAATTGGTAGCAAACAAATCAATGGAGGGGAGGACAGCAATGGCCTACCCAAAAAACCAGTTACATGCAACCACCTTCTCAGCCCCAGCAGCCTACTATAATGCCTCCACCTGCTAATTCAAGATCAAATGCACCTAAACCTACTCAGCTACCATCTCATCCCACACCCAATCCAAATAACAAACCACAACAGTAGACTGTATACTCTGTTGATTCAAATCAATTCCCTGCATATGTTGTGACATCCACTTGAGTTCAGGAACTACTTTACTAGCCCCTTCCAAACCCATTATCACTGAGCTTCCTATGGAAGAGGAGGAGGACCCTCTAAATGATCCCATTCATCCAAGTGCACCTAAAAATCCTGAACCAGCCCAAGTCAAGCAAACTAAACAAGAACCACCATTTCCTCAGAGATTGGAAGTTTCCAAGAAGAAGGAAGAAAAGGAGGACATAACCTTTGATATCTTGGATCAGCTGAAGCATATATGTGTCCAGATACCTCTATTTCAATCCATAAAGGATGTACTAATCTATGGCAAGGCAATCAAAGAAGCATGCCTCAAGAAGTCAGGAAGGAAGAAGAAAGACCCCACTACGGTTCATGTGGTGGGATAGCTAGCTGACATCTTGCTTGGAAAAGTGACTATCCCCAAGTACAATGACCCAGCTAGTCATGTGGTAGCAGTTGTTATAAATGGGATTCAAATAAAGAATGCTCTGATTGATTTAGGGGCAACAATAAATGTAATGATCAAGGACATCCTGTGGAAACTAAATGTTGCAAGCATGAGATCTACTCCTAATGTCCTACAACTTGCTGATAGTTCTACTATTAAGCCTGATGGTATAGTGGAGGATATTGTGGTGATTCTAGACTCCTAGGAGTACCCAGTAGACTTCATGATTCTTTCTCCTAAAGCTACAGTAGGCGGGTATCCCAGTATTCTTGGAAGGCCATGGTTAGCAACTATAGATGTATATATTGGATGTCAATCAGGTGACATGACCATTTATAATGGGAAGAGTACCAAAAAGTTTGTTCTTTGTCTTCCTGCTTAGTCATCCTATGATGAGGATAATTCTGTGTGGCCACATGTTGGCGAAGAGGCTGAGGAAGTTAATTTTGTGGCACAACTTATGATGTTAGATAGAAGCTTTCATGCAGCTTCAAGATGAAGATGAAGTATTGGTTAACATCATTTAGAACTATTGTGAAGTGGAGGAAGCATCATCTTCTCATTTTGCTACTCCAGTCAAGATACTTCTACCTGTTCTTCCTGCAGCCACTGTTCTTGCAGACGTTCTTCCTACAACCACTCTTTTTGCAACCATTGTTCCTGCAGATAGACTTCCTACAGCAACAGGTATTTTCCATACATTGCTACCATATGAACTCAAGGTACCATGTGTTAATGAAGCAGTTATGATAGAGTCAACTACACAAGTACAAGTGTTAGAAGGAAAGTATCTAAATGTTAATAGCAAACTAAGTGAAGAACAACAATTGTTATTGGTAAACTTATTGAGGACACATCAGCATGTATTTGCATGGGACTATCATGAGATGAATGGGTTGGATCCTAAGATTTTCACTCATAGAATTTACATCAGAGATTATTGCACCCCAGTGAGGTGGCCACAAAGAAGAATTAACCCTGCACTAAGAGAAATTGTAAAAGGAGAACTGCAAAATTTGCTAGATGCAGGATTTATCTACCCCATTTCAGATAGCCAGTGGGTGTCTCCATTAGTGATTGTGTCTAAAAAAGGAGGGAAACGGTGAGTTTGTGTTGATTATAGAGAACTTAATGCTGGTACCAAAAAGGACCATTTTCCCTTACCTTTCATAGATCAAATTTTGGACTCACTTGCAGGAAAGCAATACTTTTCTTTTCTAGATGGATTCAACGGCTACAACCAGATCCAAATTGCATCAAAAGATCAGGAGAAGACCACTTTTACTTGTCCATGGGGGACCTATTCCTACTCGGTACTCTCATTTGGCTTATGTAATGCACCTGCAACTTTTCAAAGGGCAGTCATTACAATATTTTTAGACATTTCTCATGATTGCATGGAAATTTATATGGATGATTTCACCACCTATGGTGCTAATTTCAATGAAGCATTGGAGAATCTCAAGAAATTCCTACAGAGATGTGAAGATCACAATATCTCTTTAAACAGTGAAAATTGTTTCATGATGATGCAAGAAGGTGTAGTTCTTGGACACTACATCTCTCACAAAGGAATTCAAGTAGATCCTGCAAAGATTGAGGTAATCACAAATCTTCCCACACCTGCAAAATAGAAGGATGTTAGTAGTTTCTTGGACCATGCAGGCTATTATAGGCAGTTCATCAAGGATTTTAGCAAAATAGCAGCACCATTGTATACCCTCCTCACTAAATATTCCGAGTTCCAGTGGACTGAAGATTGTGACAAGGCATTTTCTGATTTGAAGGTAGCCTTGACTCATGCTCCTGTACTCAAAGGACCTAATTGGGAGCTTCCTTTCCACATCCATACAAATGCATCAGATTATGCCATAGGAGTAGTCTTAGGATAGAAAGGAGCTATTGAAAATTTCATTTATTTTGTCAGCAAAAATTTGTGAGTTGAATTCAACTATACAGTGACAAAGAAAGAAATGTTGGCAGTGATTTATGCCCTGAACAAATTCAGGAACTACATAATAGGCTATCAAATATTTGTGCACATTGATCATGCATCCATTAGTTATCTCATGAATAAACCTTGGATCACAGGTAGGCTTGCAAGATGGTTATTTTTTATGCAGGAGTTTGACATAACCATTGTGGATAAACTAGGGAAGGCCAATGTTGTTGCAGATTTTCTTTCAAGGCTGACTACATCAGAAGATAATCAAGCCATAGATGACTCTTTTCCTGATCAGCATCTATTCTCCATCAGTGTACAAACACCTTGGTATGCTGACATAGCTAACTATCTAGTCACATGTAGAGTTCCACCTCACTTCTCCTCAAAAGAGAGAAGGGCACTCATTGAAAAATCTTTTCCTTTCTCATGGATTGTTGGATGTTTTTTTTATACTAGACCAGACCATGTCATGAGGAGATGTGTGAGAGAAGATGAAACATATGAAATTTTTCATGCATGCCACAACGAACCATGTGGAGGACATTTTGCAACCAAGAGGACAGCAATGAAAATTTTGAACACAGGATATTACTGGCCAACACTCCACAAGGATGCAGGAAGGTATACCAGAAAATGTGATAGATATCAAAGAATGGGTAGACCAACTAGATCTGATGAGATGCCACTTTTCCCTCAGGTGGTAATCACTCCCTTTGACAAGTGAGGATTGTATTTTGTAGGACCCATTGACCCTCCATCAAATGGTAAGTCTTATATCCTAATATGCATTGATTATGTAACTGAATGGGTAGAAGTTAAGGCCATGAAGCATGCAAGAGATAACAAGGTTGCAAAAAAAATTATGAAGAGATTTTCACAAGGTATGGAGTTTCAAGAGAGATAGTGACTGACCAAGGGACTCAATTCACAGCAACCTTTGTTGCAGCACTCATTAATGAGTACAACATAAGACACAGGAAGTCTACTCCTTATCACCTGCAGGCCAATGGTCAAGTTGAGGTGACTAATAGAGAAAGTGAAGCTATTCTAACCAAAACAATAGCTATCCACATAAAGGGTTGGGAAAATAGATTACCAGAAGTTGTTTGGGCCTATAGAACTACTTGGAAAACAACTACAGGCTTCACTCCATTTGAATTGTTGTATGGAAAGACAACCATGATGCCCATTGAATTTGAACATAAGACTCTTAGGACCGTAGTAGATTTGGGGATGGATATCTCTAAGGCACAGAGAGAAAGAATCCTACAGTTGAATGCTTTGGACGAGATGAGGAGAGTAGCCTTGCATCACACTGAGGTAGTGTAGAATCAGAGAATCAGGTGGCATGATAAATTTATCAAGGATAAGAAATTCCAACCAGGAGACTGGGCATTGTTTTATGATTCTAGATATCAGGACAATGCTGGAAAATTGCAAACAAGGTGGCTAGGACCATATGAGGTTGTTGAAGTATTTCCTAATGGTGATGTTCAGCTCACTACTATTGACCCAGTCAAATTTAAGTTGCTTGTCAATGGTCATTGCCTTAGATATATCACAAGCCAACTTCCAAGGAGGAGTTCCTGCAACAATTCACTTAGTATGTTGCACCTGAGCTTCCTGCAGCCAAAGGAAGTGGACCTAGTGTCCCTCCTTTTGGCTAATTAAGGTATGTACTTGTCATAATAAAGACTTCCATTTCCATGGGAGTCCATTTCTTCACCCATCCACCCATCCGCCCATCTATTTGCACCTCTCTCTCTTCCATCACATCACTTCATTCCACTCCACCTCATTTTCATTAATTGATCAACTTATTTCCTAAAAAGGTGAACGGTACTTTCTCCACAATCTTTGCAACGAATCTTCCACACATTCAGGTATGTGCACATTAATTGCTATATCTTAATTGTCTTTTAGTGCATTCATTTAACTGTTGTACATTAATATGGGCATTCACCATAACATGCCATTATTCCCTACCCCTGTCAAATCATCATTCCGCATGTGAGGACACATGCCCAAATTTAGGTTTGGGGGGGAGGAAAAAGATGTGAATATTTTTCCCACGTGTCAGTCCATGTTGGTCTACATTAGCAAAATTTAAATTGAGTCAATTTGAAATATGAGTGAGAGGACGACTCGCATGTGTGAAGTGACACCAACTACCACCACCATTTCTCCCCATCATAGCTTTCCTTTATTATTTCTTCCTTGCTATTATTAACCCTATCACAATATCAAGTTGCAAACAAAAGGTAAAAAGGGAAAATTCAATCGACATTGGCATTGGAAATTTAGCAAGTGTTGCAAGAAGGTGAATTTAGTTTTCAGACGAGAATTGCAGGGAGGAAACCACAGAGTGATCATTTGCTTGCAAACAATGGGAGGTGGGTTAATTCGAAATGAACTCATGGTGCACGATGTATTACTGCAGGATGCACCCTACCTAGCTGAATTCAGAAACTGTGGCTAGTTAGATTATTTCATGAAGTTGGATGGTTTCGATGAAGGAATTGCACTAGAATTCGCCCAGACATTGTCTGAAGGGAAATCCATGGTAAAAGGGTTGGAAGTATTGGCTACCGAAGAAAGAATTGCAGAAGTTACAGGGTTACCTGCCGACGGTGAAGATTACCCTATTTCCAGAGACACCAGGTCAGCTAGAGCTGAATTTACAAATCCAAGTGACCCTCCATTAAGCATAGATAAACAAGGGGCAAAGAGAATGTCTCTACTCGAGCCATGGAAGCACACAGTTTTTTATGTCATAAAATATATCACCTGTGAAGGTCGTCGATCAAATCTGCGTTTTGTGCACTTCAAGCTTTTGAATCACATGAGGCACAGGAGGAGGATGAATGTGTCAAACGTTCTATGCAACCTTCTTTCAATCATGGCGGGCGAGACTCAAAAAGGTAGGGACAATTCCCACCATTGTTTGATTAAATTGCTAGTTGAGAAGTCTCTGCATGATGTATCTGGAATGAACTAGGAAGAATTCATAAAAATTGACCAAATTAGACTTGAGCACTTGCAACCTATGGTTTTACCTCAACCCCATAGGTCTAGTAGGAGATTGAGCATGGGTGAAGCCACTCTTAGTGCTCCAACCTCTGGCACAGGCCCTAGTGCAAACCCTCCTACAGCAGAAGAAACCATAGAAATTAGCTCTTATGGGACAGAGCACTCAGACAAAGAAAGTTCTCCCCCAGATTTTGATGATGATATTCCACTTGGAATCCTAATGAAAACTAGGGAATAGAAAAGAGAGGCAGAACTGAGAAAAGGAAAATCCAAGAAGCAGTCAGAAGAAAAAGAAATACCAAGCTCTAGGAAGCAGAAGGTTGACACTGTTCATCCTACAGCCAAAGAAAAACATGAGAAACCTCCTAGAAAATCAAGACCTGTTGGACTAGCTTTTGGTACGCCTCTGTAGGAAAGCCCTAATCTAGAGAAATATCACAGGAGGACACAAAAGCTCCAATGGGGCAGGTGAATGTTGAGGAAGAGGATGTATTTAAGACGGCAACAAACATAACATTGGCAGACCTTGTTGACATTGTAGAACAAGTGGAGAATCAAGGGTATGAGGGAAATCAAAATTTCTTGTAACAAGAGATCCTACAGCAAGAGTTCCTACAGCAACAACAAAAAAAAGAATAATCAATACCCCTATAGCCTGAATTAATGGGATAGTCTGAATCCTTGCAGTTAGTACTATATGGAGAGCAAGCATCAGTGCCATGGAAAATGTTGGTAGGAATGCATAAACCCCCTAATTTCTCAATGCACATGGTAGCTATGCATTTAGGGAAATAAATGCAAATAAGAGAAGAAGAATGGAAGGAGGAGGAGCGCAAATTGAAGAAGGAAATTCAAAAGAAAGATGAGGAGATTGAAGACAAGGATGCAGAAATTTCCACAATGAAGAAAAATGTGGATGATATGGCAGCCTTAGTGCCACAAATTTTAGAGTGTAGGGCCCCTCCAAGGGTCTATGCTTTGCATTTGAAGGAAAAGTATCTTTCTTTTAAGCTGGGAAGAATTGTCTCAGGTTTGAACCCTTCTATTGAGACCCCTATTGAATTTTTCAATGCTTATCAAATTGCTTCCCCTAAAATGAAGAATTTGTTGTGTGAGTTTTATTTGCATAATTATGTTGTGACTCAAGACCATGATTGGAACCCACTGTTGTATGTTGGAGATGTCCAATTAAGGGAATTTATGTCTTGGGTACAAAATGAGATTAGTTGGGGACAATAACATGGGGCTTATAAGAAATTGGAGTCCAACATCCCTTTGCCCATCAAGGTTGAATCAAGGAATCCAAGGGACATTTACAGGGAATGGCATAGAATGATTTTAAGACCTAGCTATGGTAATAGGATTATGCCTTGGATAGAAGTAGTCTACAATGAGTATGAGGTAAAGGCAAAAACTAAAGAGGAAACCATGAAGAGATACCTCTCACAAAGATGGAACAACCTAACTGATGAGCTAAAACAAGTTGAGCCTCATTCCATCTAGAACTATGCTGCAACAATTAAGAGAATTGATAGATATATACAAGTTGGAAGAACAAAGGGATGATTTTGGCTTCCCCTGACTTTTCAACCACCCCTCCTGATGTGGTATGTACCAAACTTCAGATTTTACAACTATGATATTGTTGCAAAGAGACAAAGATGGATTAGATTGGATAGATTGGGAGGATTCTATTGGGACCTTGATTCACGAACAACAAACACTGATGTAGGGCAGTTGTCAGTTACAAATTTCAAAGCATTGACCAAGCAGAAGAACAACCCTTCCCCTGTTGGAGGACTAGCAAGACCTTAGGTTGGGGGAGTGATGAGCCTAGTTTATGGTCTAGTTTTGGGTAGAATTTATGGTTTATTTGTTGAAGATATCATGGGCCTTGATATTAAATTTTGATATTTTTTATGATATTTCCTCAAAACTATTGACATTGGGCTTAATCTTATTTCTGCAAACCTTTAATGACATTGGCATGTTATATGGACTATCTATATTAATTTCACATGTGGTTAATGAATGTTCTTTAAGGTAGTTATAGATGTGAAATTATTGTGTGTGCTAACATTTCCATGCAGATATAATTTGAAGATACTAAATTGAGAAAGGCACCGCCAGATGGCCATGCACCATAACGTCTAGCAAGGGAAATGTTCAAAGGTCAAAGGAGGTCGACGGAAGGAGATTCCCCATGCAAATTGAATGTAACCACCTTGTAGTGGACTTTAATGTTGTTGAGCAACATTGGCATTACTACTATGCAAAATCTGTGGACACGTCTGACCAGATTCCATGCGCACGTAACCGCCTCTCCATTTTCTCTACTTTCCCTAAATTGGCATCCTCCTAGTTCATGGAGTTGACCACCTTTCTTAGATAGTAGTATAAATAAGGGTCAGTTGCTCCTTTTTAGAGGTTGTGTGATCTAATATTGTACTTGCATTCTTAGTTTTCAGCAATACAATTATGCTACTCTTTTGTACTCATGTTTCCTGATGAATAAAATAAAGTTCTAAGTTCGAGCATTTGAGTTTTCATTAGTAGTAGAGGATACTCATCCAAGGGGGGCCACTTGGTGAGCAATCTATCATTTAGCTTAGTTAGCCTAGTTGTTACTTTTTTTTCAGTAATTAGTTTAGAATCTGCCACTGACTGTTCCTGCAGCCACCAGAATTCCATTCTATGACGGTTCCTGCAGCCAAAGCAAGCAAAGTAGTTTTTTGTTTGTTGTTCAAATTTTCATTTATGTCATGAATTTCAAGCTTAGTATGGTTTTTGGTTGATGTTCAACATTTATGTTACTCATTTCCAAGCAATTTACTTTTAGCATTGCATCTTTCTTAGCTGTAGAATGAAAATGGCTACTTTGAGTTCCTAGTGCACATTGTAACGCCCCGCCACACAACCCTAGAGGAAGTTGCAATTAACTACTCAAACGTACTTTTTTTTTTGTTTAAGTACAATTAACATGCAAGTTCACTTCCCATTTCCAACAACCCCTAAGGTTACGAGACTGAGTTTACTTAAAACCCAAACAAGAAACATGAATTGAAACCATAACATTTAATTACTTAACAAATTAAGAAACACATACACTCCATACATGATAAATTACATCAAAGGTTAAGAGATAACACATAATTTCAAATAGAAATCATTTTAACAATATGATTACAACTCTCATTCCCCGAATGAGGTAAATCCAATAAACATGGTTACAAATTACATCTTCCACCTCGATAACATATGAGGGGTAATAAAATACAATAACATCTGAAATGAATAAAACATGAAATGAAACTGGATTCCACGAGCTCTCCAACTGGAAATCTCATCCACACGAACAAGAAGACGGCCCAACGAATTAAGGTGCACGCTCCACCCAACCATGTGATACCCGAAGGCTCACCCCCTATGCTAGGAGATAGTAACAAGGAATCCAATACAAGACATCAACCACTAGACACAAGCTAACTCACACTGACACAACCAATCACATGAACCATACAACCATAAGCATAACACAAGTACAACTCTAACATCACTGGCATAAGCCACATTGCTTCCAGAAATAAAATTGATCGATTATGATAAGAAGACCATAAACTTAAAAGCAAATACCAACTGTTGTCGTAGAAAGAGTGTCATCACATAGCTCGACATGGGATATCCTCTGGGAATCTTTATAGGCTCCAACCCTCACTATGGGTTATCCTGGTGGCCTCAACCGAATCCCGGCACCCATACTCACTCATGCGGAATCAAATACCTCTTGTAAAGACAAGATAGATGACCTTGCCATTCCAGGCCTTCCCACTCATCCCAAGCCTGTACTAGCACTTGTGTCTATGAGTGAGGCTAAATTATCTTGATTAATGTGAAATACTACCTAACTTCTAAGTATATTGATTTAGTTATCACTTGATTAAACCACCTCTGAAGGTTATCCAATTTACCTCTTTGGGCTCCAGCCCCTTACAAAATCCACTCTTCAACTAGAAAACATACCAAACAAAACCAACCACCAAGGGAATCCCAAATTCATACCAACAAGATAAAACCACTCCAACTCTAGGAGGAACACATAATGAAAACTCACTCCAAACACTGGAGACAACAAAATTCAAAACCCTCTCCAACACTGAAGGCAACAAAGGTCAAAAACCTCTCCAAACACTAGAGGCTACAAAAATCAAAAACCTCTCCAAACATTGGAGGCAACAAAACACATAAACCACTCTTAATTCAAAGGAGGCACAAAACATCCCCATTCATGAAAACCAGGTAATACAATAGGATACAACTATACGCACTACCCAAGGCAATACAACGGTTGACTATCACAAGAATGCAACCCCAAAAGTTAAACCCCCTTCTGGAAGACTTAACAACCCTTCTAATCAAATTCCCCAAAGCGACAACAGAAGAAGAGTACATTCAAGAAGGGCGATCAAACAGGAATTAAATCTATATTTGGATTTCCTAAATCCACTTCCTTCAGTAATTTATTGCCTTAATAAAACTGATTTAATAACATCTCTTTCAGACAAAAGATAAACTTTAACCAGATATTTAATTCTCTAATTGCTCTTAAATGATAATAACATTTACTTCTATGATCCAGAACCTATCATTTAGAAATAACTATTGATCCTTTGCAAGTAAATCATTTTTAAAAAAATCAATTAATCTCACTATCAAGTAAATAACTAATCTTATTGTACATTCGTTACAACCAATAAGAACTATAAATAATTAATAATCGCTTTCTTAAAATTTTCATTTCATTTAAAGCAAATAACCATTTCTCTTAAAATCATTACCTTATTAAGTAACCATTTAAGCATTTGTCAAACAATAATAAATTAAATATAAGGGTCTACTTTAGTTTCTCGATAATATTTAAATATAAAAAATCTCCTTTCCCCATTCAAATCATTTCATTAAAAACTAAATACTTGCACATAGAAATGCATCTGTATTAATTAATATTCATTTAAATAACAATGCATATCTATACAAATTTAAAATTCATTTCTCACGTTTAAATATTATCTATTTAACTATATGCACATTTTCCAACTTCCTTAATTAAACAAAAGATCAAAATCAATTTTTTTTTAATATAAACATCTTATTATAAAATCAATATTTTCGTATAATAAAATGATCCAAAAATAATTATATTTAAGAATAAATATATGTTGAAACATATACATATTATTTAAATATATAACTATATTTCAATTTAAATTCCAACTAATCAAAAATAAACTCCAATTATTTTATATATATATATATATATAATAAAAAATAAAATTAATAAATAAAAATTAAAAAAAAATCAAAATTAAAACTTAAAAAAAAAGAACTTTTTACTGGCCCCATGGCCCCCAAAAGGCAGAGGCACTGTCTGTGGCAGTGCTTCCCCCACAGGCTATGGGGAGCGCTGCCACAGCAGCGCCCTCCACTGGGCATGGGCTGTGGCAGCCAGGGTTGCGCCCACCCCCACATACCCAAAAAAATAAATTTAAATTTAAATTTTATTTCAATAATTTTAAAAAATAAAAATAAACAAACCCATGCTCACCACAAAGATTTTTGCGTAACAAATTTTTTAATATAAAAAAAACCAGAAAAAATCTCTAGCATAACCTTATCCTATGTAAAATATATAAAATATATATATATGTATAAATATATATAAATCTTCATTGTTTTACAGTCAAATTGTGCAACTTTTCTACATAAATTTTGCAATAAAACTAATTTCTCAACACAATTTCTTGGTTTAAATTTCAAACTTGATATGAACTATTTCAAATCCAAAATAGAGGTTTTTTTTAAATATCATTTTGTTTCCTTCCATTTTCTATTGTTGAAATTGAAGGTTTCTGATGCAAGTTTTGTTTTTCAACAAGGATCTAAATTTCTTCAAGATTTTAACTGGGTTTACAAGAATGATAGCAACAAGTTTTCAAAACAAAAAACCAGATTTTCAAAACAATAAAAGAAACAAAGAAAACATGTTTGAAGCTTGAAGGAGAATCTAGTGTTGAGTAAATCCAATTCTTTCAAAACCCTTTTCAAATCTTCACTCCAATCCCAAGATGCATCCTCCAAAAAATAAGAAAACCCTCTTTTTTTCTTCACAGCAAATTTCTTTCCCCAAGCATGAATAATCCCCAATCCTTCCATTCTTTTCCAAATTAAGTCAATGCCCTCTAAAAAAAATATCTTAGATATTTTATTTTTCCCAATTATAAATATCTTTCAACAATATAGATATTTTCATGCATTTACAAAATATTTACATTTTAATACTTTAAAGCACAATTTATATTTCAAATAGATTTAAATCATTTACTTTATTATAAATTTTCTATTTCAAAATGAATTTAAAGCTTTTAATAATTTCTTTTCAAAAAGCATTTAAACTTTTAAAATTTTCTTTTCAAAGAATTTAACACTTTTAAAATTCCAAAAAGAATAGCTTAATTCAATTCCACACAATTAATTTAATTAATCAATAAAATAAATCTAATCCCAGATTAGATTATTTTATTAATTAAATTAAATTAATTAATAAATTCCATAATATTTCTAACATCATAACCAGATAAATTTAATAAGCAACTTAAGCACATAAAGCCATTTATTTACCTTTTCCAACTTGAAATTAAATAAAATCACGGAGAGATGAACAACAAAGAAGCAACTTAACCCGATGACACACTATGACTAGGGTGATGACTTGGCATGGAAAACCTAGCTACTATCTCTCAATCGAATACCGTTGGCCAATGGACACGCTCAACCCTGTGAAACCAAGTGGAGTCGATATCCTGTACCTGTCAACCTGCGAGCAAAGAGTATATTGAACATGCATATATATGATATAATAAAACACACCATGAAGAGGAAATCAAAAAATCATAGGGCACTCGCAAGCGAGTGATGCGATCTCGTCCCCTTCACCAATACACTCATCATAGACTGACAGTTCCATCATAAACAAATATCTCATGCAATAACATGTTACAATAACTAATCATCATTACACCAATTAAAACATAACAATAAAGCATCAAATAAGATACATCACATCCCACAAATAGGCTATCGCTCTATAAATAGCGATCAAATAACACACACATGATAAAGCATCTCAATAACCAAAAAGCACATCAAAGCAAACAAAGACACATTGTCCAGTCGGAAAGCAAAACAAAGGGGTATTACACACATACTGTGCTGACCCATTTCAAATTCACGTCCCTGGGTTGACAAGTTAAATGCACCTTCATGATGATTCAATGGCTATTCAGTTTAGATGTCCAATCTCTGAATCACAACTGTAAGATCTTAGTTGTTAAATCATTGAAGGAGACAAACACTCGGAAAGAACCATGCTTGCAAATTCACTTCAAACTATGTTAACACATGTAGATGCAATTAGCAAGCAATTAATTGGTTGGGCAGATAAGAGGCAGGAGTACAAAGATTTTTGTGCAGATAAACTATCCTACAAACAAGTAAAAAGTGAAAAAATTACAAAATATGACTTGTGTTCATTATTCACTAACCCACGTACAAATCAACCTCTTGAACTTACAAGCAAGAGGTTTCTATCCATTGGTGCAACCACCAAGGGATAAAGGACAATTTTTGGAAGAGGTGGTGGATGGTTTTTTACCATCCTCCATGCAACAATAACGAGGTCCCCCAATATTGCTTGAGGAAACTCTATTGCAAGTTTTTCCTAAAAAAAATCTCCAACTATTTTGATATGCAGACTTCCAGGGGAAAGGTGGTGGGTTGGCACAGGATAGAACAAGTGCATGTCTTGATCCTCAATGGCTAGCAAGATGAGAACTTACTAGACCGGCTTATGAACATGTTGCTATTGTTGGCAACACAAGGGCAGACAATTGAGAGGGGGGGTGAATCAGTTGTCGCATAAATTATACTTATTAAACTTATTCTCATATCTGATAAATAACATGAAAGCATAAACCATCACCACATCATAAACACACATAACACCAAGATTTTTTACGTGGAAACCTTGTTAGGGGAAAAACCACGGTGGAGGTTAATCCACAAGATTATACTCTGTTAAAAGTATAAAAGAATTGTAAAATGGGGAATGCACATGCATTCAGGCACACTTCCTAGAGCTCACTTCTCAAATACAAAAGGCTTACTACCCAAAGGAAGACACACTATCTTACAAAAACATTTGGATTACATCCAAAAGATTTTGAACTGAGAAAATAGCATCTACTAATGCCTGATTACAATTTCGATTAAGCACATAAACATCTGCTCACTCTTCTTCACACTTTACTTCTATCTTCGAATGATTAGAACTTTATTCGCACACAGCACTCGCACACCTCACACACCATTTCCTTCAAATGGTATAAACAATCGATCATATATATCCACAACTAGAGATAACATCATCTACATGTTGGCCCAACAAAATATAAAATGAGTACAAATTGTCAGCCCAAATCAATAAACAATTATTAGTGTGCACCAACCAATTTCGGCCAAAACATAGTAAGGACCCAAAACAACATCCTCAAACATGAAACACCTTAAACAATTATGCCTTGAAGATCCACAACACACTACAATCACCTTGTCGTCTATGATCATGAAAAATATGAACACATAGAAGAAAATCACCAATCGTGAGCACAATGATCAATGCGGATCAACAACACAGATAGAGCATGATCTAGAAACATCCACAAGCATCATGAATCACTACAGAAGTATCTGCAACAACTCAAATTACTAGAATCATATTATCTTATTTCAGGAACACCAACTAAAGCAACAGAACAACTATCAGAACACATATACTCATAACTCAATCAAATCTTCATGCGAACTTCTAAAACTTCATGTGGATAAACTAGATGTACTTGATAACAAACCCTTTAATCCACAACCTCTTATCATCAATATATTGAGCTAGCCATCATCATGGTGACTATACTGAACTTCACTGCATCAATGACAACCTACAACTTATTTTATTACAATTTTCTCAATATCCTCAACATATACAGCCTTAAAGACATTAATACCAATAGTGTTGACATCAATGGCAACCACATATCAGAAATATCCAACAATCTCCCCCTTTGGCATTGATGGCAACACATGATGTGAAAAACACCATCAATGCAACTTTCTCTTAGCACTTTCTCCCCCTTAGATTTTGACTCTTTTCTCCTTAACTCTTTCACAGTTTTTCACATGACTCTTCTCCCCCTTTGACATCAATAACAAAGATACACATTATCTTTCTCCACACAAGCTCTGAACCACATTTCCTGAACATCTAACTACTCCCCCTGAGTAGCAGCCACCACAACATTAATATAGATCATAAGATACGATTATGAAATGCACAGACTGATGCAAGTCAATGCATCTTAATTCTGATTAGGAGGGGTAATCACCCCTAGCTTCCCTCTGAGATACTCAAAAGTATCCTTAGGCAAGGTCTTGATAAAGATATTTGCAATCTATTCATTGGTGGGCGCATACTCCAATCTGACTTCCTTTTCACTCACCTTCTCTCTCAAAAAGTGAAACTTGATAGATATATGCTTGGTTTTTGAATGCAGCACCGGATTCTTAGAAATGTTAATTGCGCTTGAATTATCATAGAATATAGCAATAGGTTCATCATACAAAACTCTGATATCTTTCAACATCTGCTTCATCCACAATACTTGAGTACAATTGTTAGCAACAGCAATGTATTTTTCCTCTGCAGTAGATAAAGAAATGGCATTCTGCTTCTTACTTAACCATGAAATCAGCTTCTTTCCCAAGAAAAATGCACCACCACTAGTACTATTTTTTTTCATTCACATCTCCTACCCAATCAACATTAGTAAAAGCACTCAAAGTAAGGTCATCTTCTCCAAGATACCATAGGCCAAAATCAATTGTCCCCTTCAAGTACCTGAAAATCCTCTTCACAGTTATCACATGAGATTCCTTAGGATTAGCTTGAAATATTGCAACAATGCATATGGAATTCATGATATTAGGTCTAGTTTGAGTCAAATAGAGCAATCCACCAATCATAGATATGTATCTAGTCTAATTTGTTTTAAGAGAATCATCATCTTGTGTCAACTTACATCTGATCACCATAGGTGTACCAACTGGCTTTGAATCTTCCATACCAAACTTCTTTAGCAATTGTTTCACATACTTGGACTGAGATATAAAGACCCCTCTATCTAGTTGAGTAATTTGCAATCCCAAAAAGAATTTCATTTCTCCAATCATGGACATCTCAAACTCATTTTGCATCTCATATGCAAACTTCATGCACAAACTATCATCTCCTCCAAAAATGATATCATCAACAAAGACTTCAACAATCAAATCTTTATCATGATCAATCTTGAAATACAAATTATTGTCATCAGTACCTTTATTAAATCCAAGCTTCAACAAATACTTGTCCAATCTGGCTTACCATGCTCTTAGGGATTGCTTGAGTCCATACAATGCTTTCTTCAACCAACAAACCATATCTCCCTGATCAGTCAATTGAAATCCATTAGGTTGCTCAATATACACTTCTTCTTCCAGTTCACCATTTAGAAATGTTGACTTGACATCCATATGATAAACCTTGAAGTTTTTGTCAATAGCATAAGCAAGAAATAGTCTCATAGCTTCAATCCTAGCAATAGGAGCAAAATTTTCTTCAAATTCAATTCCTTCCATCTGAGAATATCCTTTACACACTAGTCTTGCTTTGTTTCTAACAACTTCACCTTGCTCATTCAGTTTGTTTTGAAAGACCCATTTAGTTCCAATTATGTTTTTGTCCTTAGGTCTAGGAACAAGAATCCATGTATCATTCTTCTCAATTTGTAGTAGTTTTTCTTTCATTGCTTCCTCCCAATGTTCATCTTTGCATGCTTCATTGACACTATTAGGCTCAGTCTTTGAGATCAAACAATATTATTATGCAATTCTTCTCCTGGTTTGAACACCTTTGTTCTTATTACCAATAATCTAATCTTCTAAATGATTTAGTCTTACATACCTTGGAGTCTTAGGGTGTTCTTGAACTTCAGGCTCTTCTGATCTCACTTCTGCACTTTCACTAGTTCCTTCCTCTTGATTTTCCTGATTCACTAGAATGATTTGAACTTGATTTGTAGTCTAAACTTTCTTTCCTTTATCTAAACTATCATTCTGATCATTTGAATCATATCTACAGGTTCTAGATGGTCTAACTGCATCTTCATCAACCTTGACATTAGCACTCTTAATAACTTTCCTCAATCTCTTATTGTAGCACCGATAGGCTTTACTTTTAGTAGAATAACCAAGAAATATTTCTTCATCACTTCTAGCATCAAACTTTCCTATATCTTCATCTCTTTTGATATAGCATTTACTCCCAAAGATTTTGAAGTATCTAATAGTAGGATTATGACCATACCATAGCTCATACGGAGTCTTACCAGTATCATCTTTGATTTGTACCTGATTGAAAGTGTAAACAACAGTACTCACAGCTTCTCTCCAATAGATATGTGGAACATTTCTTTCCAGCATCATAGTCCTAGCAGCTTCTTGAATTATCTTGTTCTTCCTTTCCACAACTCCATTTTGCTGAGGGGTTCGTGGTGCAGATAATTGTCTCTTTATCCCATGCTCTTCACAAAATGAATTAAACTCACCGAAAGTGAATTCACCACCTCTATATGATCTCAGACATTTAATATTCAGACCTATCTCTATCTCAACCATAGCCTTAAAAATCTTGAATTTCTCTAGAGCTTCAGATTTTTCCCTTAAGAAAGTAACCCACATCATTCTAGAATAATCATCAATAAGTAACATGAAATACATGTATCCTTGTAAACTTCTGACTCTAGAAGGACCACACAAGTCAGTATGCACAAGATCCAACACTTCATTTGAACAATGTTGTTTTCCTCGGAATGAAATTCTAGTTTGCTTCCCTAACTGACATTCATTACATATAGAATTAGTAGGTTTTATCAACTTAGGAAGATCTCTCACTACCTGAGTAGAACTTATCTTGATAATATTATCAAAGCTTACATGACACATTCTCCTATGCCACAACTAGCTTTCATCAACTTGAGGAATCAGATAACTTTTACTAGCAGAACTCAGATGAAAGATATTACCTTTTGTTTTTGTACCAGATGCAATCACATTTCTGAAACTCCCCAATATTCTACACTTTCCATCCTTGAATTGAAGATTGTATCCCTTATCAACCATTTGTCCAACACTTAAGAGATTATGCTTCAAACCTTCCACATATAGAACATCATCAGTATTATGCTTACCATCAAGAGAAATGGATCCTCTTCCATGGATTACACCAGCTTTGTCATCACCAAATCTTACAACACAACCATCATACTTTTCCAAGCTCACAAATTTACATTTATCACCTTCCATGTGATGGGAGCATCCACTGTCAATCACCCATTCATCTTTTTCTTCAACTCTGGCAGCTACAGCTTTCTCCACATTTGTGCAACTAGCAGATTCAGTAGGTACTGGATTATTTTCCTTGATAGGAATAAATACCCATTCGTCCTCACTTACATTCCCTTTATCAAATTCATCATTTGTCACACCTTCATCAGCAATGAAATAACACTTTCTTTGGAATCTAGGCTTGTTAGATCTTGACTTAGGAACTCTTTCTAAACGCCTTGAGGAAAAATGACCTATCTTATTACAAGAGAAGCATTTAATAGTCAATTTCCCTTTATACTTGCCTTCTCCTCTGGCTTCTCTCTTGGCAATAAGTGCTTCAAGCTCATCTATTTTTCTCTCTTCTTCTTCAATCTCTCTCATTTCCTGCTCATACTTGGACATTTTTCTAGAAGAAATTTCTCCTGAATCATATCTCTGCTTATCTTTTCCGGAGATAGTATCTTTGAATGCAGATTTTGTCTTAGGAAGAGAATCACCAAAGTCACTTAACTCAAAAGCAGTAAGCTTACTAATCAACATGTCTCTGGTTACATTTGTCACAATCTGGATCTCCTCAATAGCAGTAGCTTTGGCTTTGTATGCAGTAGGAAAGGATCTGAGCACTTTAGCAACAATTTTTGATTCTTCCAATGTTCCACCAACACATTCGATACTACACAAAAGTTCATTCACTCTTTGCATAAAAGAAGTGATGTTCTCATCTTCACCCATTCTCAACATTTCATATTTCCCTTTCAGGCTTTGCAGCTTAGCAATCTTCACATGGGTATCACCTTCATACAAAGTTTCCAACCTTTTCTAGATTTCATAAGCAGTCTTCAGCTCCATTACATTTGTCATCTCGAAATCAATCAGAGCACTCAACAATGCTTCCTTAGCCTTGATATTGTACTCGGCTTCCTTAATCTCACCTACAGTAGAAGGACCATTCTATGGGATGATATATCTATTCTTTGTAATTGTCCAGTAAGGTTCACCAATGCATCTTAGATGACACTTCATTTGAGTCTTCCATAGAGAATAATTAGTTCCATCAAATCTCGGACTATCCTTCTTATATGTCACCATCCCGGATCACCTCAAGCTATTAAACTTCTTTTGAGGAACCTGCTCTGATACTAATTGTTAGCAACACAAGGGAAGACAATTGAGAGGGGGGTTAATCAGTTGTCACAGAAATTATACTTATTAAACTTATTCTCATATCTGATAAATAACATGAAAGCATAAACCATCACCACATCAGAAATACACATAACATCAAGATTTTTTACATGGAAACCCTGTTAGGGGAAAAACCACAGTGGAGCTTAATCCACAAGATTATACGTTGTTAAAAGTATAAAAGAATTGTAAATGGGGAATACACATGCATTCAGGCACACTTCCTAGAGCTCACTGCTCAAATACAAAAGGCTTATTTCCCAAAGGAAGACACACTGTCTTACAGAAACATTCAGATTACATCCAGAAGATTTTGAACTAAGAAAATAGCATCTGCTAATGCCTGATTACAGTTCTGGTTAAGCACATGAACATTTGCTCACTCTTCTTCACACTTTACTTCTGCCTTCGAATGATTAGAAATTTATTCATACATAGAACTCGCACACCTCACACACCACTACCTTCAAATGGTATAAACAATTGATCATATATATCCGCAACTAGAGATAACATCATCTACATGTCGGCCCAACAAAATATAAAATGAGTACAAACTGTTAGCCAAAATCAATAAACAATTATTAATGTGCACCAACCAATGTCATCCAAAACATAGTAAGGACCCAAAACAACATCCTTGAACACGAAACACCTTAAACAATTATGTCTCGAAGATCCACAACACACTACAATCACCCTGTCGGCCATGATCATGAAAAATATGAACACACAAAATAAAATCACCAATCACGAGCACAATGATCAATGCAGATGAACAACACAAATAGAGCACGATCTAGAAACATCCACAAGCATCATGAATCACTACAGAAGCATCTGCAACAACTCAAATTACTAGAATCACATTATCTTCTTTCAGGAACACCAACTGAAGCAATAGAACAACTATCAGAACACAGATACTCATAACTCAATCAAATCTTCATGTGAACCTTTGAAACTTCATGTGGATAAACTATATGTACTTGACAACAAACCCTTTAATCCACAACCTCTTATCATCAATATACTGAGCTAGCCATCAGCATGGTCTATACTGAACTTCACTCAATCACTAACAGCCTGCAACTTATTTTATTACAATTTTCTCAATATCCTCGACATATACAACCTTAAAGACATTAATACCAATAGTGTTGACATCAATGACAACCACATATCAGCAATATCCAATATACAGTCTATTAGTTCTTTGAACCAAAGTATCATCGAGCTTCTAATTCCTACAATATAGCATGAGCCAGGGGAGACTTCGATGGGTAGGGTTCCACCCCATACTTGTCAGGCTTGTGGGTCCACCTATACATATGACCCTACAAATAGTGAGGAGGCTAGTGTGGAGGCTACATCTGCAGCTGACCAGTTGGCGATGACAAATGCCATGTTGAATGAGGATTTCAGCCTAAATACTGAGGTAAATGTTAGCACGTTAATTGAATTTAATTTATTAAATTTTATTTTTGAAACACAATATTAACTAATTTAGTTTAATGATTTTAATAAAATTTTAGGGTCATAGTGTTCATATTATTATCACCGACCCTCCACCTCCTTATTACTCTACTACATCTACTGTCGAGGTTTGTAACTAGTAAATAATTATAAATATTACATGTGAATAGCATTGTTATATGAATAGTATTCTAATTTCTGATTTTGGATGTTGAATAGGTTAATATTGGAGATTTCACGACAACACCTTTCAATGGTGTTGGAGTTCAAACCTTCACTCAAGTTATAGAATAAATATTTTAACTAATGAATTACACTTAATAGATTTGTGTAGTTTATATTCATATCGTAGATTACATTGTATTGCACATCTTTCAAACTCAAAGAATTATTTCACATTGCATAACTAATAACTAGATGTTAATAGATGAAAAAATCTCAATTACAATATAGTTTTTTAGAAATTCAACATAAGCAGTGATGCAATTACTTCACATAGCATAACTAATAACTAGGAGCAGCTGCCAATTGCATTTTCTTATCATACCATTCCATGAGACCACATTTTATTGAGGTATTTTTTCAAACAGTTCACTACCTTGTCTATGCTATGGATGCTTGGAAAAAATCTATCAAAGCATAGTAGTAAGCAATAGCATAGACAAGGAAATGAGCTATTTGAAAAAATGCCTCAAAGAAATGTGGTCTCATGGTGATGTCCATCACCATGAAACCACATTTCTTTGAGGCATTTTTTTCAAACAGCTCATCGCCTTGTCTATGCTACCACATTTTCCATACATGTCTACCAAATAATTTTATCAAATAGTTCACTTCCTTGATGCTATGGCTAAAATCCTAAAACAAGTGCTTTCCAACAAAGGATGGATGCTTGGAAAAAATCTATCAAACCATAATAGTAAGCAATAGCATAGAAAAGGCAGTGATCTATTTGAAAAAATTCTTTGAAGAAATGTGGTCTCATGGTAATGAAATGCCATTCCATTACCATGAGACCACATTTCTTTGAGGAATTTTTTCAAACAACCCATTGCCTTAAGAATAGATGATCCTCTTTAATCAAATCAAATCATTTTAAGGTCTTGGATTTGATCCCCAAATCTAATCCCATCCTCCATCTTCATCCTTGCATCCTATTCTTCCAATCCCCAAGTTCATTTATAATCCATCATCCTAATTTCCATCCTCATCCAAAATCAATACCAATCTTTCTTCCAATCAATCCTCCACTGTGTCTAATCATCTATTCTATCTTCCATCCAACCTAATCTATTCTAATCCAACTTCATCCATTCCAACCAACCCCAACCATATCAATGATGATGAGGATAGCCTTTTTGACCAACCCAAATATAATCCCAATGATGAAAATGAGAGCATAGTGGATCACCTTGAATCCATTTTCAATAGACAAAATGCTCTAATTTTCCACCAATCCCCCATCCTAAGCTCCCCTCAAGTCCCATCCATATCATCCCCATCCACCACCACTAATTTTATCCTCACCTACTACTTCCATAATTATAAGGATTCCATGCTTATATGCCTCCTTGGCATCGGTGCTAAGCTCCCATCCTCCCTACCTTCATCCAATCCCAATCCATCTCCTCTTGCTCATCCATCCCCTTCCTTTGACAATGGAAACCAAGCCTTTAGCCAAAATTCCCCTCCAAATCCTTTTCAAGGTCCTCATCCTCATCCTCAATTTACCAATCCATGGAGGCTTCCACATCTTATTCCATGTTCATATCCCACATCCTTAAAATCCACATCACCCCACTATTACTAAGGAAAGTCATCACATGTCTCTCATAATAACTTCCTCTGAGGACTATTTGTGAATGTGGTTGTTTCTCCATGCAAAAACAAAGTGGTGCAATCTTCTCATATCATGCATCAACCTTCATCACCCCCACATCTAGATAAACCCTAATACCCCAAATCTTAAATGAATCCCCTATCAATCCATCTATCCAAGTTGAAGAGTATATAAAACCTTCCTTCCCCATCACACCATCCATATCAAATGAACTATGCCCATCTCCTGATCCAAAGAATGATAACATAGATTCCCCTCCATATTAAGATCAAGGAAACCCTTCTCCTTCATCATACAATCCCCTTCCATCTCATGATCCCATTTCCAATCGAGAACAACATATCCCTTCCATCTCATCTAATGATATATTTCCATCTCAAGATAAATATATCCCTTCATCCCCCTCTCACAATCCCCTCTCCCCCACTTCATCTAATGAAATCATTTTGTGTCCAAACCAAAGTACTTCTTCCACTCCATTGTATAATCACTCTCGAAATGTGGTCTCAAAGTACACCTTCCACCCCATCTAATGATCCTCTTCCCCTCATGATCAAAACACCCCTCCCTCTTCATGTCATGATCCCGCTCCATCTTATAACCAAGACCACACTATACCATCCACCCCATCCCAACATAATAGCATAGATAAGGCAATGACCTGTTTGAAAAAAATGCCTCAAAGAAATGTGGTCTCATGGTGATGGAATGCCATGAAAAAAAAAATTCATGGCATTCCATCACCATGAGACCTCATTTCTTTGAGGCATTTTTTTAAACAATTCACTACCTTCTCTATGCTACCACATTTTCTGTACATGTCTACTAAAGCATTTCATCAAATAGTCCATTGCCTTGTTGCTATAAATAAAATACTAAACTAGGTGCTTTTGAACAAGATATGGATAGGGAAAATAGTAAGCATAATAGTAAGAAATATATAGTTCAATAAGTACTCAAATCTTGTTGATTATCTCATATATTATAAGCCATGACCTACATCACTATTCTAGTTTTTGTGATTAAATAATTTGTTGTTTTATTTTCAGATGATGGAAGCAGAAACACCTCTCGATGTTGATAGGGAAATGGAGTGTGGTGTATCTTCTACAATAGAAAACGAAATGGCTCTCATGGGGATATGAGGGAGATTAGTAAATTTCAAATTACATTCATTGTTATAGCTTTTTATTATTGAAAAATAAAATGATTATTGATTCATAATTTAATTTCTATTTGGATGGTTTCTATAGGACTTTGGCACACCAAACCCTAAGCATGCGGATATTTCTCTTGATGAGAGAGATCATTTGGCGGCAATAAGTGATTATTTTGTTAAATATATCATTTTTTATAATGTAATTTCTATTTATTAATGTCTACTTTTTATTGTAATAGGTGAAGCTTGATCTAGAACTAAATAGGAGCAACCCTCGAATTCAAAGTAAATGAGTGTCATACGCATCGCCATCCACTTGACCAACAAAGGCCACCTATCTATTTCCTCCACCTAAAGGGAAATGACTTTTGATTGGGGTCCTTTTTTGTATGCCTATATGGCATTTTTAGACATATTTTATATTTCATATACTTGAGATTGTATGCCTTTATGGAATTCTTGTAAGCATATATGACTATTTTGTATATATTTTAAACTTATATCGACATATATTGATGTATGCCTACATGGCTATTTAGTTACTACAAATATTTTTTTATTGATGGTGTCCATATTTTCATTATAAAGTCATGCTTCAATAGATATTTGTAGATGGTTTACTTCAAATTTTTAAAATCCAAGTGTTTTCCATGCACTCTTCTTTTCTATAATTGTAAATATATAACAAATTTTGAACATTATTCTCCTATAATATTATTGAACATTAAATCAATCATATGAATATAGTAATGCTTCATGCTTCATGTGCTTCACGGAGGAAATTCATGTGTTGTATGCTTGGTGCTTCATGCTTCATGCTTCATGTGTATGCTTCATGCGTATGCTTCATGCTTTATATCATTGAGGAAGACATCTACCATTCCACGTGTATGCTTCATGCTACCATCCGCTTGTATACATCATGCTACCATCCGCTTGTATGATGCATGCTTCATGTATTACGTAGATAAAGAAAACATCATAAAACTATTGACAAAAGAAAATGGAAAGTAACAACTAATTCACACAAACGAAAACTCAAGGCATGTAAGTCTTATTAATGATCATAAGGGCATTGGATTATTGGAGATTAAGAGACCATGAATCAACCTTCCCAAAAAAAACTTCATAGATATTCATCCTATTTCTAAACATGAATTCTAACCTAATAATTAGAAGAATGCAACTTTAAAAGTTAAAATTGCATGCTTACAATAGTCAATAAATAGCTTCAAGAGATGTGCATGACATAAATAGAACCAATTAAAAGTTCAAGAATTGCCTTGTCCCCAAGCATATTTGAAAATTTGCAAATAAATCAGTTTAGGTTCTCACGAATAGTGATGATATGAATTTGGTTGCGACTTTTCAAAGGAAAAAATTTGTGACCCTTCGAATAGGAAAGACTACGAACCTTTTATAATGAAGTACGGTGACCATGCCTAGCATAGATGTGCCCACCTAGATGTGTTGGCGCCAATTTTTTGGCCCCACCAAGAACAAAACAAAAAGTAGCCTACCTTGAAACTTTACACTACATGCAACTGACTCATTTTCTATCAACTAAAATCTGATCACCATAGTCAAATGACTTGGAGGTATTAAAAATTGAGAGAGGTTGTTGTAGAGGGACCCTATGTGATCCTATAGCCTCAGATGAAATGTTTCCAAGTGCCTTGGTTTTTGAGTAATCGCTCGTCGAAGTTTGCTTCCCTTTTGCACTTTGGTCTCTTAAGAGACTTCACCAGTAGAATGTGGCTCATATTGTTTCAGCATGTTTGGGTGTGAAAGAGGACCTTTCCTAGCATAAAACAACCCATACAAATTTGTTGGAACAGTCGGTTTGGTCATATGACAACAAAATGAAAGTTACACCTCTCTCCAACTTTACACTACATGCAACTGACCCGTTTTCCATCAATTGAAGTCTATTAACCACGGGAAAATGACTTGGAGCTGTCAAAAATAGATAGAGGCTATTGTAGAGGGTCCCTACATGATCCCATAGCCTCAAACTCAATTTTTCCAAGTGCCATGATTTCTGAGTAATCGCTCGTTGAAGTTTGCTACCCTTTTGTACTTTGGTCTCTTAAGAGACTTCATCGGTATAATGTGTCTCAAACTATTTCGGCGTGTTTGGGTGTGAAAGAGGACCTTGCCTAGCATAAACCCACCCATACAGATGTGTTGGAATAGTTGGTTCAATCGTATGATGAACAAAACGAAAGTTACATGACTTTCCAATTTTACACTAGATGCAACTGACCCATTTTCCATCAACTGAAATCTATTCACCACGGGAAAAAAACTTGGAGCTATCAAAAATTGAGAGAGGTTATTGTAGAGGGCCCCTATTTTATCCCATAGCCTCAGACGAAATTTTTCCAGGTGCCACGGTTTCTAAGTAATCCCTCATCGAAGCTTGTTGCCCTTTTGCACTTTGGTCTCTTAAGAGACTTCGCTAGTAGAATGTGGCTCAAACTATTTTAGCATGTTTGGGTATGAAAGAGGACCTTTTCTAGTATAAACCCACCCATACATACATGTTGAATAGTCAGTTTGGTTGTATGACGAACAAAACAAAAGTTACACCATTTTCCAACTTGTTACTACATGCAATTGACCCGTTTTCTATCAACTAAAATATGTTCACCGTGGGAAAACAACTTGGAGATATCAAAAAATTGAGAGGTTATTGTAGAGGGTCCCTACATGATCTCGTAGCCTCAAACAAAAATTTTCCAAGTGCCATAGTTTCCATGTAATCGCTTGTCAAAGTTTTTTTCCCTTTTGCACTTTGGTCTCTTAAGAGACTTCGCTGGTAGAATGTGGCTTGGACTATTTCAAAGTGTTTGGGTGTAGAAGAGGACCTTACCTAGAATAAACCCACCCATACAGATGTGTTGGAATAGTTGGTTTGGTCGTATGATCAATAGAACAAAAGTTACACCACTTTCCAACTTTACACTACATGCAACTGATATGTTTTCTTAGAGGCATTTTTTCATACAACTCACTAACCATGAGACCCCATTTCTTTGAGGAATTTTTTCTTACAATGCTCACTACCTTGTCAATGGAGACCCCATTTCTTAGAGGCATTTTTTCAAACAACTCGCTACCTTGTCTATGCTACCGCATTGACAAGGTAGTGAGCTTGTCAATGTTCACTACCTTGTATATGCTACTGCATTGAACCAAAACATATAATCTACCCAATATTCATATGTAAACTTGGAACCAAAACATATGTAAACTTGAAATATAAAAATGAAAGGTCTAACTATCAACTAATCTTGATGTGCTTACTTAGAAATCTTAATACAAATTAATGTGCATACTTATAAATTAATAAGAACCAATGTGCATACTTACAAATTAATCTAATGAACCATCTAAGTTTTCTCTACTCTTTATTGTGTCAATTATTGTCTCATGGTCAAACTCACACACCTTCTACAAGGTCTTGTTCAAAGGTCTACCCCCATATTTGATCAAATGAACATTGGATGCCACAACAAGGTTCGAGTAATGAAGAATCTTCCGATGTGTGTCAAAGTCCTAAAACAACCAAACATTAACACTCTTATGTTGGTACCTTCTAAGCCATGTTCCAGTAACAACCACCGAGCTTGTAGGGTATTCAATGTTTTCTCCATCTATAATTATGGCCTCCAATTTCTTTTTGGCCTCAACATAATGACACAAGTAATAATTTGTTCCCTCTTCATTGTCTTCATCTGCAATAACTACATAAACATGCCCTACATTGATATGTGCAACAAATTAGATGAAATTAGTCAACATTACAAAAACACTACAAAGTAAGATAACAATAGGAATTTCAAAAACTATGCAAGTAGATATATTACCTAGTTGAACTAGATCTGATATATGGTCGAATTCAACTAATGAATCCTTCTGTGCCAGTTCCAATGTCGTCGAGGGTCGATACGTGTGAAGTGGGGCTAAGATAACTTAACCACCATTTGTCAGCCCACTCCTTTAAGTCACACTCATTCCAGGCTTGTATTGTACATGAAGAATAAAAGAATTCCATCTTTCGTGCATGGATACTATATGAAATTACATTTGTGCTAAGGAAAGAGTGTAGCTCACTTGATCCTATTAGTATACAACAATCCCATATGGTGCAATGTTAGTATCATCTATCAACCAAAAAAATCTATGAACTAAAGACTTACCTTCATTACCTAGATCCATCGAAGCATTACACCACTCAAAAAAAACAAATGATCTTGTACCTGAAACCATAGCATATAACCTATATGCCCATCAATAAAGAAAGTGACATGTGCATTGAGAATGCCAGAGTATACATAGTCAAAGATCAAAGTATATCCACTGTCATGCCACTATATCAACCACTGTATCAAGATTCCACCTATACATGAAAGTATATCACCATCTGCACATCAAGTGTATGCTAGCATAGATCATGCCAAAAATAAAACCAACCACTAAATTTGAGCATCACCAATGAAGAATATACCAAACATATCAAAGTATGAAAAATGACTAAAGAGAAACATCAGGTATCATGTGATATGCTCTGAGCAACAAGGAAAAACATCATCATGTGTCTTTTGGCAACAAGGATAAACCAAAACAAGGAGGAACAAAGAACAACAATATCATGCTATGTATCATTACAAACATATAAAACTATAATGTAAACATACTATACATAAATATAAATATGTAAATACAAGCATATTATGAAATCATATTATAAATAATTACATACAAATATACACCCAAGTATGCTATAAAAGCATATATGCTAGAATATGTATATATTTAATAATATATATAAAAAACATTAAGATATATCCTTCTCGAGGAACCTATGCACTCTTATGTGACATTGATTAAAAAATAGGCACCTTGAGAAGGATATCTTTGGGCATTTTTATATTATTAAAGATATACACCTAGTTATGAGATAAAAGCATATATATAAGAGTGCTTAAATAATATAGTTATGCATAAATAAACTTATATAAAGATGCTAGAGCTATATTTCAAAATTATATAATATACACACAAACAAACATAAGAAAAAATGAAAAGAGTTAATCTAGATATAATGTATAGACATTATGATAACACATTATGCAAACAAATTATATGTGAGTACATACATCTATAAATGTAGAAGTACATAGATATGCTAGAAAAATTATAGTAAAACAAATGCAAAAAAGTAAAAACTAATAACTAAGTGAAACAAAGGAAAGTAGAAAACAAACACTAATAAAACGCATACCAACTATTGTTGCCCTTCATGGGAGGTAAATTATTTTCAAAGTTAAGCTGAGGATCAAGCTATCAAAGTGGATTACAAATATTTCCATGTTAAAACAGTGTAGGGATAGTTATATCACTCCTACCTTCACTCAGATTCAACACCCTTTGTGGAATCAACACAACTACTTCATCTTTGAACGTGCATGTCTATCTTTACTAATATTTGTAATCTAAGGAACCAGAGCATTGATTAACCATCTCTTGACTAAATTGTTCCATTTTCATCTTGATCTATCTAATACCATCAAGCATGACTTATGAATCTTGGTGGAAACTCAATCACATGATAGAGCAATGGGTTTAAAGAAAACATGTGAATCAAAATAGAAAAGAAAGCTCTCCAGGATTGCCACCAAGAAAAATCAAGTTCCCTAGATCCTTCACACTATAATCTTCATGATTCCCTTCTTCCTTCCTCACCCCTTCCCCTCAACTCTTCCCACTGTGTAGTTCAGTCTTCTTCCCACACACTCGACCGCTATTCACACTGCTCATTCCCCTTGGCTTTTTCCACACTATTGCTATACTATGATTGTATCCCCTTTGTAAGATGGCCCATGAGACAATCAGATCATTTTTCTTGCATTGAGATCATAGCCAACAATACAAATGAATTGATCTAGTTTTAGATATAAATAAGCCATTGTCACCTTTTTCTCACTTGAAATTTGATGTATTTATAAAAATCTCCATTTGATTTATCCAAGTTAATGGATCCTTGTCATCAACATATTCAATTTTGGTATCAAGTTAGATCCCATATATGAGTGTTAGCATTTGGCCCTGGATTAGCTAACCTAGATGATCCACCCTGATTTCTTGAAACATCTAGTTGTGATGTCAATTGATTATTTATATAAGCATTGATAGTGGTAAATGAGTTATTGATGTTAGATATATCTCCTACAAACCCTTTCATTTTCTCTACCACTTCTAACTTGATTTCATGACTCAATTTTGGTTTTCCTTATTTGTTCCCTTATAGATTTATTATCTATGTAACCCATCTCCCCACTTCTCCAATCATAATTTCCTATATTTTTTTCAAGTGTGGTATAATTATTTTTGCCCCTTGTTGTAGGCCGCATCATGGTGAAAAAATGATTTTACAAAAAATCACAAATAACAAATCAGATAATGTATTTTTTTTTTATAACTCAGTAACTTACTAGTGCCTAGATATCACTTATGATAAAACATGTTGATAAATAAATTGATTTACAACCTCAAAAGAAAATTTTGTGTAAACCCTAATTTCATAATAACTCCTTTAATTCTTCTCCAAATTACACCAAATCTAAACTACAAGAGTAGAAATATGTTTTTGATAAACCCTCAAGAGATCATTTTTTTGTTTAGTTTTAGTTATGGAAGATAATTAGGTGAATACCCTAATATTGTAATATCTCCTTGATTTTTGGTCTAATTTCCTTCAAATTCAATGTATCCTTGAAAAACCCCTTAAAAATTAGGAAAAAATTCACCAAAATAAGAAATATGTGCTTTCCAAAATGACCTCCAAAACTAAAAATTTGTCCTACTTTCATTGTGCTAAGATCATGCTCTGATACCACTTGTAATGAAATAAGTTACACAAAAGAGGTATATACTATGAAATATTTTACAAATACTTGATAATAAAAAGTCACTTTCTTGGGAAAACCTCCAACTATCTCCAATGAGATCATAATTCACAATCTAATGCCAATAAACTAACCACAAGCTCCTATATACCCTACTTATGCCTTGGATGCCACCTAGGCCAACTTAGATACTTAAATTTAATACCTCAAATGACCTAAACATCTAAATAAGAATATAATAATGTTCATATAACTATATTAAAATTTAAGGTAGCCATAAGCCAACTACACATAACCCTATGCATGCTCTAGAATTAAGGGTGTAGCACTCCTAGACTTAAAGAAGTCCTTGAGTGAAGAAATTGTGTAGTTAAATAGTAGACCATATAAGTCTCTCTAGGAGGTGGATGTGGTGAAATCCTTGATCAAGAGTCTATAGTATTGGCTAACAATTAACAAAGAAATCATCACCTCCTATGAGCAATAAGTTTAACAACTACAAGAGGATGCATATAAGATGGAGAAAATGATAGACTATTCACCCTAATTTTAGGAGTTATACATGTAATAGATGAGGATCTCACAAATGGATGCAAATCTAATCTCTACATTGAAATTCATAGACTTTGAACAAACTCTCAATGTAGAGGTAAAATATGATATTGAGACCCTTGAATCAAATTCCCCAAAGGTCACCCAAGCTTATAGATTTGTGTAAAATATTTATAGTCTATCCAAAAACAAGATCATTGTTAACACTTGAGAATGCACCCTAGAAGCTTGAAGCCTAGTCTCAACTACAACATTGTGTTACCCTTCAATGTGGGACCTATAAGATAAAGATAAACTCCCTAGAGAGGGTTGGTTCTCTTTGAAAGTAGGCCTGATTCACTCTTAACGACCCCATTCTAATTCTAGTTGTAGATTAAGATTTAAAAAAAAAAGAGAGAAAAATAAATGTTTAAGAATGAAATTATAATGATGCACCAATATGTATAATATCTTCCAAATTACGTTAAAAACACTAGACAAACTTCATACCTAATAATGGATTACACAAATTTTATAGAACTCCATTAAGAGGTAAAATATGAAGAAAATATAGTTGCAAGAGAGATAAGATATCTACAATCAACTTGAAATAGGCTAAAAAGGACTAAAACCCACATGATACAACTCAAACTCAGAAAATACACAATATAACAGCCATAAAAGAAAACCAAATATCAATCCTTGTATTGATTGAAAGACTTAAGCATACATTTTTTCATTTTTTTTAATCTGGTTGAATAACTCTACTTTTATAGGAGAGAATCTCTAATAAACTACTTGAAAAAAGAACGAGACGTCATTCTTTTTTTCAAATGCAAGTGAAAATCAACTATTTTGACACATTTCACTTCCCTCTTGAATGATGGAAGTATTCTTCAATTGCCTAAAACAGTTTGCATACTAATAGGACATGTTTCCATGACTTTTCCAACTAACCCTAGATTTTATTAGATGCACAAATTGTCAACCTCATAAGGTCTCTAGTATTACCAAATATCCTTTTTGTGTTTCCTCTTGAATTCTTGTGTAAAATGATTCACCAAATGGTTATCAAATTTCTCACCTCCTTAATAGGTATCTCTTGCAGTGGCTTTAACTTCAAAAATACCCTCTTCAATAGTCAAGCGAGACATGTCAAATGTTCACCACCAAGATAAAAAAATAAAACATTCTTCTTTGTCTCTCCTCAATTTCATAAGTTGAGAGGCTCTCTCTCTATATCACGCTCCTTGGTTACAACCTTGGTATCAAGAGATTTTTGCTTATGACTCTCAACAACCACCATGATCCGCCTTTGGAGAACTGAGGCCATGAAGAGGAAGATCGAACGCATTTCAAACATGGTTGTGTTTGTGAATTTTAGAAAAAAAAACAAAGACAGAAATATGCAAAGATAGAGAGTGCTATAGCATAAAACACATTATATTCATTAACTTGATTGATGCCAAAAAGGCTACAACAACTTGTTTAAATAGAAGCATTACAAACTGATAAAGGAAACTTTTAATATTGCATACAGACCATGAAGGAAATAACTAAAACAACATATTAGATAGGTTTGGTATATTCTAATATAAGCTACAAAACTACGGGAGAATTTGTACTTTCCAACACTCCCCCTTAATTTCGACCAACTTTGCAACCAAGTCTTCAAACTCACTCAATTTGTTTACTTGCACGATAGATTGAAATCAACTTTGAGATTTGCAAATCTCTTTCCAACTTTCTCCAACTGCTTCGGCAGTCCTTCAAACTTTGTTTTACAAACATTTCTTTTAACATGCCAACCTTTAGGCTTGTACAAATTTTTAAACATATTTGCAACTTTTTGCCATCTAGATCCATCAATCCATCCATAATTTATCTGCATACAATCTTTCACAAATTGTCCATTCCATTCTCTGTTCCAACATGATTTTTCATATTGATTCTTCAACCCACAAATTTTACAAGGATGAAGATCCCAACATTTCTCTTTTTTATGTTCTTCTCTATGACAATGAGAACATTTCATAAACTCCATGCTTTTAGCTGATTTACATGAACCTATAACAATTACATCATTTCTATCTCTCTCACCATACCCAAGGCCTTCATGCTTTGGCCTCACAATTGGTTGAATGGGCTCTCTCATTCCTTGTCCATGTTTTCCCAAACCCTCACCTTTATAACCCATTCTTTTCATAATTTTCAAACCAACATTGCTCTCATTACCATTTACATTATCATCTTTATGTTTACATTCCTCATTTATAAGAATTTCAACTTTATCACATAAATCATTTGATTTATCAACTGAACAATACAGATCTTCGGTACCACAAGCAACATCACTTACCAATGGCTTTGTCCTTAAACATTTTTTTTCTTCTTTCAATTTTGTTATTTCCATCTTCTGTAAACAGTTTTCTTCTTCTAACAATTTCAGCTTTTCTTCTAAATCTTCCTTCATTTTCTTAACCTCATCAAACAATTTTAATTTTTCTTCTACCTCTTTATTCTTTCTTTTAACATTACTCAATTCCTTTTCAACATTATCAATTTCACATAAAGACTCATATTTCTCCTTTATCAACTCCTTTATTCTTTTTATAAATTCAGAATTATCATTTTTAGCTTTGGTCAATTCTTCCTCCAAAATTTCATTTTCTTTTTTAACACGTTTACCAACTTTACCCATTGCAACAAAAATTTATACTCACCTTTTAGAAAGCTATTATTTCTCCTCCTACAATATCATTTTCATGTTTTAACTTTGATTTTCTTCCTTCCTTCAATCTCCTATGCCTATGAGCTACCATTAACCACCACCACCTCTCTTGAGTGGCCTTCAATCTTCTTTATTTAGCGATCTTCCAAATAACTATAATTTTATTCTTACACAATTGCTTCCTTGTTTGTAATCAAAATTGTGAATTCATTATATATTAAAAAAAAAACTTGCAATCAACAATAGTTGTGGAAATAATAACAACACTTTTGTATTGGCAATTGGAAATTCTTCATTGGGAGTAGCAGATCTCCTTTATAGCGATCTCTTTGATCTTGCTACAGCTTGCAAAAAACAAAAAAAAACTTTGAACCAAATCTAAATACCTCATTATTGTCCAGATCTCCACAGTTTAATTTATGTGCTCCACATTGAATAATAGCGACGGCTTAAACAACTTCTTTTTATTAAATACTGCAATCGCCATGGCTGCAGCTTCTACACGGCATGCAATCCACATTCAATCTTTATTCAACAACCTCTTTTGACTATTTGGTGACTTCTCATTCCCTTGATCTATGGCTTCAATCTTCTGCTAACACTCAACTTGATCTAGCTCTACCCTCCAAACTTGACAATCTTATGCAACTATTTTGCTCTGCCCACGATCTGCAAACATAACTAATAACCCTAGCTCTGATACCACATGTTAGAAAAAAAAACAAAGACAGAAATATACAGAGACAGAGAATGCTATAGCATAAAACACATTTTATTCATTAACTTGATTGATGCCAAAAAGGCTACAACAACTTGTTTAAATAGAATCATTACAAACTGACAAAGGAAACTTCTAATCTTGCATACAAACCATGAAGGAAATAACTAAAACATCATCTTAGATAGGTTTGGTAGATTCTAATATAAGCTACAAAAACTGCGGGAGAAATTACCGGCCTGTGGAAACAGTTCATAGTTGTGCTCCAAACCTCCTGAGAAATATATTATGATTGTAGTTCATAATTAAGGACTATAATATCCCCACACAAGCCTCAAATACACAAAATCCAAGAAGTTGGAAACGTCTTGATGTTTTAATGCTTCCGCATTTTTTTGCATTGGCTCCAAGTAAAAAACTCATTGTAACAAGGAGTAAGGTTGTGATGGAGACAGGGAATACAATCTACAAGTAGCTTTCCACCTTGAGTGTTGGGAAAGTCAAAAGTCTAGAGGCTAGGGTGTTGAATAATGACAACAATAAATTATAAAGAAATCAGAATTTATCTTTGAAAAGATAAAAGAATTAAAGCAAAATATTATCTTTAGAAAAGATAAAGCTTTAAAAAACAAAGCAATAAAAATAAAGCTATTTTTTTCTAAGTTTGACACAGGTCAAGATATTATATATATCTTGTTGTCTTGAAGGTAAAAGTGATTGTAATGAATTGTAACTGAATGTGAAGGTTGTAATCAATTTCTCTGAGCAATAAGAATACCAATACTTTGCTTCGTGGATGTTTCCTTAGCATAGTGTCAAGGTTTTACCATGTAAATTTGTGTCTTGTTTATTATTCTATTATTCCATTTTATTATCTTTTGTATTTCTTTGCACCTAACTTGTACTGCAATTATTTAAGTTTGTGGGTTTTACACTTTCGTTTCCACAAGTGGTATCAGAGAGATTATTTTGCAGTGTCTATGTTAGGATTTGGTGTTTGTTTTGTAGCATCAAATGGAAAAGGTTTCAAATGCAAGGTTCAAGGTGAAAATTCAATGGGAAAAATAATTTTGAGCTATGGAAGCTCAAGATGCATGATTTGTTAGTGCAACAAGGATTTCACAAAGCATTGGTAGGAAAGTCAAAGAAATCTGTAAATATGACTGATGAAAATTGGGAGGATCTTGATACAAGAGCTCTTAGCACAATTCGGTTGTGTTTAACATATGTTGTTCTTTTCAGTTTTTTTGAAGAGGAAACAACAGTGGGCTTATAGAGTAAAATGGGGAGTCTTTTTATGACAAAATCATTGACAAATCGGATCTACTTGAAGAGGCAACTATATAGTTTGTGAATGAAAGAAGAAATGGATGTCTTGGAGAAGAATAAAACATGGGACCCGATAGAACTTCCAAAGGGTAGGAAAATTGTTGATTGCAAATGGGTCTTCAAATTGAAGAAGGGTGTTGATGATAAAGTTGAAAGGTACAAAGCAAGACTGTATCAAAAGGGTATCCTCAAAAGGAAGGTATTGATTTTCATAAATAAAAAAATCACCAATTGTAAAGCTAGTTTCTATTCAGGTTGTTTTAACACTTGTTGCTTTACTTGATCTTGAGTTGGAGCAATTAGATGTTAAAATAGTATTTTTACATGGAGATTTGGATGAGGAGATATATATGGAATAGCCAAAAGGGTTTGTTCAAGATTGCAATAGGAATTTTGTTTGCAAACTCAAAAAGTCATTGCATAGCCTGAAGCAGTCTCCCAGAAAATGGTACAAGAAGTTTGATTCCTTCATGGTGAGCCAAAATTTTACCCATTGTGTTTACTTTAAAATTTTGACAAATGGTTTATTCATTATCTTGGTGTTATATGTTGACGATATGCTTGTAGCAAGCAAAAGCATGGTTGAGATCAATGGGCTAAAGGCTCAGATGGCTAGGACTTTTGATATGAAGGATCTAGGAGCAGCAAAACAAATTTTGGGCATGGAAATACATAGAGACATGGAATATGGTAAGCTTTGGTTATCACAGCAGAAGTATGTGGAGAAGATCCTCATAAGATTTGGTATGAAAAATGTGAAACCAGTAAATGTCCCTTTAGCTTCTCATTTTAAGTTTTCTTCAAGTTTATATCCTATTAATAAAGAAGAAAATGATTATATGTCTCATGTATTGTATGCTAATATAGTAGGAAGTTTATGTATGCAATGGTATGTACACTTGACCAGATATTTCACATGCAATTGGTGTTGTCAGTAGATATATGAAAAATCTAGGTAAGGAGAATTGTGCAACAATGAATTGGGTGCTTCAGTATCTTAGAGGCACAAGTGATTATTGTATCACCTTTGATGGTTGTAGTGGTTCATTTTGTGGTAATGTTGATTTAGATTATGCAAGTGATTTGGAAAAAAGGAGATCTACATCAAGTTATGTCTTTACTCTTGTAGGAGAATCTATTTGTTGGATGTCAAAGCTTCAAGAAACAGTTACTTTATCCACTACTGAGGTAGAGTATACGGTTGTCTCACATGCTTGCAAAGAGGCAATTTAGTTGAAGGGTCTTTTGGGTGAGTTTGGAAATGGTGTAGGGGCACCTACAACCATGTTTCAAAATCTACTTTGGTGACAGTTTGTCTTAAGGTGTTTGGGTGAGTTCAAGAGTTTTTAGATGCTTTGTCATAGCTTTTATTGAAAATAAGGTCTAAATAGACCAATCTTTCATGTATTTAGGGATTTTGTGAGTTTGATGGTCAAATGTGTACAAATGCACTCTTGCATTAAAATGTGTCAACAAGTTGAATTTGTAAGCCTAAAAGGAAAATATGTGAGATTGTATGTAAATGGGCAAGGGTGAAATCTTAATGATATAATGGAGTCATTAGTAGAAAAGTAATAAAAGTTGCAAATTTGTGAGTTGCATAATGCAACAAACTTGTAATTGCAATGGTTATGTGTTTTGAAAAGTTGGTTTCTTAGTGGTTAGGGGCATTGGTCAGTTAGAGGAGGATGAGAAAAGCTATGTAAATCCTTGAGAGGCTCGAGATGTTGTTGCTGAAGTTGAGGGGAATGAATAAAACATTGAAATTGCTCTGTTTTTCATAATTTCACTAGTTTTTCTGAGATTTTTGTCTGTGTGTAGGTCGTACAAGCTACTTTTGCATTGATTTATTATGTGCATCTATAGATAAGTGTTCTAACCTGCATTTGGTTCCTTGGCAGGCATTTTTCCATTCTTTTAGGGCCTTAAATCATCAAACTCCTCTTACTGAGTTCCTAAACAGGCTTAAGGGTTTGAAGTTGTTTTGATGGAATAACCATCATCCCACCTACTATCATCAAATGTAACTTAGTGGGATGATCTAGTAGGGTGTAGGAAATGTTGTTTTGGGAGTAGGAGTTTTGGAAGATTGAGCCCTTGGTTGAAGGATGAAAGTAAGGGCAGGGAATGTGTATTTCCTCTTGGAAAATGGTGGTTCAAACCTATGAAATGATAAAGCAACAATGTCAAAGGCCAAGTGAGTGTTTCTTGAGCATGGGTGGGCCTATTGAAATATTTCTAAGCAGTTAGTTTGGTTAGGAGTGGTTGGGAAGGTGAAGTTTCAATAAGGGTGCCTTAAAACCCTAGTTACTTAGGCTACAAGGAGGGTTTTTGTATTGGAGGCTTACTTGCGCATTTAGGGTCATGAAACCTGGAAAATCCTTAGTTTTGGAACTTGAGTCAAGAATTTTTTTGGGTTATAAGGTCTGGTGTGGAGATCTAAATGTAGTCTCTTAGTAAAAATGGCCTAATTTAAGGCTTAAAACTATGAAAAATCCAATTTTGAGGCGCTTGGTCCTAAGAAGGTGTATCTGGTTTTCTTGTATGTTGTGTATCTCTGAAAAGGGTATTTTAATCCATGATTATTTTCCTAAGTGTTTTGGAAAATTTTAGCCAAAAGTCTAAAAAACGGGTTTCCAACTACTACAAGGGAAACATGTGTCAAATGGTGAGTTTTGAGGAATTCAATGAATCTTCCTTGGGGATTGTTCTCAGTTGATTCATTTTCCATTGTGTGAATGTTGAGAACCTTTTTAGGGGTATTTGTGAAGTTTTGGTGTCCACTTGCAAGCTTTAGGGGTTGTGACCCTTGAGGGTGAGTTGATGCCTATTAGGCTCAGTCCATTGTGAGAGAGTTCTTTTGGTTGAGGATTTTCATTTTCATTGCTGTGAGTCTTCTCCACCTTGATCTGCATTAGGAAAAGTGTAGGACAGGGTGATTGTATTTTGTTATAGTCAAAGTGTTATACATCTAACTTAAAATCCAGCTTATCATAGTAGGACTAAGCATATTGTGATTAAATACCATTTTGTAAGACAGATTATTGATGGAGGTGGAGTAGCTCTTGAGAAAGTTTATACAATAAAAAATTGTACAAACATGTTTATAATTAACCAATACAGTTGGAGAAGTTGAAGTGGTGTTTGACTTCTCTTAGCTTGTAGAAAAGGTGATGAATGGGCATGGGCAAGTATTAGGTAAATTGTTGTAAAGGTGGAGATTATTGGATAATGAAAACAATAAATTAGAAAGAAATAAAAACTTATCTTTGGAAAAGATAAAAGAATTAAAGCAAAATATTATCTTTGGAAAATATAAAAGAATTAAAGCGAAATATTATCTTCGAAAAAGATAAAGATTTAAAAAACAGAACAATAAAAACAAAGCTGGTTTTTCTAAGTTTGACACAGGCTAAGATATTATATATATTGCTGCCTTGAAAGAAAAAATTTGTGTCTTGTTTATTATTTTGCTATTCCATTTTATTATGTTTTGTATTTCTTTGCATCTAACTTGTATTGCAATTATTTAAATTTGTGGGTTTTACACTTTCATTTCCATAACATAGAGAACTTCCCATCATTGAATCCAATATAAATTATGCAATTATGAATCCATGAAGAATATCATGTTCATTTGGGCTCAAATAAAGTAGCCAAAGAAACATAAATGTGTACATTGAACCTTCAAATAATTATTGTATAGCTCCGAGAAATGCAATCTTCTCGTCTGGTGCAATGGCCAAAGCAGCACTTTTGAACTATGTGACTAAATTCTTGCCCTCTAAGGGAGTTTTATTTCCAGGTACAGAGGATAATATCCATACCTATAGCTATGAAGCATGCACCAGCATCCAATGGAGAAACTGGACCAAAGCCTAGAGTGTCCCTAAGGGTATTAGGGAAGAGCCCGAACATGATGGCTACTAGACCTTTTCCTAAGAATATTGCCTTTGAGAATGTCAGTGATAGCCATTGTGAATCAAAAACCCTCTTGAAATTTTCATCAACAAACCATGACTCAAAAGCTGAAAATAGAATAGATGTAGCAACTCCTAGAATGCAACTAAACATCAAGACTATGTACTCAGGAAATTGCTTTGTAAAACAACCTAAAATGTAGGTTATGCAGTATGTTATGTACACCCTCTTATGACCCTGTTTATCAGCTAGTGATCCCACAATTGTTCCAAATAGCATTGATGATCCAAACTCGGTAATGAAGAGTCTTCAAATTTCTTCGTAGTCAAAACCATACTGGTTGTAAAGGAAATAAGCATAGGGTCCTTGTAACCAATCTCTAGCCATCATGAGACTGTAGATGACAAGATAATTGTTCTTGAAAGAATTGAAGGAAGCCGGAGTAGGATGGTGATTTTTGGAGCCCTTGGTGAGCTCCAGAACTGCTATCAAAATTGTCATTATTCCGAACACGATATAATCAATTCTTTCCATGGCTTTCAAAGTTGGAAAAACCTCAATGATTCTGCCTCTGATCTAACACCACATCTGTCAAAGATGTGAATAGGAAGCCAAGCATTACATGGAAGAAGAGAATGGGAAAAGGGTATTAAGTACAGGTAAGGGATTTGGTGGCTCTTGGTTTTGCTATTGTAAAAGGTAGCATTGCAGAGGGCTCAAACTTTTTAGCATTCTTCTTATCTTTGGCCCTGCCCCCATCATTTTCCCCCACACTACAGGCTGAACCACACAAAGAATAAAAGAATTAGGTTATCACAGTGAAATGTGATTAATATAGCAAGGGATGACCTAAAATCCCTTCTCATGCTTGTATAGGCTCCTGAGGTTTTTAGATAGACACCTAGATGATGACAAAGAAGGGCCAAAAAGACCTAAAATGACAACAATCACCTCCACTAAGATTGAGAATAAGGGAATCACAACTACAAAAATCAACGGCATTCTAAATAAGGATAATGCTATTGAAAAGTGCAAGGTGTAGTTGTCCATCCTAGACCAGACCATGAGGGAATAAGGGATCCTATCATTTCCTTAGATGAAAAAGGACTTCCATTCCCCTTTGAGAATAGTGAAGGGTAATAAAAGAAGAGTTTGAAGCACTACTTGGGTAGACAAAGTACACCATTCATTCTTCTAGTAGTCCCAAATGCCAAGCCTCTAGAAGTAGAGGGAGTACTTTAGCCATTAACATAGCTCCAAGTCTAAGTTAAGATTTATTCAAAGGATTATAGGATATCTCTTACAAGGATACTATCTAATTGGATAAGTTATTTGAGTCCATTAATAAGGAGGAGATCCCAACCACTAAATAGTGGAATCTACTCTAAATCTCTTTAAAAAATAAAATTTTGTTGGTGCTTGACATTGTTCTTAAAATTTTGAAATTTTATCTTTTTCACTCTAAGTCTCAAAATCGCAACATCTATAGGTTCATCCTTTATGAGAAAGGATTCCCTATAAGTTTGCTATAGTGTAAATATTTTTCTTTCTATTGTCTAGATAAAATTAATCAATTGCTCCTTCACAAGTGTTGTTGGGTACTTCTTTTGTTGTCACACCTTAATCTTTAGCTACATCCTCATCTTCACATATAGTTTTTTTTTAGTATAGTGGGTCTTCAAGGAGATGATATAAGATTTTATTTATTGATTATCCATTTGACTTCCCGTACCTTTTTTTTCATGTGAATGGGAGTTCTATGCTCCTAAATGTAGAGTAGACTTTTAGAACCATTTGAACCATGTTTAAATTAATATTTTGTGCACCTCTAAAGTGTTGTTTTTCTAACAAAAAAATAGCATTGCACCATTAGTTATATTTATGTCATATGTAGCAAACCCCTCTATGCTTCAAATCATATATAACAAAAGATATAATGTTGTACTATAATCATGGATATATGGCATCTTAGTGCATCCCTGAAGCAATGTTTTTATTGTTATAAAATAACATTGTGGCATTGGTCAATGGTGTATAGGTTTGTAGTTTTGAGTGGGTCCCTCTTTCCCACCAAAAGTTTGGGAACTAATAGTTTAAAGGGTAGATTTAATGTACACTTAGCCACATGACATCTTCATGCATCTCTAGAGTTTTTCTCAACCAACAACTACATTATGGTGTGGCATTGGTGGAAGAAAACTAGTAGTACCTACCTATCCCATTTGTACCTTCAAATATTTCACTTGGGATTTGTATCTAATGGTTCATGCACCTCTAGAGAATTATCAATCTAACAAATCAAGAACATTATGCAATTAGTTAGAGCATCAACATCAATCTGGTGGGCCCCATGTTTCTAAAATATTTTCTTCCTCTACACAACTATAAGTTTTCATTTCATGCATATACTAAACTTGGCCATCATTTTTCAAATTATAAGTAGAATAGAATATAACCATCTAGCTTTAAAGATGTATTATATTTCCTTCAAATCTAATCACATCTACATGATGGAAATATTTTACTATTGCTCCACTCTCTACTCATCAAGGAATTTATTGTCCATGTCTTCTCATCTTCTTAGGAAATTTAATGTTATACAAACAAGAGTAGCGTGCTCAATAAAAGGTTATAATGTACTAACAATGTTCATGTTATAGAGCTCTACAGACCTATTATTTTCTCATATATTTTCCAAATTCAGTAACCTTTGAACTATGTCTTTGATATAGTTATTCAAACATTTGTGTGTGTACACTACTAATTGACTAATACAAGAAGTTGTGATTATATTAATCCTTCTTGAATGTTCCATTTGGATAGCTTGTTATTGATCTTATGGATATCCCTAAAATTACTATTGTATAATAACTATAGTTGGAAGTAATTATCTTGTTGATAAATAGTTTTTAATCATTTGCTATCTTTCTATATTTCTATTCAATTCTATATTCCTTTTATTTTTGAGGTCATCTTAATAATTGTGTCCTACATTTGCAAGATTATCATTCTTGATGTTCACACAAGTGTAGGTTTGTAGTGAGAGTGTAAACTCTAACATCGACATTTTTTATGGTATGTGCTAGCATGAAAATTTATTGACAATAAAACTCAATCACATAAGCATGTTCTTTTTCAATCAAGATATTGTTTAGCAATTCAAACTTGTGTTTGAGATACATTATAATATCATAACAATTCTTGATGGATTCTAGGAGTTGATCTAGCTCATAGGGAGTTCAAGGTTTTTTTTGTTCTTCTAGGAGAACAAAACTAATACTCATTTTACCATTTGGATTATGGTGTAATTCCATGGAGTAATTGGCATCACCTCTTGGGAATCTACAAGACCATTAGGTTTGGTATCCAATTAGTGATGTGTATCATGGTCTTCCATCAAAATTCCTTCGCATTTGTTCCATCTTCGTCATAGATTTTTTTCTATTTGACTTAGACCAAGGGTACCTCCTAGACTTCATTAGATCTAATAAAAGTAGTGGGTGATGGTTTTTTCGTGCAATAACATCCTTTTTCAAATGTCCTTAAGGGATCCTCAAGGGTGTTTGTAGACTCATTATCAAGTGAGTAGGCATAGGTATGATTATTAGTTTCTTCAAGACTCTTGGGGATTTGATCCATTTGGGGTGTCAAGGGAGTGTAGGATCCACTTGTAGGTGCTATAGGAGTGTAGCATTCACTTACAAGAGTGAGAAGAGTGTACGATACATTTTTTGGTGTGTCCCTTGAGGTTTGGTAGGGGTATAGCCATCTATTTTATTTTTTATGGTTGAAAACCTTCATCTAGTTGTAATCATAGATAAGACTTCATTTTTATGGGCTTGGGATAGTTTTATTTATTTTCAAGATAATGATTCTTGAGTCACTCTCCAAAGTATCTCCCTCATGTTAATGAAGATATTATAGTCCAACCCTTATCAATTATATTGATTATGTGTATTGGGGCTTATTGTGTGAGGGTGGCCCACTTCATAGGAGTTTACTAAGGAGTCTCATTTGCTTCTAGGTATCTTGATGTGGGTTTACTTTTTTCAACTAACACATATTCTTATACATTTATTAAGATATGTGTGTGAAAGGATATGTCAATCACATAGATATTGTTCATCTCTTTAAAGGGGAATTGGAAGGGTTCATCTTTCTCTAATAATTTCACTATTCTTGTAGTGATCCTATTCAAGATAGTTGTAACCTTTTTATAATTTTCCCCCTTATAAATATCCTAGTCCCTTGTTCTTTCATGGGTTCTAAATAGTCCCTTCTTTTCTTGGCATGTATGGTTTGTGGTGTGGGTTTGAGTATCCCAAACTTGTTGGTCGCAAGTTCACAATCAATTGGTATTGTTAATCTTACTTTTGGTTTCTACCTTTAGCATTTTTAATATCTCTAGGTCTTCCTTAATGAGATATGGTTTTCCTAGGTAAAGAAATCAAATCACTTGAAACAACATGGAAGCCATCAGTTTCATATTGTCGATCTACGGTCTTCCCAATAGCAATTTATAACCCGCATCTTTATTTATCACATAAGAAAAAATTGGGACCATTTTAGGTCCTAGGGAAAGTTGGAGCATGATACTCCCAATAGTTGCCACCTTGAGGTTTTCATAGTCTTACATATTGTCTTTATAAGTTGTGATGTTTGTGTGACTATAGCACATCCTTTGTAAGAGAGAAAAGGGGACTATGTTAATTATGGCCCCATCATTAACAAGGGTTCTTTTAATATAGGTATTGTAGATATATACTTGTAAATAAAAGGAAAGATCTCCTCTCTTAGATAGCTTGGCTTTTGTTAGAATCTACTTAAGATTGAAGGAAAATCTTGAATTGTATAGTTCCATGCATGGGAGACTTAAATCAAGGTTGACCTAGTTAATTTGCTACTTTATTGGTGGGGTTATATGATTTAAATATTTTAAGTTGATAGAATCCAAGAGGTTTCAATTATGTAATGGATAATTTCTTAGAATATTAATAAAATAGATCTTAATAGAGGTTCTCTTGAGGTCCATAATTAGGTAATATGGATTGACAATATTTGAAGTAGGGTTTATTGCTTAGAACAAATGTTCATTATATTCCCATTTTGGGGTTGTGTAATACTCAATGTCATCGTTATGGACAATTATGATTAATTTGATAATTTTAGTCTCACCTTTTATACTTGGCTAACTAGGGGTATATGATTCTTCTAGTAAGGTAGCAATAATTGACCCTAATACAACTGGGTTGGTTAGAGATATTGCTACACTAATGTGGTGGAAAGGGATTTTGGTAGACTTGTAGGTTATAATTTTGAGGGGAAATAGGATCCTATTGGTCCTAGTCTCAAATTATTTATGGGAGGAGGAACATGTTAAAAATTAGACATTGTTGTTCTTTTGGGAGTTTGGGTATGAATTGATTATACACCTTGCATATCTTAATGTCATGCACTAATCTTGTGAAAATATTATATTTTATTGCATTTGAAATCTTGAGGCCTCTAATATGGATTATATCATTATTATTGTACATATGGTCATTATGTTGCCTACTATTCCATCGTTTGTAGCTATTTCTAGAGAATAGTCAATGGCATTGACATTTAGATTTTCCATGTTTGATTAGGTATAGCCTACACCATAGCTATTAATATTGAATAGTAATTTTATATAATTTTTGATTTGGATTGTGTTTCATCTATGTTTAGAATTAAAAAATTTAAGGGATTATTTATTGTAATCATTTGGTATTTTTCTATACCTCTTCTTGTGAGGGTATTGGCATGTTTGTAATACTCAAATCTTAATAGCTAGGCATGTTTGGATGAAATTATTATATGTTGTAATCATGTTTATGTATATTTATGGGTAAATTTATATTTAATTATCATAATAGTTTAATTCCCTATTGTTTCTTTTATCCCATACCAATGTTGGTGTTGAATGAGTATGGCATTCCATTTCAATTTTCTCATGTTTGGGATTTGTAGTTCATTTCCTTATGTTAAGGAGCTTATGTAACCTTGTGATTTATTTTTTGGGATCCATTACTCTCAAAGGGTCTCATGTGGCCAAGTTGGTGCCCAAAATCCCTTGAATTTTTATCTTGAACAATTTCATAACAACTTGTAAATCAAGGAAGTTGAGCCTAAATGAGTGTGAAAGTTGAGCTTGCTAGTTGTTTTGAGCCTTAGAGTTTTTTTTTTTTGTATGTGTTTTGAGGTACTGGACTTGTAAGAATTATAATACCAAAGTGTTGGGGGTATCAAACTTTAGAGAAGTCTAATACAAGCACATTGTGTACTGATACATTAAAATTAGGTCCCAATAGGGCCACCTAAGCAAAGGGAAATTTGATAATGGTTGAAGGATCCTTCAAACTAAAACAATGGAAATGTCATGGAGGATTTTCATTATCCTCAAGAGCCACTTGAATTTGATAGGAATTATCCAATTGATGTAAAAATCATTAAAGTACTAAAATACCTAAAGTGTACATGGAGACTTCAAGACAATACCCCTAATGTCATGACACTATTAAGTGAATTAAGAAGAGAAGAATTAGTACAATATATTGGCACCAAAGCATGTGAATATTTCATGATTTATGATTATCTCATTAGAACTAACAAATTCAAAAGCTTTTTCCTAAAAATATAGAGGTTAGACCAAGATGATGAAGTCAAACACAACTATGGGCAAGGTCCCTAGGTGTTGATATGGATGCTAAGGGAGATAGTTCAATTTTCAACATGAGCACTAATAGTATCCCCCTCGAGAAAGATAGGATAATTGTTAGAGAAAGTGGTTTTTTTTGCTCCTTGGTTGGTACTTAGCCTCTACTATAGTTTTTGACACTACGAGGAGTGTTGAACGAGGTGATATTTTTTAGGAGTTGGATCAAGCAAATGTTTTTTATTCTAGATCAAAATTCTATCCTAAGGAAAACATCCTAACTCCATGGTTAATTTCTCCTAAGCATGAGAATCCAATCATTCATGAGGATTCCTAAGGTATAGTTGGTACCTAAATGATCAAAAGGGTAGCAAATACCTCTACCCATAAAGTCACACTACTCAATGTGCATATTACTCTACTTAGTGAAGTTGTCACCAAGAAGCTTTTAGAGGATCATGATGCTCTCCTATAGGATGTTATAAAATTGAATCACAAATTAAGAGAAGAGAGATAATTTAGAAACTTACTTGCATCAAATATTAGAACTAACGATAATCCCACCTCAATTTGGGGAAATTCATGATATAGATTCTTCAAGTGATCAAAAGTGTCACACAAGAATTTTGAGAACCCTCAAAATGAGATGAGATAATTGAATCTTAAAGCTAAACAAGATAGTGAGGAAATTTTCATGGGAATTATTAAGGCAAGAATAATGAACCTAACTAGAATGGTTGATGATTTTGGGAGTGTCACATGAACATGAGAAATTTAATCTAGTACATTGATGATGTTAATCCACAATTGGTTGAGTCAAGCCTAAGATGGATCTCAATAATGGTTCACCAAAAAACTATAAGCAAAAATGAAAAATATAATATAGGTAACATAAAGCAATTAATTACTATATTTGAGACAACTTGGTTGTTCAATGAAATCTCCACTTTCACATCCAAATTAAACTATTGTTGAAAGAGAAAGAGGAGGATTTTATTGAGTTGCTCAAATTAGGATTTCCAAATGTAACGGATCCTAACAGCCAATTGAAAGAATTAGACATTTAGAAAAGTGATTTTGAATGTTTCATTCATGTGGTTGGATCATGTTGTAAAAAGTGGATATATTATCCCTTTGTTAGTCAATTTCCAAGTGGATAAATTTATTACCCTAGAAATAAAAGTGGATGGTTTTATCAAAAGGATAAGGATCAAATTGGTTGTCAAATGTAAAACCAACATCAATAAGATCAAGATAATGTTGGAAGCTATGTGGCCATCAAATGAAGAGTTTGAGGAATGGAGAGAAAATTATGTATTGGATATTAAAGGATATCTTCCTTCTCCTAGGACCTAAGTTTGATCCTACATGTTATAAAGCATTCCAACACATTCAATTCAAGAACAATAAAGCTTTATTTATGACATACGGCAACAATAATTAATCCCTTACTCATTAAGACATAACTAGTGGAGAATGATAGGATACTTGATGTAAGATATGTATTTATGTCACATGATTTAATTCATCTCTTTTCAAGTAATTTTGAAGTTACATATCATATAAAATGATATCTATATAAGCTATACTTATTTCAATTTACATTAGTTTTCTTCTATAAGTATGAAGTTATCTTATGTCTAGAAAATATTTAGAATTAAAGGGTCTAGAAAGAGCCTCAAGCCTTATTCGCCAAAGTATGGACCATCATGGAACTCTTCCCTAGCCTCCTATCTCCTCTAGTTTCATGAATATTTTAAATTAGCTCTACAATCCTAAACTTATCTCCAAAATGAGGTAGCCATAATTAGTGTCCCACTTATGGTCTATGTGATGAGTCATACTATGCACCCATAGAAAGGTTGATTCCCTGATGTATGTCCCTTTAGAGGGGGTGGGTGGGGGTCTTCCTAGCTACATGTTGTCTTTGGGATTTCTTCTAATTTATAGTTAATTCAACTTTAGGAATCTAAAGGAGAGGTTACTTCTTTGTTGATACAATAATGGGTGTCTTCAAACCCCCTCCCAAAGGAAATCTAGAAAACAAGAAGTTTTTATCATTTTAATGCCACTACAATCACTTACAACTCTCAAGTGCATCACTAGTTTATTCTCATGCACTTGATTGGTTCCACATGCACTCAATGGTGTTGTTCTTGTTGGTGTTTGTGTTACTGTAACATACTAACCCTTTAACGAAGTAAAAAATTCTAATTTTTTCACCATGCAAGTAAACAAACAAGTAACATGCCAATGTAATAAAAAATATATTTTCTTTATTGATAATTTCCATTCAAGATGCATAACATATTACAACATGAATTCCTTTTAATTTCAAATAATACATCAAAGCAAGAAAGAATACATTTACATACATATCTCAAAGAGCTTTAGAAAAAATAATTGTAAGACGGTCCAGGATCCTTCCTTTCAAATCTCGGTTCTTTTGTCGCCTGTTGTGGAGGAGAAGCATAACTCAAGCACTTTTTCACCAACCACGGACTCATAATGTGGTCCTGCACATTTATCATTCTTGATAGATGGCCCCTCCCTTCGATGAAGAGATTGGTAGAGTAACTGATAATGACAACTAACTGAGCATAGTGATGTGTCCTACATAACTAGAACTTGTAATCCCACAATCTCTATCTAGCATGTAATTTTGGATCATGGTGAACTGGCAGTGTAGTCTCAATAGTCACACAAACTAAGTGGAGTCTCGGACATTCACACTACTTTGGCCAAAGTTTTCTCATTCAGTACTTCGAATGAAGTCATCTATCACATACACTACTCAAGGTTTATTTGACTTAAGGCTATCTTAAGCTACGCATAGGTATTTCCTTCAATGGATAGTCCATCATCCTAGATAACCTACAACCATATTAATCTACTTGGAATTAACCTACTTAACTAGTAAGCACAAGTTAGGTATTTCCTTCTATGTATAGTCCATCATTCCAAAGATAACCTATATACTTGGTTAACCCTACTTAGATGTAAGTACTTTTAACTCCCTCCCATACTGGATTATCTATCCTAGGAGTAAACACAAGCTTTCCTAGTTAATCAATAACTTGGATAAATGAACCATATGTGCTTTCCATGTTAAATCATACCTAGTATATAATACCTATGATAAACACCCATCTCCTACTATGGAGTACTTAAAAATACAATATGAAAACAACATAATAGCTTCAACTTTCCTTTTCAAAGTAATCTAAATTTTCTAATGCATACACTAGGAAAAACATCTCAACCATGCATACAAAACACATCATTCAAAAGTAAAATAACAAGAAGAAGAGATTCACATGCCTGTTATCGCTTATCCAAACTAAAGATAGCAATGCAACCCTCTCCAACAGTAATTAGCTTGATAATCAGCTTCTTACAAACAACTTTATCTCACTTGTTGATAGATTACTTCTCTCAAACTATAGCCTCCTCACAACTATATGAACTCACTTCCTTTCTCTCTCTCAATGCAAAGCAAAGTATGGCTGGAAATATGAAAAAATGTGAATTGAAAAAGATGTATTATCTTATCGAAGAATGTTCCCTCACAAATGAAATGGTTCAGCTATTTATAGAACAACCAAGCAACCACAAAACCTACAATTTAGGCATGTTAATGGAAAACAAGCTTCATGTAAAGCAACACATGAAACAAATCAGAAAGGTGGAAAATTCACAAGCTAATACTCAGCATTATTCACCTAGAGGTTGATTGGTTTTGTGACAACAATATGAAGACTTATTCAATCAGCATATGCATAATTCGAATTGTCACAATGAGAAAACATCTACAGCAAATCAAACTCAAAGGTGGCACCATTTCCAATTCTAATTCCTTCATATTTGGTGCGATTAAACTCAGTCAACTTCCCTTTCATGATAGTAGGTTTCCATTGACCCATCTGGTAAATGAATCGACTTAAGCAGCTCAATATGTAAGACAAAGTCAAGCTTGGTCTCTCTTAAGGCATCAACCAAGTCGAGCATATATTGGACAGCAACATCAAACATAATGCAATGGATTAAATCACGTGTCATTCCTTCTAATAATCGGTTTGCATTAACAGTCATAAGCTATTAAATCGGCCTTCATTGACATAGTCAATTTCAACCTTTATTTCATACTCTATCAACTACAAAACAGCCTTATAAATTGGCTTCAATGAATAAGAGATAGTCGATCTCAATCAACATATATAATATTTTTAATATATATATTATATACATATATATTTAAATACTAACATGTATTTATATATATATATATATATATATATATATATATATATATATCCATTAATATATATATTTACATATATATATTTATATATATATCGTAAGCCTATAATGTAAGCATACAATCAATATATATATATATATATGAGTACAAGCAAGATAGTATATAATAAACAAATTATATTGAATGTATGCATATATATATGTATAAATGTATATGTCTCTATGTACACATATGTGTAGATATATATATATATATATCAATGCATCCTTATGAGCGTGTCCATTCGGCAACGTACGCATGTATCGATATACATATACATATGGATACGTTTATATACTATACACATATATATATGTTCACATCCGTTTCAAATATAGCCATTCACGATTACCATCATATTGATAAGTTTTTACATGTGGTGCATACATATATATGCATATACATGTCGTTAGATCCCATCGACATGCATGTGTATATATATAAACATACTTCCACGTACATCCCACTTGTCAATATATTCATAATAGCACAAGAATATCTCAAAATCTCAAATAGATAAACATCACCCAATGCATGCAGAAGTAAACAAGACTCTCAAATGCAGACATACAACTAGGGATGACTTACCTATTACCCATTAACTCACTCAACTCAATTATTCTAATGTGGTGTGTATATTCTCAAATAGTTTACTTTTACCGATTACCCGACCAAGATCTTCTCCCGAGTGATACTCCCCCTTTGCTTGGAGGAATGGTACACATACCTGTATCCACTAACACATGTACACGGCAATCAATTGTTCATAACATATGCAGTATACATAAACATCTCCAAAGTTAGAATAATAATAATTCAATAACCTTTCATTCACTTATATGTAGTATTTCAGCATGAATAACATCAACTAAGGTAATATCAAATGAGATAACATTCATATTGATAACAAGGTACAAGCATAATTTATTCATCTCCAGAATTCACATTACATTCAAATTTATCCTATGTAGTAATAGTAAATAGTAACTTCACAATTGGGGTCTAACATACTCCCCCCTTATGAATCATCATCCTCGATGACCTAAGGTATTATTAAAACATAACAACTAACATTACACTATTCAACATTCTCAAAAGCATTAAGAATATGAGTAAATTTTTGTTTAATTTCTACATAGTCCTCCCAAGTAGCTGAGTCTTTTGTGTATTGGTCCCACTGGAGTTTGCACTGCAAGAATTATATGTTACGCAAACGTAGCTTACGTGTTCCTAGCACCTTGATGGGCTCGAGAGTTACTACTCCAAGTTCCCGTACCCCTAAAGCAGTCTAATCCATTACATGATTATCCCCTGGTATATACTTTTTAAGGTAGGACACATGGAAGACACTATGCATTCTAGCAAGAGTTGGTGGCAACGTGATCTGATAGGCTACTAGATTCACTTCCTCTAGAATCTCAAAAGTTCCAGCGTAATGCGGGGCTAACTTAGAAGACTTTCTAAATTTAATGGAGCTTTTGTGAGGTTTCACTCTCAACAATACTTTGTCACCTAAGGAAAATTTACGGGGTACTCTCTTAGCGTCAACGTAGCTTTTATATTGATCGTTAGCTTCAGCTAACCTTTTCTTGACAATCTTAACTTGTTTGTCCATTTCAGCCAACATTTATGGCACAAGACTCACTCGATCCTCAAGTTTATCCCAACTTATAGTAGTTTGACACTTTTGGCCATACAAAGCTTCGAAAGGAGCCATCTTTATTGTAGAGTGATAAGATTTATTGTAAGAAAATTCAACTAAGGGTAAGTAGTCCTCCCACTTGTACTATTGATCCATGCAATACATCCTAAGTAGGTCTTCCAATACTTGATTTACCCTTTCCATTTTCCCATCTGTTTCTGGATGATATTTTGAGCTAATATTCAATTGAGTCCCTAGTGTAGAAAACATGGTTTTCCAAAACCTAGAAGTGACTTGTGCATCCCTATCTGAAATCATCTTTTCAGGAATCCCATGCAATCTAAACACTTTTTGCACAAATTTTCTTGCTATGATAGGTGCCCCATCAGTTAGGTTCCCTAGTATAAAATGTGCTACCTTTGTAAGATTATCTACTACCACCATAATGGAATTGTGCTTATTCCTTGACATAGGCAATCCTTGCACAAAGTCTATACTTATGACTTGCCACTTCCTCTCTGGTATATCGTATGGGTATCACAAACCCGCAATATGATGATGCTCAGCTTTCACCCTTTAAAACTCAAGACACCTAGCCACAAAGCTAGCGGCATCTCCCTTCATTCCCTTCCAGAAGTATAATGGTTTTACATCAGCCATCATTTTTGTCACTCTAGGATGTCTAGAGTATGGTACTTTGTGTATTTCCTTCCATACCAGATTTCTTAATTCCTTTACGACAGGTACATACATTCTACCTTTATATCTAGGTATTCCACTAGGTTCAAATTGAAAACCTTCATACCTAGAATCTTGTGGATTATCAATGAGTTCTTGCTTAACTGACAAGTAATACTCATCTTCCTTACACTTTTGGGGTACTTGCCCCTTAAAATCGGTTTGGATTGTTATAATAGAAGCAATTGTGTCATCTTCGACTTAATGCGTCGGCGAACCAATTTTCTTTTCCCTTAATATAATTGATATTAAAATCATAGTCAACTATTAACTCTAAGCATCTTCTTTGTCTAGCATTCATATTAGGCTGAGTAAAAAGGTACTTTAACCCATTATGGTCAGTTTTTCACTCAAAGGGTTTTCCTAGCAAATAGTGCCTCATTTGCAATGTGTGAACCACAGCTACTAATTCTAAATCGTGTGATGCATAATTCATCTCATATGGTTTTAGCTTCCTAGATTCATAAGCAATTACTTGTCCACCTTGCATCAGTACACCTCCTAACCCTTCTTTGCATGCATTCATGATAATCGTAAAGTTACCTTCAGGATTTGGTACTTTTAAGATCGGTGTGATGGTTAATTTCTCCTTGAGTAGATCAAAATCCTCTTGACATTTCTCAGTCCATTCAAATCTCTTTCCTTTCTTTTGTAAAGAAGTAATAGGGAAAGCAATCTTAGAAAAGTTTGCAAAAAACTTCCTATAATACCCTACCAAACCCATGAAACTTCTTACCTATGATATGTTCTTAGGTATATGCCACTCAATTATTGCTTTGATCTTAGCTAGATCTACAGCAATTCCATCTACCAAAATCACATGACCTAAATAATGTACCCTCTTTTGGAAGAATGTACACTTGGAAAGTTTACCATACAACCTATGCTCTCTCAAACGTTGTAGGACCATTTTTAAATGCTTTTAATGTTCTTCCTCATTCCTAGAATAAATCAATATATCTAGAAAAACTAGTACAAATTTGTCAAGGTATTCTCTAAACACACTATTCATTAGGTTCATGAATGTTGCAGGTATATTTGTTAAACCGAAAGGTAAAACAGTGAGCTCATAGTGTCCATATTTGGTTTTGAATGCAGTTTTAAATATATCTTCATCCTTAACCCTTAGTTGGTGATATCCAGATCTCAAATCTATTTTTGATAATACGGCGGCACCCCTCATTTGATCAAAAAGGTCGTCAATGCATGGCAACAGATACTTGTTCTTAACTATAGCTTTTTTTAGCATACGATAGTTGATGCACAAATGCAATGTACCATCCTTCTTTTTAACAAAGATGACTGGTGCTCCCCAAGGTGATATACTTTTCCTTATCAGTCCTTTCGACAATAATTAATCCAATTGTGTCTTAAGTTCCATAAGTTCAGTTGTTTTCATCCTATAGGGTACCTTAGAAATTAGTTCTAACCCTGGAACAATATCTATAGAGAAGTCAAATATTCTTTTCGGAGGAAACCTTGGTAACTCCTCTGGAAATACATCCAAAAATTTCCTTAATATTGGATACTTCTCCATATCTGAATTTCTAGTTTCATCTATTTCACCATCTTCTAGTTCCTATAAACTTTGGAACTCCAAATCATCTCTATCCTTTCCAAGTTCTTCAATCTTTACAACGAAGAGTTTACACCCTTTCTTATTAGCTCTTATAAGTTGCATTTTCATAATTTTTCAAACCCTAACCTCTCTAGGTATCCCATGGAATTTAACTTGATTCTCAAAATCATCTAGGCATTCTACAATCTTAGCATGGCAGTCTACCTTAGCCCTATGTTTCCACAACCAATTCATACCTAAGATAGCATCATATGACCCTAGAGGTGTGACATAAAGGTTAACTTTTGTAGAAAAACTAGGTAGTTCTATCCTAGCCTCAAATAGACATTGATCCACCTTTTCTCTTGTATGGTTTGTATACTCTACATTCCAAGACATTTCCATGTGTCTCACCTTTCTATATAATTTTTTAGCTATTCTAGGTGAAATGAAATTCTCAGTTGCACCAGTATCAATAAGAATAGAAATAGCTAAGCCAAACAAAATACCTAGCATTTCAACTAGAGTTACTCGGTACTCTACCTGACGATCATCCATTGTTGTATGTATCTTATGTTGAAAAATTGCTTGTTGAGTGGGTAATGGATTACCATATGGTCACGATCTAGAATTTTTTATTGGTACATTCACTAGCATAGTGATCCCCTCTGCATATAAAACATCTTGTAGGCGGTCCTCTTTTCCCTATGGTTTCTCCAGATTTGTTGATATTATCACTAGCTTTATTGGTATTACCCATACTAGAGTCATTCCTTTTCTACTCTCTCCTAATCTCTTTTCCATTATTGCAGAATCTTTTCCCCTTTTTACTTGGAGCATTTTGCACATATTCCTCCTTAGGAACTATCTTGTTAGGAACTTCCACATCTTTCTTTTCTCTTTTCTTTCTTGACGATTGGAATTATCCCTAAGCTTTTGCTCCTACTTAATTAATTTTTCATATACAAGATCCATTGTTGTTGGACCATGCATATCCACTTCTCCAATTTGACTATTGAGTCCCATTATAAATTTCTTAATATGGAAGCACTCATCCTTATGATATATGGGAACATAGCGTAGAAGTCGGGTGAACTTCTCCTAGTATTTGTTGACCATCATGTTACCTTGCCTCAAACTTTGGAAATCCAAAAGATTTTGGTCATAGTACAATTGTGGTAACCATATTTTTCTGAAAATCTTCACAAATTCTCCCCATGTCAACTTCCATGATTTGATATTAAGTTCCAACTTTTTTTTCATCCACTAGTTAGAGGCTTCCCCTGCTAACTGATACACACCCCATGCAACTTTAGTAACCTCATCATAGTTTTGTATTTCAAAATATTTTTCTATTTGAACAAGCCACACCTCAGCCTCATCACCTCTAGCACTACCATCAAACTTAATTGGAATAACCTTTTTCATGTCCCTAGAAATTTTGGAAGCCACGAGCTTCTTATTCATTTCCACAAATGGCATGGGTGATTTTTCCTTCTCATGGTTATGGTTTTCATTATGATCATGGGAAGAATTTTCTCCCTCATGATCATTAATGTACTTCCTTTTCTACCCCATTCTTAACTCTTTCTTGTTCAAGGTTAGCCAACCTTACCAAGATTTGGTCAAGCCTAGCCTCTACTCCAGTGGTTCCTTGTCCAACCTCCTGACTTCCACCGGGATTAGTCCGTGTGCTCACCATGCTTATGTGAATGGTTTTTACCTAAATGTTTTATCCATGTTATACTAAATTGTGTTATCAATTATCTTATGGAAAACATAAAAATAAACATCCATATGTACACAAGAATTTTGCATAAGATTAAGCACATGCTTCTTTTAAGATTAAGCACATGCTTCTTTTGATAAACACGTAATTTTATTCACTTCTTGAGGATTTCAATATCCTTTCAATTACATGGAGTGAATATTTAGATAGTCGAGTGGAGAGTATCCTTCAGATTCACTCTCAGACACATAACTTAAAGGAGTATAACCTAAAGATTGAGAAAATTATTGTTCCCTATTTTTTTGTTCATCTCTCATTTGTTCGTACCTATCCCAAAAAGGATAATAACCTTCGGATTTATCATCTGGTACATATTTCTGAGAGGCAATGTCAATATGGTGTTTATCAACAATGTAGTCTACACTTTTCGCAGACATTTTTTCATGAGGCCATTTCTTATCTGGCGATGTCCATGGTACATATCCCTCAGACTCGTTACTAGAATAAATTGCTATTACTTCAGCCAGTGGTAGAACTCTACGATCCCTAGAGTTGAATGTTGGACTAACACTTTCTTCTGAAGGCATATCCCTGGAAAGTGGTAATGACTTAGACTTTTCTAGTGAGATGGTTGGTAGGTAATTGTACATAGCCTCCATCTTCATCTTCCTCTTCACATCACTAATCTGAGAAAGTGTGTGACTAAAGGTTTCAGTGTCACTCAACAAAATAGCATTGCCATAGTTGGTTCCTTTTATGGTTCTAATGATGGCTTCTTTTTCCTTCTTGGCCTTGAGGTAGCGCTCATTTCCGATTACTGACTTTCAAGCCGTTAATCTGAGATGCACCATCCTGACACAAGAATTCACAACATTAGATAACGTTGGATGGAAATAATGATGAGCTCATAGGTTCCACAGCTAAACCTGGTATCTTTGATACCACATGTAATGTACTAACCCTTTAACGAAGTAAAAATTTACAAATTTTTCACCATACGAGTAAACAAACAAGTAACATTCCAATATAATAAAAAAAAATCTTTTCTTTATTGATAATTTCCATTCAAGATGCATAACATATTACAGCATGAATTCCTTTTCATTTCAAATAATACATCAAAGCAAGAAAGAATACATTTACATACATAGCTCAAAGCGCTTTAGAAAAAATAGTTTTAAGACGGTCCAGGATCCTTCCTTTCAAATCTTGGTTCTTTTGTCGCCTGTTGTGGAGAAGAAGCATCACTCAGGCACTTTTCTTCCAACCACGGACTCATAATGCGGTCCCCCGTACATCTATCATTTGATAGATGGCCCTTCCCTTTGACGAAGAGATTGGTAGAGTAATCGATAATGACAACCAATTGAGCATAGTGTTGTGTCTTACATAACTAGAACTTGTAATCCCACAATCTCTATCTAGCATGTAATACTGGATCACGGTGAACTGGTAGTGTAGTCTCGGTAGTCACACAAACTAAGTGGAGTCTCGGACATTCACACTACTTTGGCCAAAGTGTTCTCATTCAGTACTTTGAATGAAGTCATCTATCACATACACTACTCAGGGTCGATTTGACTTAAGGCTATCTTAAGCTACACTTAGGTATTTCCTTCAATGGATAGTCCATCATCCCATATAACCTACAACCATATTAATCTACTTAGAATTAACCTACTTAACTAGTAAGTACACAAGTTAGGTATTTCCTTCTATGGATAGTCCATCATTCCAAAGATAACCTATATACTTGGTTAACCCTACTTACATGTAAGTACTTTTAATTCCCTTACATACTGGATTATCTATCCTAGGAGTAAACACAAGCTTTCCTAGTTAATCAATAACTTAGTTAAATGCACCATATGTGCTTTTCATGTTAAATAATACCTAGTATATAATACCTATGATAAACACCCATCTCCTACTATGGAGTACTTAAAAACACAATATGAAAATAGCATAATAGCTTCAACTTTCCTTTTCAAAGTAATCTAAATTCTTTAATACATACACTTGGTAAAACATCTCAACCATGCATACAAAACACATCATTCAAAAGTAAAATAACAAGAAGAAGAGATTCCCATGCCTGTTATCGCTTATCCAAACTAAAGACAGCAATGCAACCCTCTCCAATAGTAATTAGCTTGATAATCAGCTTCTCACAAACAACTCTATCTCACTTTTTGATAGCTTACTTCTCTCAAACTATAGCCTCCTCACAACTATATGAACTCACTTCCTTTCTCTCTCTCAATGCAAAGCAAAGTATGGCTGGAAATATGCAGAAATATGAAATGCAAAAGATGTATTATATTGTGAAAGAATGTCTCCCTCACAAATGAAATGGTTCAGTTATTTATAGAGCAACCAATCAACCACAAAGCCTACGGTTCAGGCATGTTAATGGACAGCAAGCTTCATGCAAAGCAACACATGAAACAAATCAAAAAGGTGGAAAAATCACAAGCTAATACTCAACATTATTCACCTATAGGCTGACTGGTTTTGTGACAACAATATGAAGACTTATTCAATCAGCATATGCATAATTTGAATTGTCACAATGAGAATACATCTATAGCAAATCAAACTCAAAGGTGGCACCATTCTCAATTCTAATTCCTTCATATTTGGCATAGTTAAACACATTCAACTTCCCTTTCATCACAACAGGTTTCCATCAACCCATCTAGTAAATAAATAGACTTAAGCAACTTAATACCTAAGACAAAGTCAAGCTTGGTCAACTCTCTTAAGGCATCGACCAAGTCAAGCATATATTAGACAACAATATCAAACATAATGCAACAACTTAAATCACATGTCATTCCTTATAATAATCGGTTTGCATTAAGTCATAAGCTATTAAATCAGCCTCCATTGACATAGTCAATTTCAACCTCTATTCCATTTATCAACTACAAAACAGCCTTATAAATTGGCTTCAATGAATAAGAGATAGTTGATCTCAATTAACATATATAATATGTTTAATATATATATAATATATATTATATACATATATATATAAATACTAACATGTAATTATATACATACATATATATATATATATATATATATATATATATATATATATATATATATATATATATATATATATATATATATATATATCGAATGTATGCTTACATTATAGGCATACATATCGAATGTATGCTTACATTATAGGCATACATTTGATATATATATATATATATATATGCATAGATTCAATATAATGTGTTTATTATATAGGCTTACGATATATATAATGTGTTTATTATATATATATCATAAGCCTATATAATAAACACATTATATTGAATGTATGCATATATATATATATATATATGTATATGCCTCTATGTACATGTATGTGTAGGTATATCTATATCAATGCATCTGTATGAGCGTGTCCATTCGCCAACGTACGCATGTATCAATATACATATACATATGGATACATGTATATACTATACACATATATATGTTCACATCTGTTTCACATATTGATAAGTGTTTATGTGTGGTACATCCATACATATGCATATACATGTCATTAGATCCCATTGACATGCATGTGCATATATATAAACATACTTCCATGTACATCCCACTTGTCAATATAATTGTAATAGCACAAGAGGATCTCAAAAGCTCAAATAGATAAACATCACCCAATGAATGCAGAAGTAAACAAGACTCTCAAAAGCAAACATACGACTAGGGACAACTTTTTTGGAAGTGGAATTACTCTGAGAGGGGGGGTGAATCAGAGTAATGTATAAATTAAAACTTTTTATGACTTGAAATGTAGATTTGAACTGTTTGATCTTGAACAAATGAGTGACTTATATATGTAGTGTGAATATTGAGTTTTGAATGAATGTTTTCCAATGACTTAACCAAGCATAACATGAATGGTTAACAATTCATATCAAAGAATGATATACATTGTTCACATAATGTTGAATGAACAACCTTTTAATGCTTTCTTTTACACAGGACAACAAACTCACTAATGGCAGAATTTAACATTCATACATTGAACATGAACAATTAATCTTTGAACCTTTAGACAAATTGGAACGATGGTAATGTATCATAGCATTGCATGAACCAATTTAACATATAATAGAGCAAGAGACTTAAGAAAATTAAGCACAAATCACACAAAAGAGAAACATAGAACTTTGACAAGTGGAAAACCCTCTTGGGGTAGAGAAAACACTCCAAAATGCCTTACAGGCTTAATTCCAAACTAATTACAATATTTTTCAGAGCACCAACTCTGTAGCAATTCTGGAGCACCAACTCCACCTAAATTCTGAAGCACCAACTCCTTTACAAAGTTTCTCAATAACCATGCAAACTGTCAAGACCTTATAACTGCATTATTTTTGCAATTACAAAATCTCAACAGAGTACATATAAAAGATATACAATAATTCCCATCATAATATGTACTGAATGAAACAGTACCAATATAATCTCACTGAAATATGCAATCTCTATAATAGAAATCAAAGATATAAACACTTTAAGCTCTCTTTTTCAATTTTTCAAAATATAAAAATATCATTGTAATAAACCCTTATTCTCTTTTCAACAACACTCTGTTTTGTCTCATAAACCCTCTCATCATCGAGTAATGGATAAAAGCCATACATTTATACAACAAATGAATGTAGTTAAAAGAAACAAAAAATTGTATTTTGAATAACTAATAACTGTCAAACCCTTGAGTGAAGAACTCGGGTTATGTAACCACTTACTATAAACCTTAACCAACTTTAGTTATTCTTATAAGATCTTTCCATATTCGAGAACAAATACATGTCACAGTGAGAGACAATAGAACAAATACCAGAAAAAGTTGTTGAAGACCTTCGAAAACTATCCAGCTCGTGGAGAGTCACCAAAGAAACCGCCATCCTCCATATTCTATCATACCAGAAAACCAACTCGAAATGCCTCCTTTATCAAGCTTGGATTGTAACTGAAAGTGCATCATGGCGGCTAGGGTTCTACCAAGGCTTGTGAAATAAAACAATCATTTGTTTTTCCCTATTTCCACTTTTCATCGAGCACCAAATCATAACACATGGTTTTTTAAAATCCGTAAAATACAATGTAATGAATTTGAGATCCAAGGAACCGACATAATGATGTGCCATGTCAAAGTCCACGTGAGTTATGATAACTCACTTACCAACTATCCATGTCACCAAGCGACAAGAATGCAACAAAATGATAATGTTGTTGCTGCCAAAGTAACCAGAAAGCCTGATAAATTAAGCATTGTAACACATGCTGTCTCAATTTTAAATTGATAGTCACTGCATAGTGAAGACTAAAAGTCGTCAAAACAAATGACAACCACAAACTTTTAAATGATGCCAACCGACTATCATTAAGTTGATGTTAGAATAGAATGACATGAACCTGATAAACATTATTGAGGGTCGGCTTAAGTGCAAGGTGTTATGCACTTTAAATCAAACAATAATATGTGCAATAGAAACCTGATAGCACTATGAACGTGCTATAAAATGTGCAAGCCAAAACAAGCTCAAAACCATAAGTGATCAAAGTGCTAAGCATTAGCACCAATATAGGATTGATCACTATATCAAATGTGCTTAATAATGTTGAGTAAAAGCATTATGAATTAAGCATAAGCACTATGTATATACCAATATGATGTATCAAAGAAGTGAAATAACTCATGTATAGAATATCTAAGTGAAATGCAATCACATGTATGTTGATGAAACAATAACCTTTACCAAGTGATATAAATGACATGTAAAAGATCAATAAAATGTAACCTTGTAATCAAGATGTCTTTTAATCTGTACATGGAGCCAAAATATCAGTACCATCAAAATTGGATATAAACCAACATCACAATGTTGTCACTAAACAGGATATTGAATGCCAAAACCAAGAGTGTCAAACAATAATACCATGTGATACTGAACGCCAAAACCAAGAGTGCCAAAAAATAATGCCAAAGTCATATGTCAATATCAATCACCAAGATGCCAAACCAAATCACAGTTTTGACATCAAGGACAAATAACAAAAGAGAAGTTCAACAAACTTACCTATTACCCACAAACTCACTCAACTCAATCATTCTAATGTGGTGTGTGTATATGCTCAGATAGTTTACTTTTACCAGTTACCTGACCAAGATCTTCTCCCGAGTGACACTTCCCATCTACCTGGAGGAATGGTACACATACTTGCATCCACTAACACATGTACACTGCAGTCAATTGTTCATAACATATGCAGTATACATAAACATCTCCAAAGTTAGAATAATAATAATTCAATAACCTTTCATTCACTTTTATGCAGTATTTCACCATGAATAACATCAACTAAGGTAATATCAAATGAGATGACATTCATATTGGTAACAAGGTACAAGCATAATTTATTCATCTCCAAAATTCACATTACATTCAAATTTACCCTATGTAGTAATAGTAAATAGTAACTTCACAACTGGGGTGTAACAGTTGCAAATTGCTAAAAGTTTTTATTGCAATTATTCATCATTTTTTGAGCTAGGGGTATTGAATTAATGTCATTTCTTTTCTCTTCAAAGATGTGTTTAGAAGAGAGGTTTCACTTCATAGGCTAGCTCATAGAAACTAAAAGTTGGGAATATATGCATTCTCATAGCAACACCCCCTATTTTAAAACTTTATATCATACAAGAGGGTGGCAAGTGTCAATCATCTGTGTGAGATGAGCATTGTCCCCTTCTATAAATAGAATCTTCTCATATGTTTGTAAGAGAATTTTAAGAGGGAATTTCATGAATTTTTTATGATAATAAATACATAAGGTGTAGCAAGAATGATAGGTATATGTCTGTATGTTTCTTATGATTTATTATTTTTAAAATAATTAATATAAATGGTTATTTATTTCAATCTCAAAGTTGTCTCCATATTTTTAATATTATTCTATGGAACATTCATTGTCTCTAGATGCACATTTGCTACATTTTTTATTGAAAGTATGTTATTTTGATATTTAATAAATTATGTAAAATGCTAGGTTGAGCATTGAGTCAATGTAGCCCCTTTTATTTTTCAATATTAGGATAAATTTCAACATAATGGATAACTATGTAGAATATTGATTCTTATGGAGATTTCAATTCTAACATCAATTATATAAGGTGTAGTCAATTATTTGAGTCATTTAAAATCTATAATACATTTCTTAGATCTTATATAGTAGTTGCATTTATCATTATTGAATTTTTTCCCATTAATATAATGGCATTGATCATGTTCCTTCTAGATCTCCACATGTTTTAAAAATAATGGATCACTTTACCACAATTTAAATAATTTATGAGTTATTATGGTTTGACATGAACATTACGGGTTGGTATATGGGAATTTATAGTTTAATATCATGTTTGTTCATGCATTTATATGTTTTTATCAAAAATCATTTATGCTCTTTATAATAGGTTAACCAGTTGTATTAGTGATAGTTAATTTAGGTGCAAAATTGATTCATCAATCTTAGCCTATGAATTATCCCTTGTTTTCCCATCTTTTAAAGAAATTGGTATCTAATATTTAGAGGAATACTAGGGAATAACCCCCTTATCTTGAAAATTTTCAAATCGGAAAGAGAGAGGAGCTCACTCTTATCTATCAGTCTTGTCCAAACCTAGTTTTTTATATTTTCTTAAACTTATCATCATTGTGAGGTTTGGCATGTACCTAGATTCCTTATATCCTTAAAATACAATTACAACTAGGTTAAGGTATAAAACATGAAAAAACCCCAACACCCTCAATAAAGAAGAGAAATATTTAGTCATCCTTTTGAAACAGCTCCTAAGAGGGTTACCCAATCAAAGAGACTTCTAGAGAGTTGATAAGCATGAGTACTCTTCAAAAAAAATCTATTCAAGAAAAGATCCAAAATTATTTCATGCAACATTTAGTTGTAAAATTTCCAAAGGTTCTTTAGAAAAATCCAACCAATATGCATGTTGCTCAAACCCATAATTTCTAACTCAAACTAAAGATTTGATTCAAAATTTTGATGGAATGTTTGATGATGAGAAGTTGGACTCTTAGTAGCACTACCTTGAGGTATATTTTAAAAATTGGCCCAATCTAAGAAACCATCAAAAGAGCCAAATGACTATGTTCCATATATCATACATAGCCCTAGAATAATGATAAAATTATCATATAATGTTTGCAAAAAGAGAAGAGGAGATCCATTGTTGGGAATAATTCTAGGTAGTGCTCAAGGAAATATTTTACCTCATCGCTACCTACATAATATGTTAGTTTGATGGATACAACTCAAGAAAAATCAAGGTCAATTAGTTCAATAATATATTGATACCTTCAACAAGCCCTAGGTCAAGCCCAATATTTTAGATGTAAAAGAGGTACTTGTTAAACTATTTTTAGTTATTTCCCCTCTCCATGAAGATATGGTTATTTTTGAAGACAACTATTTAGATAGGATTTTTAAGCTTGAAGTTGGTATAGAAAATAAATTATTTATAAAAAAGAGGATTCAACAAGCTACCTCTAAGCTATCTGTAAACCCTAGTGGATTGTCAAATTTTCCAAATCACTCATCCTCCCCTCCTCCACATATTCTACTATCTCTTGTTGGCCTATTATAAAGAATGCTTTCCCATCTTTCTTACTTTGGATCACCTTTCACTCGACTCAAATGACACCAAATTCCATGTTATTATAGCAAGTTGGCAGTCCTATAGAACCTAACCCTACCCTTGTTCTCATGACTAAGAACTAATTTGAAGTCTTTGGAGAGTCTTATCTTTATTTGAAACCATCAAATCATTGACAAACTAGCTTTCTCAAGAATTGATAATAGAAGCAAAAATAATATAGCTAGTGAAAGGCTTGTCACAACTCTCCAACTCCCCACATATGATCTGTCAACCATACTATTTGGGTTGGGTAAAATAACAAGGGCCTTGTAAACTAATTAATAAGGTTTGTGCAATCACCTTTGTTATCAGAATTTTATAAGATATATTTGAATGTGATGTAACACCTTTGGATTACTCACATGTCCTTGGATGACCATTTTAGTATGACCAAAATGCAATTTATAATGTATGATTAAGAAATTACAAATGTAAAAAATATGATAAGGTGTATAAGCTTAATTTTATTTCAACAACTAAATCACATATCGTTTCCAATAAGCCTATTGTAATACATGTAAAGTCATCAAAATACCTAGCACTATGTATCATCCACCAAGCTAAGGATAATTAGGGTAAGTTTACATACCCAACTATTAGAAATTTGATTGAAAGTTACTCAAAAAAATTTGAAGATCCAAAAGGATTTCCATAATTAAAATATATCAGCCATTCTATAGATTTGGTTATATTGTCTTCCTTACTAAATTTTTTAAGCATATCGCCTCTCACAAGTTAAAAGTTCAAAAATAAGAAAGTGGATCCAAAAACTAATGGAAGAAGGTAAGATACAGCAACCTCTCCTTATGGGTCTCTAGCCTTTATTAACCCAAAGAAGGAGAAGGACAAATGGAGGATGATCATTGAGTATAGAGTTGTAAATAAAATCACTATAAATAATAGAAACCGCCTACCCATGATTGATGGCCTTCATGATCATCTCAAGGGTACCCAATATTACACTAAGATGGATCTAACATCAAGTTATCATCATGTATGAATGAATCATATTAATTTCTAGAAAACTAATTTCATAACTAAATATGGACTTCATTAATGGTCAATGATTCCCTTTAGGATTAGTAATGCTCCTTGGACATGTATGCGGCTCATCAATGATATTTTTTACCTTACCTAAGATAATTAATTATTATGTATTTGGTTGATATTCTTGTGTATAGTAGGATTTCTTAGGATTATATTCAACATATTTGCACTATCTCTAATATGAATTCCTTCTTTGGTCAATATTTTATAAAATATTTGGCTTTTATTGATGATCAAAATGGAGTGTGTAAACCCTAAAAAGGTGAAAACTCTCAAAATTGGCATATTCATAACTATAATATAATTCAAAGCTTTCCAACAACTTAAAAAAGAATTTAAGATTGAGATGGATGCCTCCAACTAAGCTATTAGATTTAGTTTTAAATAAAAAGTATGTCATGTATCATATCCTTATAAAGGGTTATTAGCAACCAAGATCAATAAAGGGTTACTAGTCCTTCCAAATCTTCAACAATCCTTTAAGATTGAGATGGATTCCTCTAACTAAGTTATCAAATTTAGTTTTAAATAGAAAGGATGTCATGTATCTTATCCTTATGAAGGGTTATTAGCAAACAAGATCAATTATAGCAACTACAATAAGGAGTTTTGTCCCTTGGTCCAAGACATGAAGTAATGAAGGAACCACATTCTTGGTAAGGATGTTGAACTCAATATTGATCATCAACCACATATATTTTAAATTCACAATAAAAGATTCAAGGCCAATGTTATTTCAAACAAGCCTCATATATTCAATGGTTCCACTTATTTATTAGATATAAAAAAGGGCACTACTAATAAATTTGATGATTTGTTGACCTAACTTCCTGCCAAATTATTACATATCCTAGACGTTAGGTTTGTTACATATGAGGATTGGAAATGTTTGCATTTTTTTTATGCATCTTTTGGACTACTTATGCATGCTTTGTAACATCCTATTATCAACAACCAAACCCCTTTCTTAAACTATATGCATTTGACATGGTTATAAAATTTGACCCAACAATGTATTCTTACTGATTCTACCTAATTGATGCTAATTAAAGAGGTTTATTCTTCTTATGGGGGATACTTTGGCTCCACCAAAACTCTATAGAATTTACAATGATATTTCTATCAGCCTTCCATGAAGAATCGAGTGGAAGATTTCATGACCCTCCCTTGTTTGCTAATTTAAAAGTTTGTTTAAATTAGCCACCTCTCAACCATTGGTGTCTACATTTATGTATTTTATCATTGGGTTGCCTCCTACCTTCAGATATCATAATTATATTTTTGTGATGGTGTGTCAATTTTTTAAAATGCCCATCTTCATGCCTAACAAGAAAATCATTCACACACTTAAGGCTAGGAATTTTTTTCACTAATGTATCGTGCCATTTTTTTCCTCTTTCTATTCTTTATGATCATGATTCCAAATATTTAAGTCACTTTTGGAAGTCACTCTAGAGTATTTTTCAATGTCAACTTTGATATCCTACAACTTCTTATTGGCAAGCAAATGGACAAACTAATATTGTCAACCAAAATTTAGTTCTTTCTCTCAAGATGGACTATAATAAGAATAAACAATGGGATAGCTATCTTCATCATTTGAGACATAGATATAATAGGACTACACATACCCCTACTAGAAATTCTCATTTTGAGATATGGATATAGACCTCTTGCTCTATATGATATATTCCAATTGCTCTTTCTCCAACTTTTTCATCACACTAGAAAAAAGAACAAGGAAGAGTTTCTCATTTTATTCAACAAATAGAAAAATCCATGTACAATTGTAGGTAGTTCTTTGTACTTCTCAAAATAAGTATAAGGAGATATGTGATAAGTATTACGCCCCCTTCAGCTTCCAAATTAGGGATAAATTCTAGGTTCATATGGATAAGCCAATATTCAATATTCAACACCATCATGAGCTCAAATTTATTTTCTATGGACCCTCTAACATTAATCAATAGATAGGGCATAATGCCTTCAAACTTGATCTCTCATCCTAGCTTGACATTCATGATCTAATATAATGTTAATCAATTGAAGTGCTATGAGTCGCTTCACTTGGAAGAAGTTCCAATATCTCATTCTAAGCATAATATTCCAAAATTTAAACCTCATTTTTATGTAGACACCATTCTTGGTGTTCAAACATGAATTATCAGGAGACAAACTAGCACTAAACACTCGATTGTCAACACACTACCAACTGAAGCAAACTGGGTCTTCCAATCATATTTTGAGTAACCCTTCCCCCTCCTTAATGACAAAGTAAAGGCACTTTCCTCTAAACAAGAAGGAATTGATGAGGATTAATCTTTAGATTAGAAATAATGTTTGACTACTAAGTATAGTAGAATATTATAATGTTTTTATTTTATACTCTTCTTATTTTTTAAGTTTCCATCTTTCTTCTAAAATTCTCCTTCTAGAAACATATTTATATTCCTTTATACAACATGATATAAATAATATTCAGTATTGTTGTCATCAAGAAAATATCTCTTGTGTGTTTATTCCTTTATAAAAAGTTTAATTAAAAAGGAAAAAGCACAAACATAACCTGAATTATAATATATTTATATTTGCAGCATCACTTCAAGGAGGCAATTCTCTAATACAACTCCAACTATAATATATTCAATATTCTTTACACATGCTAATCCATTACAATGTATAGAGTCTAGCGAAAGAAAACTACTACTACCCCATATGAGTTGGATAAATACAATATATAGTCTTAACTAAAGATAACTATTATTATCCCATACATGTAGTAAAAAATCTAATTTAATATAAGGGTGACTTACAAAACATGTGGAATAAAGCAAATACTAATTGATATCTATAATACAGATAAGAAAATGGGGATTCTTAGCATCATATCATTATAATTTGTACATTATAGGATGTGATTCTTTTCTTGTTTGGAAGACTAATTGGTAACTTGTTTTCTAAGAAAAAAACTTTATAGCTTATTTTTACATAGTTTCCTTTCAAACCTTACTTTGAGTGAGAGATTGATCTTGGTCTATATTTGTAATATTTTTTATAATCCTAATTTGTTATTTTATCCTCAAAACACTTTATCCTACAACTTCATCCAAAAATCTTACACTCTTTTTTATTGTGATTCTTTCCATGAGCAATGGAAAAAGTATTATACGAAAGGGTAGTTATTCAAATCTACCAAGCTAAAATATTTAATGCAACTTAGCTTCTTTGGATTTCAATGGAGAGTCCTTAAATCTTCCTTATTACATGTTCTTGGCCCAAAATTTTATTAAAATTTAATCTTATAATTGATAAATTCACTTATTCTAACCTAGAGTAGTGAGCCCACCTATATGCATTGTTGCATTGGATTAGGATTCATGGGTATAGTTTTGTGTTCCTGATGAAGGGATACTCCACCCAACACCCACACATGACACCACAATAGAGATTCACACAAAAAATGTCAAGAAGGAAAAACCAATCACTTATAGTCCTTCAATGAAATGAAATACAAATACAACAGTTACAATGCTACAACCACATGGGCTTATCTCACTACCAATAAATTCAACTCTATCAAAAATTTCTCAAGTTGAAGCCACAATTTGTACTAATGGATTTGTCATTTGTAACCACCCTTCGCCTCCTTTTTTCCACTACCTTTGAATTTTCTAGAAAGTGTAACTCCCCTTTCGGGAATTCAAAAATTGTGGTATCCATTTTCCCACCCAATAAACCTATTATTTGAAATTTAAATTTTGAAAATTAGTAGCACAACTTTAAAGCATCATAACTTTTGAACCGGGCATCTGATTGATGAAAAATTGATCTTCCATCAAATTCAATTTAGGGAAATTTGGATTTTTGACCTATTTTTATCCTATTTGAAGCCTCTAAGTGCCTCAAATTTGACTTTGAAGATTTTATAGAGGGGTTTTACAAACAAAAACCTTAATATCTCACAAAACATAAATGATATCGAGATGATTTCTTCACTAATAGGTTAATTGTATAATTTTGGAGCTTTGTGTAAGATTTCATATCCATACATGCAGAAGTGCCCACTTACTATAAATAGAAACTTGCCATTTTTTCCCTTATTGAAAATTTACTCTTTTTTTGGGTGATGCAAGATTTCTCTTACACCTTGGATGCTCCTACATCAGTTCCTCAACTACATTCACCTGCCTTGGGCTTTACCTTGCATCTTCCTCGTTACATCTAGTTGGCCCAAATTTTTAGTAAAATTTAATTACTTATAATTGATAAATTAACCTATTCTAACCTAGACTAGTGAGCCCACCTATCTACCTTGTTGCATTGGGTTATGATTCATGGGTATATTTTTATGTTCCTCGCACTACACTCACCTACCTTGGCATTTATTAATGATCCATCACATTTGCTTAGTTTCATGGGGTCAAGTTATAGGGTACAACCTTTCCCATTATAATTTTTACTGGTGAACCCATGCATCTTACTAGTTATACAAGGCTAAGCTTGGGGTCTCTTTACTCTAAAATCCTTCTAAAAAAATAGTAATTAAAATATAGGAAACAATAGAAATATTCTCCTTCAAACTCTCCTTAATTATTTTTGTACTCTAAACTTTCACTAGATGCTCTAACACCCCTTGGTAAGTTTATTTCTTAAGAATTCAATATCTTAGAGATTAACTTTAATACTCTAATAACACATTAGAACTAAATGTATAAACGTATAAATTTAATTGCAGGATCAAGCATCAACCAATCTACCTCATTATAATACATTTTCCCATTTTATAATAATAAAACAATTAACACACTAAAGATATGTAATAGATATATTTCATAAAGAAGATACCTTTATTCATTAGTACTTACTTATCACAAATGCTTGATAATTAATATTTTATTACACTTATTGTCCTACAATATCTCCTAGATATCAGCCACATATAAATATGATAATATAACATATTATATCATGTAACTATCAAGGGTACCCAAATATTTTGAAAAGAAAAGTTGTTGGACTACTTGTTTACACTTAGAAGTGTGTTCATGCCTTCCAAGGGAAAAAATATATATATAAATGTTCCTAATCACCACAATATAGGTTTTATGATGGTGTTCTTGTGCACAAATAATATCATATTCCTTGTATGTTAAGCATGACTATTGGCATTCCCATAAGGATGCAAATATTGAATTAATTGTGATGCATAGTTGGAAAACTACACATTCTTGCTAAAGGTGCTTAAGGGAAAATGAGCTAACATGTCCTTTTGTCCTTCCATCTCCTTTATTATTCCTTTAAAGAATTATTCTTCCATGTTCTTTGATTACTCCAACAACCAATTTCGCTAGGGATATTTTTTTGGATGTATTCAATCTTTTATAAGAATATATCAAAATAATCCAAATCAACTAAATTAAGGGTTTGTAAAAAAATTATAAAATATTAAGAGCATGTTAAATTTTATTTTTTATTAAGGGTAAAATAGGTTTTGAAGGGACCTGAATCCACATGTTGAATTTTGTCCTTTATCTCATCGATTTTGCTTTTTAGTATCATGACAAATGTTGTAAGCTCAAACTTTCACAAACATATAAAATTATTGCAATGTGAAGCAATTCTTAAATATTATAAGGTTTGGCATTACTATTTTTTTCTAAATTTTGGTTATAATTCAAGTGATTACTAAATTGAACTTATTTTTAAGACCGATAGTTTTAGTTATAATTCAAATGATTAAAAAATAGATCTATCTTAACATATTTTTATCAGATAATATAATAAGTTAAGAGCTCATTTTATATTGATCCATTATTTTATATAATTAGTGGTGAGTACATAATTTATGAAATAAAGATTGAATTGCTTCTAAAAATAAATGAGAGTTTTTATAAGAACAATGATTTTTATTAGATAAACGTTTTTGACAAGTTATGAACAAGAAGAGGGTTTTCAAAAGGCCTCAAAACCTTCTACATTAGGAATTGGCTACAACCACACAAGATTAAAACACAAAGGCAAGAACCAACAACAACATGAGAAAAAACCAACAAAGGAACGAGCCTTAAAACCAGAGAGGCTCCTAAGAACAAGCCTCAAGGCTCATGGGGGTTTAAAACTAAACCTTACTAAAGAAGTGTAGTGAGAGCCTAACCTGAATGGACCAACTTACCTTTTTTTAATAAGAACCAAACTCAACCAAAGAAAAAAACACAACTTCAAGCTTTCACTTGCCCTTAAAGGGGAGCCCTACACTTCCCCAACTGGATCCAAAACAATAATTTCCAAATCCTTTCAATTCCTTAAACGTACATGCAATAAACCTATCTATATTAATAAAATTTTAATACTCCTCTAAACATCCAAAATGTTACTTTGTACTCATCTTCAATAATATGTGTATCCTTATTTAAATAATATTCCTTATTCATGGGGCAAGATCTTGTGGTGCATTGGATGAGTGGTGGCACTAGTGTTGTGACCACCAAGGTTCAAGTCTCTAGACTTGTCCCGTAGCAGTGTTGCTACCGTTGGCAATTGGTGTGTGGGTTTCTCTCCTTGTAACAAACATTTGTGTCTGGGGCCCACTCCCTCGCTAGGATGGTGTGCTCGCAGGCCATGTTCCCCTGCTAGGCTACCGTGCTCATAGGAGTGGTGGTTGTGCATCCATGTCGAGATGGGCTCCCCATTTGTGGCGTCACTGGTTCATAGCTCCAATCAAAATCATTTACAAATCAAAAAAATATTCCCTATCCATGATTGATGGAGAATTGTTTCAAATGTCAAGAATTAGTTGTAGGTCAGTTAGGATTTCCTTCCCCATATAAAGAAAACCCCTAAAAGATTTATCTTCAATCTTATTTTGTTCATGCATATATAAGGATCCATCATTGCATAAATACTCTTGTGGTACATCCAAATCTTAATGATCATGTGAGGGGATAAGTGCTCTCATTTTTCCATTGATAATAAAATACAACACACCTTTTATGAAATAGAATTTTGAATGTGTGTGAACATATGTGTGTAAATTTAAATGTGTCTGAATAAATTTATGCATGTATAAACATGGTTAAATAGAAAAAAAATCAGCATAGTTGAATTTTAAACAAAAATAGGTGTATAAATGAATGTATATATCTTTTACAAGATCGATTACAAGGTAGATCCATGCATTTCCATTGTTCAATGGGTGTGGGATGGACCATATGGGTGTGGACTTGATTTGTACATTATAGTCTCACTCAAAATGAACAAATTACTCTTCATTAGAACAATTGTGTTCCTCCCTCATAAAGCTTAATGAATATATCCTACGGGAAGTCTCAAAACATAACCCTCAAATCATGGTGCCAATGGTTCTTTCCAAAATTTCTCTTAAGATCTCTCTAAGAGTCCAAATTTGTATGTTCCTAAGGAATTAAATTGTCTTCAGTACATTCTCTCAAAAAAGTTGTTTTGGAATTATTATTTCTAATTCTGACTTGGTGTGTTGATATTAGTTCACTCTATGATGTTTCAAATGGGGTGTTATGGGTAAGACAAATATTCTAGATAAATAATTGTAGATTTTTTTGGAATATTTTTGTGGACTTTAATGTTATTGTTTTTCTTTTAAGAGACTAACAATCCTAGGTCAAGATGATATCTTTGTGCATTTACATCTTGAAATTTGAAAGTAAGATAATCTCAATCCATCTTTGTATTTTAGTTATGCCTAAGTTTTTGTGACAACTAGTGATGGAAACATGTGTATTTTCATTTGAGAAATGGAAGTCAAGTTATATCATTAGATCTTATCATTAGTTGTGTTACGTTGTTATGATTTATTGTTCCTTCCTTGGGAATTTATGAGATAAATCTTGTAAGATCACCTCTTGGCCATTGTGTTTGAAAATAAAGCTCCATCTTTTAACGAATTCCAAGTACCAATTTAGGTGGGAACTCAACCTATAGCTTGCAGCTACACTAGTTTACTGTTATTCTCATTTTCCATCTATTCCCTTTAGTCACTCCCACCCCTTCAATCAAGTGGTTTTGTACGTAGGCATTTTTTAGCAAAGATGAAATTCTACATGTCTCAACACCACATGTATACAGTTGTAACTTGCTCATATGTATGGAAATTATATGTGCATCTCTCAAGGAGCACAACTTTCCTCATACCTCTCCAATTAATGTTGGTGTACATGGTATGAAAGCCTCTCACTTCTTATTACATATGTCATGTCCCATAGTATGTTTGTGATATCATACATTTCCTTACTCTAAATTGTAACCTTACATACTTTGCCTATTTACTAAGATTGCATTTATATAAATGAACATATAGTTCTTAACAATTTTCTGTATTTATATTGTCTATTCCTATGTGTGTTATTTCAATTTGTTTCTAATGGGGTAGAACTATGCTCTAGTGTCATTTAGGGATTAATTCTATATTTTCTTTGTGCTGAAATTGTTGTTCATTATTACATTTATTATAACATATTATTATTGAAGGATCCTAGAATCTATATTACATCCAATCCTATTGCAAGGAGGTCCAGTTTTCCATAATTATAAAATCTATTAATTTTGTCTAAATATTGAGGCATATCAGTACACACAAAATTTATGATTAAGTTGCATAGGTTACCTTCCTCCCGCACAGAGAAAATCACAGTTTCAACAACAAATTAGATTTAAGTAAGGTTTCTTTATTTCAAAAACTCAATTGTTTAATTGGAAGGGAAAGGGAGGAGTGTCTTAACAAGTAATGAATTTCCTTTGCTGCAATACAAAATAAGGATGACGCAAGGTAGTAACTCTATTCAATCAACACCTGATACTAGCCTACTAAACTTGTCATCAAAACCAAGCACCTTCAAATTAGTTCAATGGAAGGTCATTCAATACTATTATAGGCCTTTTCTAATGTTAATAAGGGTGGTATGTCATGAAGACTTAACCCATGGCAATGCTTCCCAACTTGTAATTGAAACTTCCAACAGATACCTTTCTTCTATGATCCCAGCTAGAATTTGGAAGAATGTGATATGTCTCCAATTTCTCTTTTATGAACTATCTACTCTTAGATTCATACCATTCTTTAGGAAATGCATTGCCAAAATTCCTTTGCTAAGGTTGATGTCCATTATCTACAATAGGAAATTTGTGAGGGATGATATTCACACAATGTTCCATATATCTCACTATATCACGGTTGTTGTGAGAAGAGATAAGGGGGTCTATGTAAAATTCAAAAATATCTCTCCTAACTACCACCAATCAATATATTCATCATGAGAATAGATTCTTTTATAAAAAGTATTTAGATACCTTTTCCCATGCCTTTTCATAATGTTAGGCTTGCCCTACTCTATCCTTATTATGGCAAAAAATACATCAAAATAACTTTCTCATCCCAAGAAGCATTTGGCAAATTTTATAGCACTAAAGCTCTTATAGAGTCTAGATAAATTTTTTATTTTCATAATTGTTAAGCATAAAGTAATCATAAACACACATGGAGTACCTACTGAAAAACACATAAAGCATGAAGCAAACACATAAATATATGTAAGACATGAAGTATACACATAATGCACGTAAGACACGAAGCATACACATAAATACACATAAGACACAAAGCATACATGTGAAAGGCACACACATAAAAATGCAATGTTGGCCTACATAATTTTATTTTTTATTTACTTAAGAAGAGGGTTGAATAGTTAATCCCACATAAATACATGTAGCATACATGTGAAAGGCACACACATAAAAATGCAATGTTAACCTACTTGATTTTATTTTTCATTTACTTAAGAAGAGGGTTGAATAGTTAATCCTAATTGACTGGTAGTTAAAGTAGGTTTGTCCTATAGGCTAGCAAGATTAATGCTTTGATACCACTGTAATGTCCCCTATTTGGGATATTCCTAGATGTTTCCCTAAAAGCACAATTTGAACCAAAATAAGAAATGTAATACATTTAAGATTATAAATTCACCAATTGAAATTCCCTTTATAAGATATAAGTCTTGGTGTAGGTCCTATGCACAATACTAGTCACTAGAATTTGTTGTGTGGTCTCACAACACGCCCCAAGAGTGTAAGGCTTGGGGATCCAAGTAAAAAATTTAAATGCTTATGGAAAGTGTTGGTTGGAAAAGGATCACCGGAGGCCCATGTTAAAGTTGAAGTCTTTGAAATAATTTGTGATTCAAGTATATCGAGTACCAAAAAGCCAGGTTGGTCAGAATGTTTAATGCAATTTTTGGTAAGTTGTTGCGGTCTGGAAGTAAAGGTCCAGGAAATGTGAAAGTTCTGGTGCTAACCGGGATTTGGGTGAATTTTGTTTTAGTAAAAGTTGAAGTTTTCCAGGTACCGAGTACCAAGTAATAGTGCATTGGTGTTGAAGTGTTGAAGTGTTAAAGTTGATTGTTTAAGTTTTTCCCAAAACCCTAAAATGTCCAATAACCTACGTAAAGGGATAATTACGTGAGAATGCATTAGAAGCGTGTTATTTATAAATTTCTCTAAAAGGATGATTTATTAATGATGGTTTTATTTTAATGAGAGTTTTATTAATGTTTTAAAAAGGGTTTTGATATATGGAATTTTATGTGCAGGAGGAATAGGTTGTTGGACCATGTTTCAGTATGGATGGTCAGGAAAACTTGGGTTGCAAGCAGATCCAGTGATATTACTAGATTTGGTGGTGCACTCTAAAAGCTCATGCAAGAACAAAGTTCATCACAAAGGAACATCAGATATTGGAGGACCGAGAATCCTAGTACTACGAATGTGGCGAAAGAGTGTGCCTAGCTCTGGGGTGATTTACTTTTGGGTGTTTTACATCCGAGCCCAAACCTAAGTGTAGGAACAAAAGTGTTGGCGGATTTGAATAACTAGTTCCACCTGATCACTCTAAATATCCAGCAAAGGAAGTTCCTACATTTTGTTTGACAAATCTGTGCGATCTAGGTTGATTTCCTGATCGAATTTTAAAGACATAAGTCCAAAAGTTCCAAAGTGCTGAAGAAGATCAACGTCCATTGACTTATTCAGAATTTTTCTTGGCAGTTGTCATATGTCATGTGCCTTGTTGTGATTTGTCCCTTGGATTCCCTCTCATGTGTTGATTGAATTTCCCAAGTATCTTGTTCTTATAAAAGGCCGAGAAATGTTTCATTTTAAGTTCAAAATTTGTGGATGTCGGAGAACCAAAAAAAATTCAAGTTTTGTTCTTTTTATTAATTTTTGTTCCATTCAAAACTAAAAAAAATTATGTTTCATTAGAAGTTAACTAATATCAGAGCCAATTTCAAAGCTATTTCTCGATATGAAATCTTACATAGCCAATTGTTTGTTCTTATCAAACAAGAGTATGTGTTGTGTCATTTAAGGGTGCATACTGACACTATCCAGTGGCAAATAATCCCCCTTTTCTTTAAACTCTTGCATCATGTTGTGCCTAGATTTGAAGCAATCTAGTGATGTATGGAATGGTTTTCTTTGGTTTGGTTATTTCTTAAGGCATGCATGGATAATACCTGGGAGAAATTTTACTTTTCAGTAATTTTTGATGCTTTATTTTAGAATAGATGTTTATATTTCTAAAAATGTTCCAAAAAATGATAAGTGCATCGAGTTTTATTACAAATATTTTGATTCCATGAAATTGTTCAATGCTTAATGCTAAATCTACTTGAATGAATACAAGTTACTTGAATTGCATGTTCATTCTTGTTGCAAATTTGTTGATTTCATAAAGTTATTAAATGATTGGACTGAGATTACGTTTATATCTCTATGATACCAGCCAATGCCTTTAAGGACCATTTACCAAAAATGTTTAACAACATTATCACAACGAACCTTGAGCGAACCTAGTGTGTCAAGACCTAACATAAACGAGCCTTGGGATTAAGTTGAGTTACCCTTAGATTTAGGTTTTCTCAGTGGATTATTTTAAGAAAGAAAGGTTCCTATGGTGTCCCTATGAGAATTTATCTTCCTGTTGGTGTGTGACAAACATCTGCATCAACAGGAGTGGTGCTAGAATATAGTGAGCTACCCTGTTTTGTACATAATTTTTTTCAAATTAACCAAGTATTCTTCCCAAGCATGTTGGCAGGCATTTCATCAATCTTCTAAACTATAGGTTGTTTTTTGAGTTTGTGGATTTGATTACCAATTAAGGACATTTTATAGATTTCATACAATGCCAATTCTTTGTAATTCCAATTGCACAAATATAAGAAACAATGTTCACACAACTGCTATAAAATCAAGAATTTAAAACTCCATATATGTGATATATATAATACCAACAATGAATATCAACATTAAACTTTCATGTATGTGGATAAAAGCACAAAACTGTGTCACACTTTTGGCCAAATAAATAGTTCCAAGCGAAACATTTTCAGTTGAAAATGTTTCAACCGAAACCACGTGGCTTGTACGTGGCACACATGGTTTTCATCAAATATGTTTCGGCCAAAAATAATAATTTTTTCCCTTTGCCACTTTCAAATTAGCTTATTTTATTGTGTGGGGTTTCTATAGAAAGGATTTCAGCTGTTTCTACCAAAATTGTCTATGTGGCATCCTAGTTAGCAGCCAACTTAGCTTTTTTCATAATTTTCTGAAACTTTCAACTTTAGCTAAGTATTTCTTTAGTCAGAATGGTGTTTTAAAAAAAAAATCCCTTTTGTAGAGCTCAGCGTGGTGAATCTGAATATAATTTTTTTAATATTTTGATTATTTTTAATATATTTTATTTTTAAAATATGCAAGTAGGTTGTTAAAGTTAAAAAAGAGGTTGATTAGAAATTTAAAAAATAGTAAAATATATTAAAAAAAATTTAAAAATATATAGGGCACAAGAGGAGAGAGTCTTCTTCAAAAGGGTATAATTTTTTTTTTGAAAATGACTAAAAAAATAGACAATAGTTGACGACCCATGAAAACTATCGAATTCTGGCAAGTTTGACTTTAAAATGTTATTACGAGAAAAATATACATCAAAATTTATTTTTTTCATGCACAAGATATAGAAGTTACCTATTTGGAGAAAAAAAAATTAGGGAGAATTGAAGTTTTTTTCAATTTATCTCTTGACGGCCCGTGAAGTCACTTTTTTCTAAAATTTTCAACATTCCAAAATCTATTCTTAAATTGATAAAAAAAGTAATGAAAACAATTTTTTTTTAAATCTAAAAAATTACAAGAATAAACTTCATCAAAAATTTTGCATTTCATTAGTTTACATCATTTTGAAATTCAAAACATAAAGACCACTTTTATGTGGTCGAAGTTCAGAATTTTTTTTGTTGTTGGTCGATTCCTTTATAAAGTTTGACACAGGATTGTGCTTTTACCCATGTAACTAAGTATTTGGTAATTTCTAACCTGATTGAATAGCTCCAATCAGTGACTTTGTTGGGCACTGCTCACACTTAGTATGTTTGCTCACATTCAAAATATATTTAACATACAAATATGCTTTATCCTCCAAAGACGCATTGGAGTCCTCACAAGGAAAGACTAGCTCCTCAAAAGTATAAATTCATACCATTTTCCTACAACAACTAACCAAATGCTACGCCATATCACAAACACGATGAAGAGATGATGGCTCCCAAATAATGGATTTATTAAATATAACGGTGCTTAAAACACTCCCACTTGATTTAAAACTTATTCACACCTTTAGGAAACTTTTCCTCTATAATAAACACAAGTTTCTTGTATCAGACATCTTCCCCAAATTAATTGTCATGATGAGGGTGCTGTCATAATAGTGGTTTACAATTCCTGAGAGGAACAGATTTTAGCTGAAATCACATATTTTTAGAAAATATAATGATTTAAGCATTAAAAAGTTCCATTTTAAGGATTCCAATTGAAGAGGGTTTGATCAAATCACCTTAGATCAAACCCCCTTGGATAGAACCTCGCTAGTTTTAAACCATACCTATAAATGCGTCTCCTTTACACCTATCAAAATGCTGATAAAAAATAACTTTTGATTTAGCTTTTGGGGGATCAAATGAATTCATTTAAAATTTATTTCAAATGATTATGGTATTCCTCAGAACAAGCTATCCAATGAATATAATTTTAATATGTTTTGGTTTTGTTATGTATTTGTTTTTTAAGTTTTATTAAACATAGGTTTTTCATCGAAAATGAATTTCCTTTGTTCTTCACATGTGGAAAAATAGAAGATTATTAAAAAAAATTGAAAAATATGAGTGCACCAGATATTGAAGTCCTTGATCCAACAAAAAATTAAATTAAATTTTGACATATACAAAAAAAGTTACGTTATAATGGTCGCTTGTGTCTGAATTATAATTCATTTGACTTTGAAACTTGATTAAGGAAAAAATATTCAATAAAAACTATCTAACCAAGTGGAAGCACTAGATATCAGAGTTACAAATCTAAATTTGAAAGAATTAGAATTTTATCCTTCATGGAAAAAGTTATCGTTATAAGGTGCGCATTTTTTAAAAATGTTGTTTTCTGAAAAATCAATTTTCATGGGAGATGGAAAAATAAGTGCAATTTGATTCCAAAAATTTTGCAAAAAATATTTTTAGAATCTACAGACAAAATTTGATGAGACTCTAGTTTGCACCATCTTCAAATTCCTCACAGTTTAGCTGCTATAGGTGCCCGAATGTGAAGATTTAGTTAAAAATAATAATTTCAGTGTCCAGTTTGGCCAAAAATTGTAAACCACTATTATGGGATCACCCGACATCTATATTCAAGGTATACATTGTACAAATTAAATTGTCCACACTCCTTAACTAGGCTCCCTTTGTCTTTTATGCCACATAGGCTTTTGGATAGATTACCTTCCCTCTCTAACACACGACCTCTTACTAAATAAACCTCCAGGAATTGCAAGTTGATAGAAGTCTCCAATATCGCTAGTTGTCAAACATTCTCAACATATACTATATGTGATGTCTTCAGACTAGGCGGTAAATAAACATGTGGCCCGATAAACTGAAAGGCTATCCAATAGAACATTAAAATGTGTTTGTCCCTCTCAATGAATTGACACGGCAATATTTAATGAAGACGGCTCCGTAATTCTTGTTTCCCACATATGTTTATTTTAATTTGAATCCCTTGAATATGAGTCGATGTCTTCTACTTAGCCTAGTGTTTCAACTTCTACACCTTCAACTCCCCATTTATCTACTCAACTCCAAGGCAAAAACACATCTTCTCCATTCCTGTGAGTTTCCACAATTTTCTCTTCTGGCAATAGCCGACGTATTACAAAGTAACATTTTCTTGCTTAATATTTCCTTCCTTGTATACAAGACAAATTCGATTCATTCCAGAGACCCCTGACTGTAGATATGTCTCTAGTTTCATAATCATCCAGTTATCGCTGAATTACCTTGAGATACTCAACCATCAATATTTGATATTTCAATCTTTCCCCGACTCTTCTAATGGAAATGCCACAACTGAAGTACGGCTTCAATACAAAAGGTGTGATGGTTTATTAACTAAACCATGGCTGGCAAGAAATAGATATACTCACTTCTATTTACACCAAGTCTCCCTGAAAAAGGCATGACTCCACTCCACAAAATTTTGAAACAGTTTTCCGCATATACTCATATGACTTTCGTGATTATATGTTATTGAATTATAATACAAGATGATGCCAATTCTAAGCTGAACAATAATGCCTAGAAACTCAATCGTTGATTTCCTTTCCCAAATTTTGACGTCTTCACCTATAAAGCTCTACTTCTCCTTAAGGGATATTTACGTAGCTTCCATTAAAGTCTCTTGACTCCTTGTAATTACTAGTAAATTGAATATCTAAAATTTAGATCATCTTTATTCAATTGTCTTTGTATACCACAGCTTCAAAACTTCATTACTTTCACCATTTTAAGCACCAACATAGCCCCTAAAAAGTAGGACTATCAGCAATCACCCATGGAGTGTCTTCCAACACCGAAGTAAATATTCTCTATGAGAAGGATTTCGTCCTCATACAGTTTTGGAGTTCATCCAGCCAAATACCTATTTCACAAAACCAAATCCAACCCGCTTCAAATTGCTCCAAAATATTCTTTTATAACTTTGGCCTTCACCCTTGGCTTCCCCTTGCCTAACTCTTCAAATCACTTTCCTCTTTTAATTTCCAATTGTGACGTAATTTTGATTTTGCATTTAATAAGTCACTCAAATATAATATTATTTAATTAATAATATTTCTTTTATGAATTAACATTTGGAGGAAAATATGAAGTAATTAAAATAATATTATATTTCCCCATGTAATAAAAAATGGAACATCACAATTCCTCCCCTCCCAAAGATTGCTTGCCCTCAATCAATCTGCATCTGCAAGCCAAACTGAATACCAGGATCCCAAATCAATATTTGAGGTTGCCATAAATCTCTGCTGAAAATAGTTCCTAATACTATTATCACCATGTTGTTCCTATAAGACATTCTAAAAATCGATTGAATAAAATCAATAAACTGTTCTTCAACATTCATGAATCCCACATGATTCCAAGATTCCAAGAGAGTTGTAGGAAAAACCCACCACGCAAACGTTGCACTACTCTAATTAAAATCATCTAATTTGCATGCCCAAACGTTAATACTTCCTCAAACTCCTAGAAGTACTCATCAGATCTGAAATCCATGAAGATACTGAAACTAATACCATGGAACAAGAATTGCCAAAACAATTCAAGGAAATTCACTTCATCATTGAACTCAATTCTGAAATTAGTTGAGCTTGGAAACACTAATGCATGAATAGAATCAGACAAAATGCTCACAATCAATCATAACAATGATAAAAAAAACTCACCATCAACTTGTCAATCAGCTCTATCCAACGAACTTACCCAACCAATTTTTTGTTGTTGGTCAGGAATGAGAACCTCATTTATATGCATACTTTGATTTTCCATTTCATGTGGAGTGAATGGGCAATGGATAGTAGTAACATTATCACAATCCAAATATTGTATCAACACTTCGTTGCTGGGAGATGTATTTGAATTCCACCCTTCATCACTAGCATTTGGAAGAATTTCTTCATCTAACTCAAATAGTAAATTTTCATAAGTCATACTAACACCAACTTCAAATAAAGGATTATCAAAAAACTGAATATTATGCTGATGAAAATTTGAATTCTTTGTTCTTTCAGGACAATGATCCAAGTGATAAGTCTCTTATATGCAATCAAGATATTCAATGATTTCTTGAATCTCTTCATCTCTCTCTTTGTTTTCTTGTTCCTTGAAAAAATGAGCAGCAGTAATCTGATTTTCAACTTCCCTTAAACACTCTTGAACAACAAACAACTTGGCCTTTGTTTGTTCATTCAATTCCAAAGCTTCATCAATAGCTTTAGTAGCTATGTCTATATCATGAACTACATGCAAAAAATATGTCTTGATTTCTTCCATAACATTCTTAATTGATTTCAAATCAGCAAGGGAAATGTTACACATCTTGATTCCTTGGCACATTATAAATCAGATTCTCAACATACCTATGGGTGTCATCAAAATTGGACAAAGCTTGAACTTCTTTTTCAGTAGATAAGAAATTTTAATTGCTCCAATCATGACCTGGCAGAGTTGACAAAGTGTTGCTATGAGGTGAAAAGAAAAGAAAATTCTTCTCAACTGTGCTCCCAAGACTGTCACAAATTTTTTGTGCTTCTCTCCCCATCTCAACAATGGTATGCTCAAGGTCACTAGCTCTGTAATACCCCTCCTCTTACTGTTTGGATTTATTATTATTTTTATGCCTTCATTTGATACTGTGACTGTGGAAGTACTATTATTGTTTGGTTTGGTTAGTAGACTATTTGGTGATTATGCTTATACATTTGAGGACCTGGATATTTCTTATGATATTGTGGTTTGGTGATATTAGTTTAATTTCAGTAATATATTGCAATGCAGTGATGTAGTAATTTATTTTATGATATGATCTGTTAGTTAGGAATGTTATTTCATCATTAATATTATAATTGTTAGAATAGATGTGATGAAAGGACAGTGTAGCATTACTCGTTCACGAGTGCCCTACTACGCTATAATTTCTTTTCACAATGTAATGATTTGAGTTTATTTATATATATATATATATATATATATATATATATATATATATATATATATATATATATATATGTACATGTATATGACTTTGTTTGGATGCAGGGATTGCAGGTACAGAGTCTCGATTCCACCTGCTTCGGTAGGACAGGGCGAGCACCAATAACCCAACGGTATAATGTTGAAATAGAGATGACTAGGAAGTCACCCCGTCCCATGTTGTCAAACTGTTCCGATTGAATGGTATTGTGTGTCGTGTTGTCATTTCAGTAATTTGTTACTGTGGTTTGTGTAGGGTCTTGTTCGTATGTATTGTACGTTGGTATTTTATAAGTTGTGATTTATTTAATTAAATGGTGGTAATAATTGTTTATTATAATGTTAAATTAATTTGTATTTAAATATTTAAAAGTTTTATTTTAAAAGACATGTGTTTTAGTTAAATGTTAATTAAATATTAAATTGTGTTTTCTTAATTTAATTAAATTACCTTGTTGAAGATAATTATAAAATAAATAAATTAAATTATGTGCATAGCAAGTAAAGCTTGTAAAAGAAAATTTAAAAACAAAAAGTATTGATAAAAGGAAACATAAATAAATAAAAGAATAGAAAAGATAAAAGGACGAATGAGAATTAAGTGTTGGCTGAAAAAACTAAATTAAATTAGATAGTTTCTTTTATATTGGATTTTTTAGAGTTTTCGAAAAAGGAAAGAAGTATCTTTTATTTAATTAAAAATTGGTGAGTTTTTTGGACACACAGGAAGAATTGGAAGAAAGTTGCAAAAATAAAAATATGGCTTTGAATGTTGAGATTTTCTAAAGTTTTTTGGGAAGGGATTTGTCATTCTATTTCTTCATGGTTCTGGAGAGGGTTTCTGAGTAGATTACTAGATTTGTTTTGAACACGGTTTTCTGGGAAGGAGATTTCAGAAAAGGAACGAGAAGCTCTTCGTAGAGGTCATCGGGATCAAGTGAGCATCATCAGATTCTCAAATAGCGCAGGACTCCAAGTTCCAGTTGTTTCTTCTCCTTCTGCTTTCTGTTTCAAAATAAAATAAATAAATAAATAGCTCTTCCTTGAAGGATATTCTTTTTTTTAGAAAAATAGTTTGAATTGCAAACAAAACAAAAAGTTAGGCTATCAAATCTTTGATTGAGATTACCCAATTTCTTTATCTTTTGTCATGAAATAGACCAAGCTACCTTCCTTATACATGTGTTGAGGTGTGTGTGTGTGTGTGTGTGTGTGTGTGTGTGTGTATATATATATATATGTTATAATCTGTATATTTCAAGAATTATTTTGTCTGAATCTATAAAAAAATAGTTTTCTCAGTTGTTTGTAAGATTAATATTTTTTAAAGAAGTGCATATACATAAGAAGATATGTATAAATATAAATATTCATATACACAACAATGATATTATGTTATGTGTTTATTTATTTATTTTTATTCTGCCTGTAAGCTCTTCTGTTGAGGTTTTCTGGAAAATATATATATACATATATATATATATGAAAATATATATATATATATATATATATTGATATATATTGATATATATTGTGTATTGTGTTTACATTTAAATTTTATATCAAACTATGTGTGGAAATCGATAAAATCGAGGCCGAATTCGCATCCATTAGTCGGACGTTCTGTATTTTTTTTTTAAATATATAAAAAGAAAATTTGAAACGAAATCATTTCGGACTTATTTATTTTAAGGAAATTTTGATTTATTAAATTTATTAGGGAGGGTTGAAGGGATGGCTGAAGTCGTACCCTTCTCCCCATACCCCTGTCGTGGCGTATTGCCACAGCAGTCTTATAGACTGTTGCGGGCAGTACATAGGGCCGACGGCCTGGGGATTCATATTGTTAGTTTTTGTTTATATATATATATATGTGAAGGGGGGGATTTTATTTAATATCTTATTTAATTTATATATATATATATAGTGTATTTGATTTAATATTTTAATAAATGGTTATATATATATGGCATAACTTTATCTTGTATTATGTTGAATAAACAATTTTAAACAGAAATTACCCTTATCCCTGGTTGCATATGTACTTAGACTCATATAGAGATGGATATATTTTCTTGAATTTGGAAATTTGAACTTTAATTTGTTTGTAATGATCAGAAAATTGGGGAAATTAATTTAATTGATTAATTGGGATTGAATTAAATTTAATGGTGCAATCTTGCAAAATTAATTTGAGTTTTCTCTTTTCCATTATGGTTATTGTTTAGTGTTGTCCATGTGGGAACCCTGTTGTCTTACAAACCCTTGTTCCAGAGGCATGTTTTATATCCTTGGATGTTATTCTTATACTATTGTGATCAGAATGTTACATGATTTTTAAGCATTATTATTTGGAAGGGTTGTACGAGATTGTGGTTATTGTGATTATGAGTTATCGCGAGAAGGGTTTGCCTCACATGTCTTGTTTTGTGTTATATGCCTTATAATTGATGGTACAACCCTTGCCTAGTTTTGATTTATGTTAGGGGTCTTAGGGAGAGTGGCTCTTCATGGGGGTCAGCGCCTCGAAAGGAGGAAGAGCACAGGTTAACCCACGTAAGAGTAGTATAACAAGTGATAACCTAAAAATAGAATTTAGGGGGATGGGTAGTAAAACACACAAGATAATAAATATTGGATACCTCGTTTATGCATTAGGGCTATCATAGACTAATGATAGACTGAGAAGGCCGTGGTCGGCAAAGTCGTAATCTCGTCTTCATGAGAGGTTATCGGCTCCGCAAGAGCTACCCTATGGTGTCGACGCCTCAAGTAGGAGGAAGGGCCAGGATAACCCATGAGAGCTATGCGATGACACTCTCCACTAGACACATGTTTGCCTTGTTTCCTTATTGCCTCTGGGATTGTATTTTGAATGTTGTATTAGTTCTTTTGGAATTGTATTATGTTGATTGTTTCAGTTTCATTTGTAAATATTTTATGAATGTTCTTTCATTACCTGGTTAATGGTTATTGCCTTGTTTTGATATGATGAGATTTATGACTTTAAGTTATTATGTTGACTCGTGAATGTTGTTGGTTATGTCTTTGTAATCCTTGATGTTGTACTTGAGTTTTGTACTATATTGTTTTGTTGGAGTCGTTTGGCATTCATGATCGTGATCTCTTCCTTGTCATCTCTGAGCACGGGGGGTGAGTTATTATAACTCACATGGTTGGGTGGAACGTGCTCTGCACCCGTTGGGTTCCCCATCATTGGTCGTCTCCTCAGCGTTCTTCAGTTGGAGTTTGTTCCAGTGGTTCACTTGGTGATTCTAATGTTATTGTACTTTGTATCATCCCTCATGTATGGGAAATTTGTTGTAACTCATTCTTAAGAGCATATAATGTAATCTTCAAATGAGGATGTAATAATTTGGATCCTTGTAAACATTATTGTAAGAGATTCTTTATGATTGTAATATGTGATGTAGTGATAGTCTCACTCTTGGTTCATGGATGTACTTTTATTAATGATTATTGTAATGTTATTGGATAAGTTGTTTAATAAATTATCTTTTACTTTTGTTAGTAGTTGTGTTGCAATGTGACCTCACGTGCCCCAGAGAATGTAACGTTAAGTTGTTAATGTGCAATGTAAATGTAATTAATGTTTAATTGCATGATTACCTTATGTTATTTATAAAAAAAAATTGGTTGCAAAGTTTGTTCTCTGGGGTTTGCACGACAGGCGTTACAAGCTCTTTGCTTCAAATCAGTTTCAAGCAAAGAGAAATTGGATTTTTGACCATTAGAACCAACTTCCTCAGTGTCTTCCTCAATGCATGATTCCTGAGAAACAATCAAATCAGCATTAGTAATGGAGGAATTTTCAGCTTCTTCCCTCATATGTTCGGTTTGGAATTCAAACAAAAATCCACCTGAATTGTTGAAATGAAAGAGAAAATCATTAGTTCATTGGAGATTATCATTAGCAGATATGTTAATAATCTCCACTAGTTTTGCACTTGTGACTTCCTCAAGTGTATCCAGAACTATTGATGCCTTAGTACACTCATCCTTAGTATGCATAGACAAATGCATGCCTAAAGGTATCTCCTAAGAATCTGCCACAAAATCATTAGTAAACAAAAATTTATTCATGTCTACAGCATTAGAGCTCACCTCATTTATCTTCTTTGTCTTCTTCAAGTGAGGCTTCAATTTTCCCTCACATTGATTGAACAAATCTTTGATCAACATACCAGCAATAGAAGAATTGTTTCCTTCTTTTTAGTGAATGTCCAGTAGAAGAGATAGGACAGGTTAAGGGATGTCCTCAACCTCATTGACAATTAGAACAAGAATGTTTCTTATGGCTGCAACTACATCCTCCTTTTGTTCACTCCAAGTTGAAATGAAGAGGTAATGGAACAAATCATATATTTGATCTTGCATACCCCAATCTATCAACAATACACTCATTCTAAGTTCTAAAAATGTCTTCAATATAGCAACTCTTCTGGAGTATTGTTTGCTACCACTTTCGTCAAGATATTGAAAGCTTTCTACAATCATGTGTAATACTTTCTTCATAGTATCATCATCATAGTGAACCTGGGGTGCCATGATTCTCATCACTTCACTAAGACATGAAGTAACCAGCAGTTTGGTTTCTTCATCAGGATGCCTCGGCCAGTAGGGCTGATTTAAAGAAGTCACGAAAAGTGTTAATGCCAACTGCATCACCTTAGAAGGTGATTGCTTCACCTGACTCAAACAATGTTCACATAGCTGCAATAAACTCAAGAATTTAAAACTCCATATATGTGATACATAATACCAGCAATGAATATCAACATTAAACTTTCATGTACAACTAAGAATTTGGTAATTTCTAACCTGATTGAACAGCTCCAATCAGTAACTTTGTTGGGCACTGCTCACACTTAGTATGTTCACTCACATTCAAAATATATTTAACATACAAATATACTCTATCCTCCAAAGACACGTTAGAGTCCTCACAAGGAAAGACCAGTTACTCAAAAGTAAAAATTCATAGCATTTGTCTGCAACAACTAGCAAATGCTATGACATATCACAAACCTGATGAAGAGATGATGGCTCCCAAATAATGGATTTATTAAATATAACGGCACTTAAAACACTCCCACTTGACTTTAAACTTCTTCACACCTTCAGGACACTCTACCTCTGTAATAAACATGAGTTTCTTGAATCAAATGTCTTGCCCAAATTAATTGTCACGAAATTTATATTGTAGGTAGACATTGTACAAATTAAATCATCTGCACTCCTTAACTGGGCTCCCTTTTTATTTTATGCCGCGTAGGCTTTTGGATAGATTACCTTCCCTCTCTAACACACGACTTCATACTAAATAAACCTCCAGGAATTGCGAGTTGATAGAAGTCTCCAATATCACTAGTTGTCAAACATTCTCAACATATACTATATGCGATGTCTTCATACTGGGCAATAAATAAACATGTGGCCTAATAAACTGAAAGGCTAGCCAATAGAAGATTAAAATGTGTTCATCCCTCTTGATGAATTGACATGGTAATATTTAATGAATATAGCTCCTTAATTCTTGTTTCCCACAAATTTTTATTTTAATTCGACTCCCTTGAATAGAGTCGATGTCTTCTACTTACCCTGGTGTTTCAACTTCTACGCCTTCAACTCCCCATTTCTCTACTCAGCTCTAAGGCAAAAATGTGTCTTCTCCATTCCCATGAGTTTCCATGATTTTCTCTTTTGGCAATAGCTAGCGTATTACAAAGTAATATTTTCTTGCTTAATATTTCCTTCCTTGTATACAAGAAAAATTTGATTCCTTCCAGAGACCCCTGACTATAGATACTTCTCTAGTTTCATAATCATCTAGTTGTCGTTGAATTACCACAAGAACCTCAACCATCAATATTTGATATTTCAATCTTTACGCAGCTCTACTAATGACGGTGCCACAACTGAAGTATAGCTCCACAAAAGGTGCAATGGTTTATTAACTGAACCACAGCTGGCAATAAATAGATATACTCACTTCTATTTACACCAAGTCTCCCCGAAAAAGGCACAACTCCACTCCACAAAAGTTTGCAACAGTTTTCTGCATATACTTAGATGGTTGTTGTGATTACATGTTATTAAATTATAATCCAAGATGATGGCTATTCTAAGTAGAATAATAATGTCTAGAAACTCAATCGTCAATTTCCTTTACCAAATTCTGACGTCTTCACTTATAAAGTTATGCTTCTACTTAAGGGATATTTACACACCTTCCATTAAAGTCTCTTGAATCCTTGTAATTATCAGTAAATCGAGTATCTGAAATTTAGATCATCTTTATTGAATTGTCTTCATATACCACAGCTTCAAAACTTCATTATGTTCACTGTTTTAAGCACCAGCACAGCCCCTGAAGTAGGATTGTTAACAATCATCCAGGGAGTATTTTCCAACACCACAGATGATATTCTCTATGAGAAGGATTTCGTCCTCACAAAGTTCTAGAGTTCATCCAGCCAAATACCTGTTTCACAAAACCAAATCCAACCCACTTCAAATTGCTCCAAAATATTCTCTTATAACTTTGGCCTTCAACCTTGGATTCCCATTGCCTGACTCTTCAAATTACTTTCCTCTTTTAATTTTCAATTGTGACTTAATTTTGATTTTGCATTTAATAAGTCACTAAAATATAACATTATTTAATTAATAATATTTCCTTTTGAATTAACATTTGGAGGAAAATATTAAGTAATTAAAATAATATTATATTTCTCCATGTAATAAAAAATGGGACATTACAATTCCTCCTGTCTCGAAGATTGCTTTCCCTCAAGCAATCCGCATCTGCAAGCCAAATTGAATACCAGGATCCCAAATCAATACTAGAGGTTGTCATGAATTTCTGCTGAAAATAATTCCTAATACTATTATCACCATATTGTTCCTATCAGACATTCTAAAAATCAATTGAATGAAATCAATCAACTCTTCTTCAACATTCATGAATCCCACATGATTCCAGGATTCCAAGAGATTTGTAGGAAAAAACTACCATGCAAACGTTGCGCTACTCTAATTAAAATCATCTGATTTGCATGCCCAAACTTTATCAATACTTCCTGAAACTCCCAAAAGTACTCATCATATCTGAAATCCATGAAGATAAAGAAACTAATACCATGGAATAAGAATTTCCAAAACAATTCAAGGAAATTCACTTCATCATCGAACTCAATTCTAAAATTAGCTGAGCTTGGAAACACTGATGCATGAATAGAATCTGACAAAATCCTCACAATCAACTGTAAGAATGATCGAAAAAACTCACCATCAAACTGTCAATCAGCTCTATCTAATGGACTTACCCAACCAATTTTTTTTGCTAGTCAGGAATGAGAACCTCATTTATATGCATGCTTTGATTTTCCATTTCATGTAGAGTGAATGGGCAATGGATAACAATAACATTATCGCAATCCAGATCTTGTATCAACATTTCACTGGTGGGAGATATATTTGAATTCCACCCTTCATCACTAGCATTTGGACAAATTTCTTCATCTAACTCAACTAGTAAATTTTCATAAGTCATACTAACACCAACTTCAAATAAAGGATTATCAAAAAATTGAATATCATGCTGATGAAAATTTGAATTCTCTGTTCTTTCAAGACAATGATCCAAGTCATAAGTCTCTTGTATACAATCAAGCTCTTCAATGATTTCTTGAATCTCTTCAAATCTCTCTTTGTTTTCTTGTTCCTTGAAAAAATGAACAGTAATCTGATTTTCAGCTTCTTTTAAAGACTCTTGAACAACAAACAATTCAGCCTTTGTTTGTTCGTTCAATTCCAAAGCTTCATCAACAACTTTAGTAGCCATGTCTCTATCATGAACTACATGCAAGAAATCTGTCTTAGTTTCTTCCATAACATTCTTAATTGATTTCAAATCAGCAAGGGAAATGTTACACACATCTTCATTCCTTGGCACATTATAAATTATATTTTCCACATACCTATGGGTGTCATCAAGATTGGACAAAGCTTGAACTTCCTTTTCAATAGATAAGAAATTTTAATTGCTCCAATCATGACCTGGCAGAGTTGACGAAGTGCTGCTATGAGGTGAAAAGAAATTAAAATTCTTCTCAACTGTGCTCCCAAGACTGTCACAAATTTGTTGTGCTTCTCTCCTCATCTCAACAATGGTATGCTCAAGGTCACTAGCTCTTTGCTTCAAATCAATTTCAAGCAAAGAGAAATCAGATTTGTGACCATTATAACCAACTTCCTCAATGTCTTCCTCAATGCATGACTCCTAAGAAATAATCAAATCAACATTAGTAATGGAATAATTTTCAGCTTCTTCCCTAATATGTCTGGTTTGGAATTCAAACCAAAATCCGCTCGAATTGTTGAAATGAAAAAGCAAATCATTAGCTAATTAGAGATTATCATCAGCAGACATATTAATAATCTCCACTCGTTCTGCACTTGTGACTTCCTCAAATGTATCCAAAATTGTTGATGCCTCATTGCACCCATCCTTAGTATGCATAGACAAATGCATGTCTAAAGGTATCTCCTAAGAATCTGCCACATAATCAGTAGTAAACAAAATTTTATTCATGTCTATGGCATTATAGCTCACCTCATTTATCTGCTTTGTCTTCTTCAAGTGAGGCTTCAATTTTCCGTCACACTGATTGAACAAATTTTTGATCAACATACCAGCAGTAGAAGAATTCTTTCCTTCTTTTTAGTGAATGTCCAGTAGAAAAGATAGGATAGGTTGAGGAATGTCATCAACCTCATTGATAGTTAGAAAAAGAATGTTTCTTATGGCTGTAACTACATCCTCCTTTTGTTCACTCCAAGTTGAAATGAAGAGGTAATGGAACAAATCATATATTTGATCTTGCATACTGCAATCCATCAACAATACACTCGCTCTAAGTTTTGAAAATGTCTTCAATATAACAACTCTTCTGGAGTACTATCTACTACCAGTTTTGTCAAGATCTTGAAAGCTTTCTACAATCATGTGTAGTGTTTTCTTCATAGTATCATCATCATAGGGAAACTGGGTACCACAATTCTCATCACTTCACTGAGACATGAAGTAGCCAGTAGTTTGGTTTCTTCATCAAGATGTCTCGGCCAGTAGGGTTGATTCAGAAAGGTCTCGGCAAGTTTCAATGCCAACTGCATCACCTTAGAAGGTGAATGCTTCACCTAACTCAAATTTTGTTCCACCATATGATGTATGATCACTTCATCTTCCCTTGACTAAGATTATTTACTAAGCTTTTTTCCTGCAATGTAAAGTGACCCTGCCACACTTTTTTCTTCATCAAAAGCCATGATTCAATCTAAAACTCAGCTAAAATACCTAGCACGCTGCTGAAATTTTCTGAGCTCTGATTAAATGTTAGGCACAAATGAACTAAACTAAAATTTAAAGTTAGACTATAGGATGGTAGGTTCGCAGGCTCTGATACCAATGTAGTGAGCTACCTTGTTCTTTACATAAAAAATTTTGAATTAACCAAGTGTTCTTCCTAATCATGTTGGTAGGAATTTCGTCAATATTTTAAACTGTAGGTTGTTTTTTGATTTTTTGAATTCGATTACCAATGGACATTTTATAGATTTCATACAATACCAATTCTTTGTAATTCCAATTGCACAAATATAAGAAACAATGTTCACATGACTGCTATAAACTTAGAAATTTAAAACTCCATATATGTGATACATAATACCAGCAATGAATATCAACCTTAAAATTTCATGTACAACTAAGTATTTGGTAATTTCTAACTTGATTGAATAGCTCCAATCAGTGACTTTGTTGGGCACTGCTCACACTTAGTATGTTCACTCACATTCAAAATACATTTAACATACAAATATGCTCTATCCTCCAAAGACACGTTGGACTCCTCACAAGGAAAAACCAACTCCTCAAAAGTACAAATTCATACCATTTGCCTACAGCAACTAACCAAATGCTACGCCATATCACAAACCCGATGAAGAGATGATGGCTCCAAAATACTGGATTTATTAAATATAACGATGCTCAAAACACTCCCACTTGACTTTAAAATTCTTCACACCTTCAGGAAACTTTGCCTCTGTAATAAACACAAGTTTCTTGAATCAGACATCTTGCCCAAATTAACTATCACGACATTTGTATTCAAGGTAGACATTGTACAAATTAAATCGTCCACACTCCTTAACTTGGGCTCCATTTTTTTTATGCCACGTAGGCTTTTGGATAGATTACCTTCCCTCTCTAACACGCAACCTCTTACTAAATAAACTTCTAGGAATTGCGAGTTGATAGAAGTCTCCAATATCGCTAGCTGTCAAACATTCTCAACATATACTATATGCGATGTCTTCAGACTAGGTGGTAAATAAACATGTGGCCCGAAAAATTGAAAGGCTGGCCAATAGAAGATTAAAATGTGTTCATCCCTCTCAATGAATTGACATGGTAATATTTAATGAAGACGGCTCAATTCTCGTTTCCCACATATGTTTATTTTAATTTGACTCCCTTGAATATGAGTCGATGTCTTCTAGTTAGCCTGGCATTTCAAATTCTACGTCTTTAGCTCCCCATTTCTCTGCTCGACTCCAAAGAAAAAATGTGTCTTCTCCATTCCCGTGAGTTTCCACAATTTTCTCTTCTAGCAATAGCCAACGTATTACAAAGTAACATTTTCTTGCTTAATATTTCCTTCCTTGTATACTGGACAAATTTGATTCCTTCTAGAGACCCCTAACTAAATATACTTCTCTAGTTTCATAATCATCTAATTGTCGTTGAATTACCATGAGATACTCAACCATCAATATTTGATATTTTAATCTTTCCCCGGCTCTTCTAATGGCGGTGCCACAACTGAAGTACAGCTTCAATACAAAAGGTGTGATGGTTTATTAACTAAACCACGACTGGCAAGAAATAGATATACTCACTTCTATTCACACCAAGTCTCCCCGAAAAAGGCACGACTCCCCTCCATAAAAGTTTGCAACAGTTTTCCACATATACTCAGATGACTATCGTGATTACATGTTATTAAATTATAATCCAAGATGATGCCAATTCTAAGCTAAACAATAATGTCTGAAACTCAATCGTCAATTTCCTTTCCCAAATTTTGACGTCTTCACTTATAAAGCTTTGCTTCTCCTTAAGGGATATTTACGCAGCTTCCATTAAAGTCTCTTGACTCCTTGTAATTACTAGTAAATCGAATATCCGAAATTTAGACCATCTTTATTGAATTGTCTTCATATACCATAGCTTCAAAACTTCATTGCTTTCACCATTTTAAGCACCAGCACAGCCCCTAAAGTGGACTGTCAGCAATCATCCAGGAAGTATCTTCCAACACCGAAGATGATATTCTCTGTAAGAAGGATTCTATCCTCACAAAGTTTTGGAGTTTATCCAACCAAATACCTGTTTCACAAACCAAGTCCAACCCACTTCAAATTGCTGCAAAATATTCTTTTATAACTTTGGCCTTGACCCTTGGCTTCCCCTTGCCTGACTCTTCAAATTACTTTCCTATTTTAATTTCCAATTGTGACTTAATTTTGATTTTATATTTAATAAATCACTAAAATATAATATTATTTAATTAATAATATTTCCTTTTGAATTAACATTTGGAGGAAAATATTAAGTAATTAAAATAATATTATATTTCTCCATGTAATAAAAATTGGGACATTACATAGGAGGGCCTCCCTCCGACATTTTTGGAGTCGGTATCGTTGTCCCGGTTCTGGATTGGAAGTTTGCTTGTGAGTCAGAAGCCTAAACAAGTTTGTAATGGAGAGTAAAATGGAAATTGATAAGCTCCGGAGGATCCTTAACCTGAGGCTTTATCCCATAAGTCTAATCACTTTTGGTAGGGTTACTGAGTGCAAGATTCATTATACAATTGATCATAGTGAACTTGACTACGAAATCTTTTTAACTAGGGTAAGGTTGGCCACTTATAAAGTAATTTTGTTAATGGAGGTATCCTTAACTGCAAGAAGAAAGGAACTGTTATTGGAAGGATGTTTGAATTTTAAGAAAATGCCTAACCCTAGTGAAGTTGGAAATATTGGAGATTTAACCGTTAGACCAAACAAATTTATTAACCGTAATTGTTATGAGAAGATTCTGGAAATTTTACAGGAAAAGAAGCAAAGTCATCAAGATTTGGAAACATCACGTTTAAAGCATGAATTTGAAAGGAGTGTCACCAATCTTTGCACACGTGGAAGGTGATAACGAAGAGAAAGAGCGAGTGAAACGAGTGGGAGATGCATGCTTTTTGCCCTTAATTGTGAATCCAACCTAAAAGAGAAGAAATTCTTGATTTTACACAAAATACAGAGTATCAAGTTTTTACTTTCTCTCTTTCTGATAATTGTGTAAATTGTATTAATATCTGGCCTAACGAAATAAATAGTGATTTGAGATCAAAAACAGGATAGAGGACCGAAGAAATCTTAGAGAGAAAGAAAATTAAGAAATGAATACAGTCGTTTGTGGAACATAGCAAAGTGAAATGGAGAACCATGAATGAGGGTTGGAAGAAGGTACAATATTGAGAAGACAGAAAATGTGTGTGCAATCGACCATTAATGAGGTCATTTCCATACATTTTAGCTGAATTATTGGTAAGTATGCATTCGAATTTTTGTTTGTAAAATGCAAAAAAATTCAAATAATTTGTTGCTACAATAGGTTATCTAAGATTTATTCAAGTGAATTTAAAGATAAGCTTGTTAAAATTCGGACAAAGAGCATTATGAAGTTAGTGATAGAAATTAGGGTAAATTGCTTAATTAGGGTTAGTCGCTTGATTAGGGTAAATTTTAGTTAGGTTAATTTGCTTTAGTAGGGTTTTTTCTTGCTTTTTGTTTTCATTCCCGGCATTAATAAGTTCTACTTAAGCTAAAACACAGATGAATGAATTCTTAAACATTGCACTGTAAATTGGAAAAAGGTAAAACCATTCAAAATAAATACACGCTTAAGTACAGAAAGGAAAAAAATTCATTATATTTCGTATATACATGGAAAGTACAAAATTCTCGTCATAAAGTGATTTAAAAGAGAAAAAAAGAAACCAAAGGAGTCGTGTTGGAACAGTGGGTAGGCTGGTCAGTCAATTTGGGCCGCTTTATCCATGAGAAGGGTGTACCCCAGGTAAGTGTTGTCTCTATGGTCGTCAATGTTGGGGGTATGCAAATTAGCAAGGAAGGGAAAAAGAGGAACTACTTCCCCTTGTTCTTGAAATTGTGGAATATCATCAGCAGAACGGATTCCCATGGCCAGATGAGCTACAGAGAGAACATGGTTCAAATTCCCAAGGAAGTTGAGTTGTACTATCATCAGTACTCCTGCAGAATGAACTTCAACTACCAAGAGGCCGAGGTCCAGAAGCGAAGCTACAAAGCGTGAATCCAGGTCTGAGTTCAACCTATAATATGCCTTGGAATTTACAAAAGTCTCCCTGAGAACCATGTGCAAGAACGACTAAGTGGAAGGAGTCCGGAGAAAGAAAACTTTTCCAAGCCTTTGGGTCGTAATTCGACCAAGAAATCCATTATGGTGACGAACACAGGTGAGGCAAATGTGAGTATCCATGGCTTGGAAACGAGAAAGTAGAGCAGAGGAAAATTGAAGAAATTGAAGAAAGAAGTGAAGAATTTGAAGGAAAATGTTGAATTTATAGAAAGTCGTGAGTAATCTATGGTACATAGTTGCTTGGATAGAAAATCTTGGGAATGCAAGTTGAGGTGGCAGCAAGACACTTTTCTCTAAAATTAAATGTTAAATCAAATAAATTCTCAAGAAGCTGGTGGCCATTGCTTCGAAGTTTCCCAGTACGAAGATCACGAATCAAGCAAAATTGAGAATTCATAATTAAATGGTGGTCATTTCAATTTAATTTATCGAGCCATATTAATCATGAAGATGTCTGTGTGCTTTCCAGAAAGGAAAATTGAGTCGGCAAGGTGGCACACATCGACATGTGGAGGGCTTGAAGAAAACAATACATGCATGTTAAGGCGTGCAAATTAAATGTAGAGTATGATGGTCGAGCTTAAGTATAATCATGACAAGTCTAATGCATTAATGTCAGTGCGGTGCCGCCAAAATTGAAATTGTCAGCCAAGTTTAATTTAGCGGGTTGCCACAAAATAAAATGGAAGGGTGGTAATCGACATCTCTAAATTTAGAATTAATCAGGTGATTCGGTAACTTGCTACTAAATTTTAACATGTTTATTTTTGGGCAGATAGAGGGTTGCAGTTAGCTGAAATTTGGCATAAGGATGGTAAAATTCAGTTGGAAAGTTTCACATATAGAAAATAATTAACTAAGTCTTTTGGGAATTGGTGAAACGATGAAGGGATTTGGATTGAATGAAAAATAAAAAACTAACCTTCGCTAACATTGTAATTCTCAACCTAATAGTGGGCTTCGTTGCCTGCAAGTTGAAACAAAAGAGCTTACCAAGAAATATCAAATGAAAAAATGAATATCAAAGAAATATCAAAAGAGAAAATTCAACTTTTTAGGTTATCCAAATACCTCTACCGAGGCTATAGACGTCTAACTAGCAGTAGAGCTATGTTTGGGGGAATTACAGAGATAACCTTGTCGGGGCTATGGATGCTTGACTGACAGTAAGGCTCTATCCAAGGTTGGTTTTGGAGGATTACTAAATTATGTAGTTCAATGTCGATGAACTTGTTTTTTCACCAAGTTTCAGAGATGGGAATTAATCAATGCATACACTAATGTTTTACGGGGGGAATTTTGTAATTTTTATGTCAAAATTCAGGTAAAGGTGATAAGTTATTGCTAGAAATATGCATAAGTTATAATTTATAGCAGGTAATCAGATCTCAGGTTTTCTTTTAAATTTGGTTTTGTTGGTTGCAAGTTGTTGTGTTCTCTCACAACACGCCCCAAGAATGTAAGGCTTAGGGACCCTAGTAAAAAATTTAAATGTTTATGGCAAGTGCTAGTTGGCAAAGGATCATCGGAGGCCCATGTTAAAGTTGAAGTCTTTGAAATAATTTATGATTCGAGTATACCGAGTACCGAGTACCGAAAAGCCAGGTCGGTCGGAATGTTTAATGCAAGGTTTGGTAAATTGTTGCGGTCCAGAAGTAAAGGTCCAAGAAATGTAAAGGTTTTGGTGGTAACCAAGATCCGAGTGAATTTTGTTTTGGTAAAAGCTGAAGTTTGTCGGGTACCGGGTAACAGTGCATTGGTGTTGAAGAGTTAAAGTTGATTGTGTAAGTTTTCCCCGAAAGCATAAAATGTCTGATAACCCGCCTAAAAGGATAATTACGCGAGAATGTATTAGAAGCATGTTATTTATAACTTGCTTTAAAAGGATGATTTATTAATGATGGTTTTATTTTAATGAGAGATTTATTAATGTTTTAAAAAGGGACTGATATATGGAATTTTATGTGCATGAAGAATAGGTTGTTGGACTATGTTTCGGTATGGACGGTCAAGCAAACTTGGGTTGCAAGTAGATCCAGTAACGTTACCAGGTTTGGTGGCGCACTCTGAAAGCTCATGCGAGAACAAAGTTTGTTGCAAAGGAATGTTGGATATCGTAGGACTGGGAATCTTGGTATTACAAATGTGGCGAAAGAGTGTGCCTAGTTGTGGGGTGATTTACTTTCGAGTGTTTTACGTCTGAGCCCAAACCTGAGTGTAAGAACAAAAATGCTAATGGATTTGAATAACTAGTTCGACTTGATCACTTTGAATATCCAACAAAGAAAGTTCCTACATTTTGTTTGACAAATTTGCTCGATACAAGTTGATTTCGTGATCGAATTTTAAAGACATGTCAAAAAGTTCCAAAGTGCTAAAGAAAGTCGACATTCGTTGACTTATTCAGAAGTTCTCTTTTCAGTTGTCATAGGCCACATGCCTTTTTGCGATTCGTCCCTTGGATTCCCTCTCATGTGTTGATTGAATTTCCCAAGTGTCTTGTTCTTATAAAAGGCCTGGAGATGTTTCATTTTAAGTTAAGTTCAGAATTTGTGGATGTCAAAGGACCAAAACTTTTTCAAATTTTGTTTTTTTCCCTGTTTTTTGTTTCATTCCAAACTAAAACCTTGTATGTTTCATTAGAAGGTAACTAATATCAGAGCCAATTTCAAAACTTTTTCCTGATATGAAATCTTACATAGCTGATTGTTTGTTCCTATCAGACAAGACTGTGTGTTGCATCGTTTAAGGGTGGATATTGACACTATCCAGTGGCAAATAATCCCCCTTTTCTTTACTCTTGCATCATTATGTGCCTAGCTATGAAGCAATCTGGTGACGTATGGAATGGTTTGCTCTAGTTTGGTTATTTCTTGAGGCATGCGTGGATAATACCTAGGAGAAATTTTAATGCAAGTTACTTGAATTTTATTAAAAATTATTGCAAATTTGTTGATTTCATGAAGTTATTGAATGACCGGACTAAGATTATGTTTACATCTCTATGATACCAACCAATCCCTTTAAGGACCGTCTACCCCTCATATTTAACAGCATTATCACAACGAACCTTGAGCAAACCTAGTGCGTCAAGACCTAACATAAACGAACCTTTGCATCAAGTCGAATTAACCTTAGATTTAGGTTTTCCCGGTGGAGTCTTTCAAGAAAGATAAGTTTCCACAATGTCCCTATGAGAATTTATCTGCCTATTGGTGTGCAACTAATATCCACATCAACAAAATTGACATTAGCTCATAAGCCATGATAATATATATATATATATATATATATATATATATATATATATATATATATATATTATCAATCATTAGTAAACATCATGCTATCCATGCACATTAATCACATCAAAATTCTAATTAATGCAAGTCATTTGAATATGGATTCCCATAATAATCTTAGTAAGAATTCATTGAAATGTTTCCAAACCACAGTGTCAAAGTTGGTCAACCTTGTATTGAGAGAGCATGGAAGATGGGCTGCCCTTCCATCCCTCAATCCACCTTGGAGGCTGGTTGTCGTCCTTGATCAAGCCCGAGAGCACTAACAAGCCTCCCAACCCACAAAGCTTAACCCCCTATGAGTGGCATGTTTGATAAGAGCATGAAGACTACCTCCCTTCCACCAAGCCCAAGAGCACACATATGCCTCCCAACCCACGAGGCTTAACCCCCTATGGTTGGTGTACTTGATGGTTGGGTATGTCGAGCTTTCACCTCTTCTGAACTTGAAATGTTGATCGACCTTGTTTTGCAATCATTTTTCTAAATTTGAAATAGATTATTATACGAATCTATTATCCATATTCATAACAAAGGAAGAATCATAATTACTTAAGGATCATTAGTTGCTGCAAACATCATTATTGCATATACAATAATCACTATTGCATCAACACTTACAATAATCACTATTGCATGAGCATATATGTTAAAACATACTTCCCAAATATATTCTTGCTAATAATATTTAATCCAATAAATCTCTTATAATTTCTAATTCTTATTTCTCTTGTTTCCAATCTGCTTGATTGATCCCACTTGATGCCTTTCCCAAAATGACCCCACCTTCCTATATATCCTTCATTGTAGGATGAATTGTCACAACCCCATAATCATTGCAATCCTCACAAAAATCTCTTATAATTTTCAATCTTTATTTCTGTTGTTTCCAATCTTCTTGATTGATCCCAATTGATCCCAATTGATGCCTTTCCCAAAATAATCCCACCTTCCTATATATCCTTCATCATGTGGTTAATAGTCACAACCCCCATAATCATTGCAATCCTCACAAAGGGATGCACCCTTCCAAGTGCTGGCTTTCCTCAATGATTTGTCTTTAATTAATACCTTAACTACAGTCTCTATACCGCCACTTAATTAAATGGGAATTGCTGGATTTTTGGTTAATCCCATCTAACTCTTTTAAGAGCCCTTGGTTGCAGCGATTATATGAATGCTGCTAACATATTCCGGGCGTGGGCATGGCAGTAGGCGCAATAGATACCTTTATAATACAAAGGATTTTTGAGATCTTATTGAAGAGGCCTTCAATATAGGGGAATGTGGCAATCTGGAAGGCCCTGATTAGCTCGATTTTTGTCAAGGTTGAAAGCTCTAAGGATACCTTTATGATGATAACCATTGAGTATAAAAAACTTGGAACAGGTAGGATAGTTCTTGATCAATATGGTCCTTATCACAGATGTGATATGCTCGGGAGCTAGAGTGTCGAGGATGCCAATTTTTTTGGCAGGATGCTCGTGGGATGAAGGGTGAATCCAACAATCGATATGGGGTAAATACAACAGTCAATTGGGTGGTTGAAGAATTGAATAGCGAACACAATCTTTTATTTAATTAAATAATTTATATTGGATGGAGCCATGTGATAGCTACCGATAAATAATACCATTTAAAATCTTGGGATGAAAATTCAAAATGTTCATATCCAGCAGCATATCAAGTGGACGTCAAATAATAAATACATTGAACAAATCCCGCTGTCGATTCGAGAGCAGAAGAGTTAAACAGATGGCTTACGCTCATATCAAAGAACCGCAACAAGGCATAACCTTCATTAGATGGGGTAAAAAGAGAAAATCCTTGCATTGGTTAAAATAATTGACTTGTGTACCAATCGGTGCCTTTTCTTCTGCTTGGAAAGATGGTATGAAGAATGACTAATAAATGGATAAAGACAACAGCTCTTATTTTTGTTAGCTGGGTAATTTTTCAATATGCTTTTGAAACTAATGTTGCAATATTTAAAAAACTAAGCAACAAATTTTAATTAAGTTGGTAATGTTATAAATAATAAATGCTTCGACTTCTAGGTAGGCTTCTAGGAATTATAACCAATTGAAAATATGAAGATGCAAAAATACATCAAAACCAAAAACTGCCTTAGACGTGATCCAAACAGAAGATTATTTTTTGAAAATTAAAATCCACGTGTTAGATAAGTTTTTTATAGATAACGTTTGCCCTCAGTCAGATATTTCTTTTAATAGAAAGTCATTGTTATGTTGTCATGGTGAAATACAATTGGAAAGCCTATGAGATTTCTATTTCCTAACAATATTCAGAGTATGAAATAAGCTTTCCTCATTGTAATTGAATACTTTAACAGATAAAAGTAAAATGAGTTAAGAGGAGAAAATATATATATTCACCAAGCACGATGAAAAGTAAACATTGTAATACCCAAATTCGAAGAAATTGTTTGCTGGCTGACCACCGAGGAAAACGGTGCCATTATCCGGAAGGTTACAAAATAGAGACAATATGCAATCTGAGATATGTAGCCTACAGTATGAATCGTTCCTGAATAAATTACTATTTGCATCCGCCCAGTCATTTTCATTCAGACCACACTTAATGGAAACTCACATAATGATCTAAAAGTTCAAAAAAATTGCTCAACATTAAAAGGGATCAAATTGTTTGGCCTTCGTCACTTAAATAAAATCGCTTCTGTAGTTGACCAGTTCTGTAACACCACAACAAAACATGTTCTAAGAAATTATTTACCAATTATCAATATCACCAAAAAATACAAATATTAATGACAGCATAGTTGAATTCAAGCTTACTTTTCTAGAAAGCAACAACGAGATAATAGTCACCAATAATCAATTTGAAAAACAAAAAAGAAAATAATGACTGGTTTGAATTCAAACTTACATATTTTGTTGAACGCAACAATATCACAACTTTGGATATACTCGTTACATGGTTCAGCAGTGAGTTGATCCTCCACAAGATTGTCCACAGAAACAAGGTCATCCACGATGGTCATCATGATCTGCAGCTTCTTGATGCCATATCCTACAGGTACAAGCTTTGCTGCAGTACAAAGCCAACCATGTTTATGTGAATTGAGAAATGACACAGATGGGATAACAATAATAAAACCAGCAAATAAAAGTCAAGGAATAAGTCATACAAGCTCCCCAGAACAAGCCCTCCATTTGGATGCTGCGTACTGATTCCTCAAGCTTCTTCATGTCTGTCTCATCATCCCAGGGTTTGACATCCAAAAGAACAGAAGATTTCCCACCTGTTGATGTAATACGACACAGTATAAACAATAAATCCCACAATTACAGGTTTAAAGCATATATGAAGAATACTTACTTTCTTTCTTCTTAGTTTTAGCTTTAACAGATGCAGCCCTTTCTTCTGCTGCCTTCTTTTCCTCCTCGGTTTCTTCACCAAAGAGATCTACATCATCATCATCATCATCGTCCTCAGCAGGAGCCTGAAACCAAAAATGATGCACTAAATATATCATATTCACTCATATTAGTTGGTTAGTTTTGTATCTTCTATCTAGATAGTACTTTTATGGGAATTTTCACTACTGGATAATTTTCAAGCTCAAATATTCCACGTAGTGAAAAATCCCACAACAATACAGTATTTAAATAATACTGCACTACAGAAGCTGAAGCCCCCATTCCTTAATATCTACATGAGTGAAAGGTCATTGCTCATGTAAATTTGTCATCAAAGATGGTGACTTGAGTGTAAAATATTCAATGTGGTGAAAAAACCCACACAGATACAATATCTAAATAATTCTAAACTACAAAAGCCCCCATTCAAACCAACAACAGGTACCACATTGATAATAATTGTGAGATAAGAAATGTACACAGCCCCTTGAGTAACATGTTTCAAGCTTCATAACAAAAAGAATTCTAATAACAGTAATAGTAATAATTCCCATGTTTTTGTGCTAATCTCCAGCATATCTAACAGAAGCTGATAAGATAGTCAGATGAAATTAAAAAGGAATTTAAATTACATAGCGTAGATGCACATTTTGTGGACTTTGGGCCGCCAAGGACATTATCACCTTATTAACTGAACAATTATAGTTTTCCAAAAAAGAAAAATTATTCTTTGCTTAAGAAAACAGTTCCATATTCTTTACCATATTGGGATAATTTTATGGTGGGAGTTAGAACACCAGGTGGTACAAGCCATTGCCTATACCAAATAGACCATGGGAAAACATTGGCATGGATTTGATGTTTGGTTTGCCAAAATACAAAAAGGTGAAAGCCTGCATTTTCATTGTTGTTGATTGTCTCTCCAAAATGACGCATTTCATTACTTGTAAGAAAACTAGTGATGCAACGAATGTTGCTAATTTGTTTTTCAAAAAGGTAATCAGATTACATGGATTGCCCAGAAGTATTGTTTCAAATGTGGATACTAAGTTCGTAGACCATTTCTAGAGGACTCTGTAGAAGTTAGATGGTACAGTCAGCTTTGATTCAGATTATCATCCTCAAAAGGATGGTCAATCATCAAACTATAGTTGTGAAACAGAACCTTGGTAACATGTTGAGCTGTTTGGTTGGTGATAGACCAAAGCAGTAGGCTTTATTTAGTACTTGCAAAAGCTGAGTTTGCCTACAATAACTCGTAAACCTAAGTGCTATGAACACAACCTTCCAAATTGTACATGGATACAATCCAAAAGAGTCCACCAAGTTGAGGAGAGTGGCAGGTTTAGATAAGAGGGGTGTTGAAGCAAAAGATTATGCAGAATACATGCAATAAATTCTTCGCCAAGTTAAAGGAGAATTTAGAAAAGAGTACAAAAAGCTTCATGGAACATGTTGATCACAAAAAGAGGGAACAAGAGATAAAT
>VDFB02271358.1:502826360-502862256 GCA_007258455.2 Sequoia sempervirens
ACACATTTCATCAAGAAAGTCTGAACAAGGTTTATTATTTACAGTCACTTACTCTCGAAAGAAATTCCTAAAAATTCCTATGAAACCAGATTTTTCCTATGCTTCAGAATAATGTAAAAGTGTTGAAAAATTGGTTTTACAAATAAAATGTCATTTCAAATACAACCCATTTGTAGATCTTCCATACAGAAATTTTCATTACTTAGACAAGGAAGAGACAAACAAAAATATAGTCGCACTTGGAGCTAGATATGATATCAAGTTTTTGAAATCACTGGAATTAACATCAGCAATAGTCATTAACATTTTGAGTAAAAAATCAATATATATTCAGAAATACAATCATTTGGGTTGTTGATACACAATGCATCGCTACGAAATCATAATTTTATTTTTGAATTTTTTAAAAAAGAACTTACAATAAGTGTTAAAAACATTTCTCTCTTGCAAATCATCCATTTCAGTTCCTCAACCTTTCTTTTTTAGGTGATATTTTTCTAAAGGGGGAGATCTTAAAACACTAGTATTGACATACTCTCTCTTCTACGCCTTAAATTCAGTACATAGATTTTAACAAAATTTTCGATCAGAAATTAAGAATGAAACTGACCACACTTAACATTTGAATGTTCTGTTTTTAGTTGTATTTTTTAAAAATTCTTTAAGGGAAATAAAGGTGTCCTACTCTTAACAACTGCAAGATGATAGATTTTATGTTTATCAAAAAATGAGCAGAAAAATCACCTGCACAATGCTACTTGCCTTGACTTCTGTAGATTTTGATGAAGTACTAGTCCTCTTTGCAGGTGTGATCTTGCAAAGACCAATGAGTTCAGACAGTAATAAAGTCAGCCATGCTTGAGAAATGATAATGGCATTTGGCCCATGCTTTTCAAGAATTTGTGTAAGAACATTTGCAGCTGAGGACCTTGTGCCTTCAACAGAGTGTCTTCCAGAAACCCAACGTAAAAGAATTCCAGACCATTGTTTACTTTCTTCAAGAGAGAGAGGGGATCCTGTAGTCCATAGCAATTCTATTGCTTTCGCTAAAACTTCTTGAACGTTCTGATCTGTCTGTGTCTGTTTGGAGATTTCCCTGATCAGCTTAAGGCCTTTGTCCATTACTATCTTTTGTGCATTAGTGCTTCTTTCTATAGTCACAAAAAATGAGGAAAGTGCCATGCGTACAAGAGGGATATCTTGAGCTTTACAAGCTTGAACAGCCATAGCAAGAAGAGATGAACTCCATTCAGCTCCAAAGTCAACTACAGGCACACTTTTATCCTCCATAAGTAGTCGTGCAATCAATGCTCCATGCCACTTCACAGTCCGCTCAGGTGCCACTAATGAAGTCATAACAGCAAGACCATCTCTATCAAGCTCTGCAATCTTAGATCGATTAGAACCAGATGCCGAGGCCCAACTAGCAAGTGCCCATGCAGCCAATGGCACTGCAACATGCCTACTTTGCAAATCATCCCAAAGCCCAGGATAATCAAACTTTTCATTTGAGGCAACAGTGTTGGTAGAGCCTGATGGAATTGAAACATAGGAACTGCTACTTTTTGCAGATAATTTTTTAACAATATAATGGTCTGACAGGTGGTTACTCAAGAAAGAACATTGAGTGGAATATGAATGAGGTAATATATAGTTACTCCAATGCCTTAAATATGGAAACTCTAGCCTAGAGAAATCATGGAATCTCGATAACCCAATAACAGCTGTGCCCCCAAGAACCTTAATACCAATACCCCGCATCCCTTTCCTGTCATCATCATCATCATCACCATCACGTGGCTCATCTAACTCTAGTCCACCCTCCTCAATGACCTGAAGAGCTGCAGCAATGTCTCTCAAGTCTGCACATTCAGGAAGCCTGGGCCTGAATACTTTCTTGTTGGGGTTATCACAGCTGGTTGTAACAATATCCATGATGGCAGCAACAAGCATGCTTTTTCCTTTTAAAACTTCCCCATTGACATGTAAGAGCTTTGTCCTTTTTGACTATATAAAAAACAAATAGAGACTTAGAATGAAACCTTCAAAGGCTTTCTAGTAAATTGCTAAATAAGATATGTTTCTCCATATGAAGAGTAAAGCATAATTATGAACATATATGTACAATAACTAATTAGCAACTATAAATAAGAAAATGTTTAACAGCTTTAATGACATATCTACTTTGTTAGGATGAAAGAAAGTACTAAAAAGTAGAAGAATGGCAGATATTTATATGGTGATATTTCAAAGTTGATATTACCTGCAAGTGAAAATTCATCAGGATGACTCGACATTAAATTTGAGAAAAAATTTAAGACTGCCATGTTCTGACAGAAGTTCTATCAAGGCCTCTTCAGTTGTTCATGAAATGGCTGCAAAAACTTAATTTTCTAATGAAGAACAATCCCAAACTTCCACTATATACAATAGGAGATACAATTAGATCAATATATCAGTATAATTATAATACTAATAGTCTAATAGTTAATATAAATTCATTGTCTGTTGAAGACTTAAGCGCTAATAAAATTGAAAGAACAAAGTTGATCCAAATTGTGCTTCAGCAGGTGATGATAAGATTTGGGAGCAGTCCACTTGAAAACTTTGTAAAATTGAATTTTGATGGTGCACCTAAGGCAATCCAGCTAATGCAGGTGCAAGATTTGTTTTAAGGAGTGAAGATGGTAATTTAATGAATGTTGTTTCACTCTTCCTGGGTGTTAGAACTAGAAATGAAGCAGGGAGGGAAGTCATGGTACCAAGCATGGCTGCAGCGGCTTCCAAAGGAGTGCAAAAGTTAGTTGTTGAAGAGAACTTCCTACTGGTTATTAATGCACTTCCAAAGGGCTCCTGTCCAAATTGGAAACTTAGGCAATATGCAGATGAAGCTCTTCACGAGAATCTAAGTTCTCTTAAACCATGTTTCAACATTGCAAGCCAAAGGCAAGTGCTGCTACTGATTTCCTAGCTATAACTATGGAGTGGATCAGGCTCCCATTAGTGCTCTCTATAGTTGTTGGGGATTTTAATCCCTATTACAGTCAACAGATAGACTGTGATGATGATAACTTAAGACTGTGTACAGATGACAATCAACTGCACTTGCAAAATCTATCTAACAACATGTACAAAAGTAAATAGAACAGTATGCATCCACAAGATTTACACAAGACACAAAGACTTACATGGGAAACCCTTTCGGGAAAACCCATCAGCAAAAGACATTTACAATTATAATATTTAAAATCAAAACCCATTCAGTACAACAAGGTCTTTGGAATCTTTTACAGTCTCAATCTACAATATAGTCTTCTTAGCTTCTACAATGGTTCTAATGCTCACACAATGTATAATCAGCACATACCTTTTTAGCCTATACAACTGAGTGAGTAACCTTGGCACATTCGTACAAAAAGAATGTATAGACATATTCATAGTAATATGATATATCAACCATCTAACCATCCAACCAACCCATAGAATACTAAAATCATGCAACTATAATTCGACCATACATGACATCAACATACCACATAAAACACCAAGTGTGATACCTCCACAAGGATAAGCACCTAGTAAACTCTATCACTACCGCACACTACAAACCAATAACAACCTTAACACTGTTAATATACATGTATGTTTCCAGGATAACCACCACTTCCAGCTCCTCACTTGCAGTTTCTCACACCAACATAACATTACTCCTGACTGTTTGCAGTACCTTATGCCATCTTCCAGAACATTATCCTAGTCTCAATTGTGTCACATGAACTCTAGTTATGCCACATGTACTTCTGCATCATTGTTCATGTTCCAACAAACACTAATTACATCTGCAGTTGTGAGTTCTTCGAATGTCTTGTAGTTGTTGTCACATAACCAACACAAGTGAAACAACATTATCATATGCAAATCAATATGCTTGTTAACATTATCATATACAAATCAATATGCTTGTTGTTCCACAACATTTGTAACTTCATTGCATATCACCACAATCAAGTATGTAGAAAGACTCTTCCTACAAGGACTCTCTGTAGGTGAATATCACCCAAGTCCCAACATTCAGCCCAAGTACCAATCAAGTGACCCATCTGCTCTTAACTTCTTCTTGAACACCCACTTGCAACCAATGGGTTTCCTATCCTTGGGCAAATCAACCAAATTCCAAGTTTTACACTACTTCAATGCCATCACTTCCTCATCCATGGCATTCCTCCGAGACTTTCTTTTTTTGGAAGCAAGAGCCTCTTCCACAAAACTTGGTTCACTATTAGTACAAGCAACAGCAAATGCACAATGGAAATCTGGTGGATTATACTTGTTAAGTGATTTTCACTGCCTTGTAGACTTTCTCACAGCTACCAGTGAAGAACTTCGTGCAACACCTGCACCCTATTCTTCTTTAGAGTCACTACCAAATGTACTTGCTTCTTCTTCTCCTCAATTGTCTTGTCCACTTACCTATTCAATTTTAAATGCACTTTGTTACTCCAATTTTGTTTCAAAATGCATCTTTTCTTTCTCATTATCCTTTGGCTTTCTCCACCAACTGAGACTCTAAGTTTCCTAAATGTAACATCACTCAAATAGAGAACTTTCAAGTTTTCTGGATTCCAATGCTTGTAGGCTTTCACACTTTCACTATAAGTCCCTACACTTTCACTATAAGTCTATAATCAATAAAAATACACTTTTGAGCCTTAGAATCCAACTTAGATCGCCTCTCCTTAGGCACTTGAACAAATACCTCATAGCCAAAGGCCCACAAATTAGTAACCACTAATTTTCTTCTAGTCCACATTTCATATGGCATCTTGTTTTGCAAGGCAAAAGTAGAATACTTATTCTTCAAGTAGCCCAAAACTCATGTCCTAGGCCTATACTTATGCTTTGATCCAGCAAGATTCTATTTAACCTTTCAACCACTTTGTTCTGCTATGATGTGTACGGTATAGTCCTTTATTTTACAATGCCAGCATGCATACAGAATACATCAAACTCTTTAAAGTAGAATTCACCGCCATTGTCTTTCATTAGTACCTTTATCTTCTTACTAGTTTGATTCTCAAGAAGAGTTTTAAACTCCTTAAACTTGAGAAACAGCTCAAACTTCCTCCCAAGAATACCAAGAACAATCATCATTGAATGAAATAGTATAGAGACTTACCAATGCATGGGATATTCACAAAACCAAACGCATCACTATATATCACCTCCAAAATCTCCTCTACTCTAGTGTTTCCAATGTTAAACTGCACTCTGTTCTATTTTCCAAGCACATAATGCTCACAAAAGTCAATACCAAGAAAACCATCAACAAGACATTCTACCACATCTTTACTCGCCAAGGTTTTCAAACCTTTTTCACTTAGATGACCCAACCTTAAATGCCACAATAACCCTGATTGAACTGTAATAATATTAGCACAACCAAATAAAGTCAATGCATCCAACCTATATAGAGTACCATGTCGCACTCCCTTTGCAAGCACCATATTACCTCTAGCTAATCTACAACGTTTTCCATCAAATGTGACATGAATTTCTGCATTAGCCATTTTAGATACAAACATAAGTTTTCTATCTAAACTCAGAATATGCGGTACATTTGAGAGTGTCCTTACTCTACCATCCATGAAGGCAACCCTAACTTTTCCTCGACCGACTATCTTCAAAGAGTTGCTATCACCGAGTAACACCTACCCATCATTACTCTTGGTATACTTCGAGTAGCACTCCCTATAAGGTGTCATATGAAAAGAAGCCCCTAAGTCAATCAACCAATCATCATCACCAATAACATTAGCAGAAATAAATGCATCACTACTATACTTGTCATCCTTTGATAAGGTCCTTCTTCTTGGACTTCGACTTGCAATCCTTCCTTATGTGACCCTTCTTGCCACAATTCTAGCATTTTACTTTAGAATTACTATGAGATATAGACCTATCATTACTCTAGGACTTCTTATCTCTAGTCTTCTTCTTACCTTTCTTCTCCTTTGACCTACCTCTAACAACTAGGGCATTAAATGAATCACCATCCATGGACCTTTTCCTAATCTCCTCACTTAACAAAATGCCAATAGCATTTGTCAATGCAAGTAATGTTGCACTACTTATAGACATTATAAAGTTTTCCTGTGAATTTGGTAAGAAACAAAGTAACACAATGCAATTTTCCTCTTCATCCATTTCAACTCCTAATTGACACAAGTTGACTTCAAATCATATTAAAGCTATTCAAATGATCAATAACTAAGTCTCCTTTCCTCATTTTTAAAGATTATAGCTCATTTTTCAAAACAAGCTTATTAACAAGACTCTTTGACTGAAATAACTTACTTATCTTCTTCCACAATCAATTTGCAATCTTTTCCTCAAACACATTCATCAACACAGAATCTAATTGACATAACCAAATTGTACTCCTAGCTTTCCTATTTAGTTTCACGCAATCTTCATCAAACATACTTGACATTTTGGTTGAAGTAAATATCGCAGCCCACCCAAACAATCTTCCATAGTTCAAAATTCTAACCATTGAATTTGTGAATTTCAAATCTTGACATGTTAGCCATATATTTAATGTTGTTCTAAAATTTAAAAAAGTCTTTCAAAGTCTTCCTTCCTTTCTAGTTATACACAAACTAAAACAAACCAACCATTATTAGGGTTTACCACTACACATGCTAGGGTTTGTACTCCAACAAAGTAGTAACCACCCAAACAACAAACTTGTGCTTTGATACCAAATGTTGGGGATCTAACCCCTATTACAATCAACTAATAGACTCGAATAATGAAAACTAAGACTCTATGTATAGACGACAATCAACAGCACTTGCAAAATCTATCTTACAATACAGATGTAATGTCCCTTTTTGCAAAATTAGGCCAAGTTGCAACCCAAAACGCACATCATACATTTTCATGGGTTTTGGGAATTTTGCATTAAGGAAATGGGATTAAAACTATAATAAAGAGGGCCTCAAGTAAAGTTAAAATATTAAATAAGATCTCTTGCTTGTAATTAAAGTTTATTTTAAATGATTCCTCTCAAAAAGGTCATGAAGGAAATTTGAAGAATTATGTCTTTTGGAGGAAAACTCTATTTAAGAGAGGCCAAGCACAAAGGAGGCATATTGATCAACCATTCTATTTCTGATTTCTACTTCTTGTTGGAGCATTGGACTTTGGTTCAATTAACCTGAGAATGAAAATTCTCTAGGTCTGGAATTGGAGGATGAATACCCCTGATTTCCATCACTGAATTAGTGGACGAAAACCCTTGATTCAAACTTGGGCCAATCTCATCCAATGATCATATATGAGCTTCAAGATGATAAGCATATTGAATTCATGGTAAAATCCCTGTGAGTTTGCACAAAAGATATTCTTGATAACTTTGTGGCTGCTCTCAAAGAGTCGATTATCTAAAATTGTAGCAGCATATTTGTAAATACGGAATTAGCAAGTGAAAATTGGTCTATTTTGACAGTGATTTCCAATCGTCATAAGACAATAATATTCCAAGAACTGTGGTGATGCAATTTGTTCATTGCAAGGTCTAAAGTGGTAGTGATTAATATTCAAGAGCCACAATTCTTATGACTATAAATCTGCAATAGCTATATGACTATAAATCTGCAATTCTAAATATCAGTGATCCAAATCCTTCTTCATATTCCAAAACAACAATTCAAACTCCTCTCAGCGCTTCCAATTTGGGCAAGGCTTTCAAGGGATTTTTGTATTCAAGCGCAACATTTCATATTATCCCTAGCACTTCCAATTGTGGGAGCTATAATTCAAGCCTGCAGTTCATTGTATGTTTAAGGTTTTAAACAAGTCAAAAGTTTCAAGGCAGATTTAATAATTGTCTCACGATATTCCAAAGAGATTTTCAGTGACTTTACAGCAGATTTATTTCAGAATCTAGTGCTGCAAAAGACATACATTCAACCCCAACAGAGCTGTATAATCAGTGATTTTGTGCTAATCATTATATGTAAATCAAATAGTATAAAATATTTCATCCAAGATATCACAACAGAAGTCAATGAAGCAGTATGCATCCACAAGATTCACACAAGACACAAAGATTTATGTGAGAAACCCTTTCAGGAGAAAACGTACCACCTAAAGACATTTATAGTTATACTATTTAGACTCAAAACCAATTCAATATAACAATGTCTTTGGAACTATTTACACAGTCTCAATTTACAACATACTCTTCTGCAATCACTCTAATGTTCACAAACCAAACAATGTACAATCAACACATATCTTTTCCACCTATATGACCAAGTGAGTAACCTTGGCACATTCATACGAGATGATATATAGACATATTCATAGGAATATCAACCATCTAACCCTCCAACCAACCGATGCACTACCAAGAGTCATGCAACTATAATCTGACCATACATGATGTCAGCATACCACATGAATAAACACCTAGTAAACTTTGTCACTGCTACACAACATGAATTACAACCTCAACATTGTTGGTGTACATATATGTTTCCAGTATAACCACCACTACCAGCTCCTCAGTTGCAGTGGCTCACACCAACATAACATTATTCATGACTGCTTGCAGTACCTTGTGCCATCTTCCAAAACATTATCCTTCTCTCAAATTGTAAAAGAACATTGTTATCATCTAAATACTTAATAAGTTAATTCCATCCAATTCTAGAAAGGTTGAGAATTATATTTTACTATACACAATCATATTTACCATTATTATATAGAAACAGAGTATGAGATTAATGATGATGGCCATGTCTAATATTATATAATGAACTTTCTATGTAGATTTTCCTGTAAACAGTCATGTTGGACTGTGACCATAAAGTACAATAAATCTGGTAAATCAATTTTTGACAGATTATCCGTTGGAAATCGTGAAGATGCTTGTGAAGGCAATTGTCATCTTATTTTTTTCATTTGTAGTGGTATGGCAAACACTAGTTGACAAGGTTATGAAATACTTCCACAGTCATAACAAATAATACAACCTGAAGGAATCAAGGACAACTATAATACTGTCTTAGTCTCTGAATGAGAGTCTGTAGGAACTTATGTACAATATAAAACATGACGATACAGTGTTTTAAAATCTGCAAAAGATTTCCTTCCTTTGAATTACCTGTTCAATTCAATGAACTTCTTGGCGCACCCATTACTAAGAGGATTTTTAGAAGACCCTTTGACTGGATATGTTCAGTGGGATGACAATTTACTATTTGAAGAAGCTTATAGAGATGAAAAGTTAAGGGATACAATGATATTAGGTTGTGGCACTCTAATTTAGAACAATACTTGGGATCTCATTCCTCCATTCTCATAAAGAAATGACATTGATTGTTGTTGATTGTATAAAGTTGCATACAACCCCCATGGTGAAATAAACAAATATAAGGCAAGACTGGTTGCTATAAGCTTTAAACAGCAAAATTGTCGAGACAATGGCAAACCCTTTGCTCATGATGGTCGGAAGATACACCAGATGGATGATAAAATGCATTCTTGAATGGTGACCTCCCAGAAGAAAATTTATATATCGTAACCAAAAGGTTTTGAAAAACCAAACAAAGAAACTTATGTATTTAAACTCAACAAAACTTTGTATGGTCTTGAACAAGCTCCAACAATTTCATATGTAAAGTTTAACAGATTCTTTCAAACGCTTGGATTCTCTATTTGCTATTCTGACAATGATCTATTCATTAAAATTAAGGATGGACATATCAATATAATTTAGTTGTATGTGGATGACTTAATCGTTACGAGTAGTCTTAATTTTCTAATCCACAAGCACAAAAATTAATTAAATCAATCATTTAAATTGATTGATTTGGGTTTCCATCATTGCTTGGGAATGACTATATTCCAAAACTAACATTCTAGTGTCATATCTCAAGCAACATAGGCACATGAACTACTTCAAAATTTGAAAACGATGGGTTGTTAACTGGCTGTTACACCTATTGAAGTAAGTGTTAAATTAGACCCTAAACCATCATGTGAAAAGACCAATCCTACTTTATATAGCCAATTAGTAGGAAGTTTGATCTATCTTACTATATTTAGACTTGATATTACCTATCCAATAGGTTATGCATCTAGATTTATGCAAGATCCATATGTGGATCATTGGAAATTGGCAAAAAGAATAGTTAGGTATATTAATGGTACACTTAATTATGGTATTTACTATTCCTACACCAGCAATGCTAATTTATTTGGTTATTATGATGTTGACTATGTTGGTGATTCTATTGATAGGAATTTCATCTCTGGCTATGTCTTTAAATATGGTGCAGGTGTTATCACATGCAATAGTAAAAAGCAATCTACCATAGCTTTTTCATCTACAGAGGCTAAATATAGAAGTGCAACAAAAACAGCAAAGGAATCAATCTGGTCTACCGTCTAAAAGATTACTAGATGAGTTTCATATTGGTACTAATGAAAGTGCAACTTTATTATGTGATAGCCAAAGTTGTATGGCTTTGCCAAGGGTCTTGTTCAACAACAAAGAACAAAGCACATTGAAACATATGCACACTTCAATCAAAAAAAAGTTCTCAATTGTGAAATTACTTTCCAATTCTGCCACACTAATGACTAATATGACAAAACCTCTATGCAAACCTAACTTATATAAATTTTGAACATTGTGGGGTCTCAAGGAGTTGCCGTTGAGAGGGAGTGTGCATAACAATGACACCTCCTAATAACTAACTTTGTATGTAAGATCCACAGGCATTAGATAAAACCTAAGGGAACATGTAAGACTTATTGGCATTGTATGTAAGACCTATTGGCATTGTATGTAAGACCTATGGTCACATGTAAGAACTGCAGGCACTATATGTAAGAAATATAGGCATTATGTATCTTTTCCTCTAGAATCCTCCTTGCATTTGTAAAAGCATTTTATGTAGGACCTATAGGCATGTGAAAGACCTACAAGCATTGTATGTAAGACCTACAGCATTATGTAATGTAACAAGAACCTGGGGAGGTTCTTTTGAGGACAATTTTTAAAAGGGCTCAAACAAGAAACTCTATAAGACCTCTTTTTTAGCATCGTTTTGAGAAAACTGGGACCTAAATTATGACGAGATTAATCATGCAATCTGAAATGCATGATCTTCATCTTGGTATATATTTTATTCTCATTGCATGCTTGACAAAGTCATCCTGCATTATTGAAGAGCTTTGTCTTTTCTTTTTATAAGAAATTGATAACATGAACTAAGGGGGAGTGTTAGAGCATAATGTTTACTAAGGATCCACATTTAACATAAGTGGGCCTAAATAATATTTTCAAGGCTCCAATTATAAGGTGTAACCTTACAATATATTAAAAATGCTTAAGGCATATTAAAATAATAAGACTTAATTAATTAATCTTGTGTATTGTTATGAAATGTGATATTAACTTCCTCAATGGATGTAACTCGCCCTTTTGGCCTATATTTTAAGGAATCTCTAGTGAGGGAAATGAATATGTGAGAATTAATTTTGGCAAATACATTATTGTTCATGGCCATCGTAGAAGAGAGATTTGTGTTGTAAGGTCATTGCTTAGAAGGAGGAAGGGATTGTAAAATAAGAGGCTCTTGGATGTCTATACTTGACAGACTTCAATTAAGTTTTTCTATAAGAATGATTCTTGTGGGGTCTTTTACTTTTATTGTTTTCCCCACCATATTCCTTTGCATTCAAGTGTTATCTATGTTCTTTATATTTTTTCTACAAGTTTTATCTTGTATAATTTAATTTCTTGTACAAATTGATTATCATCCCTATCTAGATCTTGGTTTCCTAAAAAAGTGTAACACTCATCCCTAACCATTGAGCTTCTAGCTACCTATCGATTACATTTCCTAATGACTAGCATTTTGTTACATGACCAAAGCCATCCTTATGTAGATATGTTGAAGTTGCAAGGTATCTACACAAAGTTATGCAAAGTCCTACATAGTAGCGCACGACGAGCACTGCACTCAGACATGCGCTAGACACATGATGACAAAAAATTGCACAAGGTGATGTGTGGTGGCACACAATGAATCAATGTATGGGATCATGCACAATAGCACACAATGACAAGTGTTGCATGAAGCATCACAAGTGCTTGCACAAGAGCACGAAGGGTTGCTGAGATTTGCATAGTAGTCTGTTAAACAACAAAGGTGCTTGTGAGGTACTAACGGTTGTTGAAGCTTGCACGATGATACATTGTTGCAAGTACTATAATGTTCATCTTGGCACTATACTAGCATAAGGGGGTTTGACTTGGTATTGTACTAGCACACAAGTGTTTGCATCCTGCACAAGATAATCCTAAGGTTCTCCATGTCGTCTCTTGCCTCAAGTTATGCCAATCAAGTGAAGCAACAAGATAGGGACAATCAATTATGCAAGCACCAACATGAAGTGAGCGATTCAAATGGCATTGGCGTGAGACAATTCAATGATCTTCATGTTGCATAGCTAACACTAATGTGTTGCACTTATTTACTCATCTGCAGAATGCTTGTCAAAATAAACAGATGTGGCATAGTGTAGAAACCCTTGTTTCCCCTGTTTCTCAAATCTGACCGTTTTGTTTGTTTTTCTGACGTTTTTGGTTTTTTGGTGTTTTTGCATAAATAATGAAGAATGCGATTTTGCAAAGAATTTGTAATAAATTCAACTTAAATGCTATATCAACAATATTGATAGAAAATGAGAGATCTATTGCTGGCTAATCATTTATTGATCCTCCGGAAACATTACATTGAAGATCTGACAACATGCAACTAAGAAAACAATATTATTTAAAAACCTGGTTTTGCTGTTTGCAGTCACCAGAATGATGAAGGAAAGGCACGACTCCCAAGAAGATTGCTTTCTCCTCCTGCCAGATGATGGCGAATAAACCCTCAAGTGCCTGCACCTTAGGAAATGAAGCTTCAGAGGGAAAAAGGAAGGCGTTTCTCTCTGTTGAAGAAGTACGGCTCTAGGAGATGGTATGGCCCTGCTGTACAAGTACGGCTGACAGCAGCAACAGCATTTAATGATAGTACGGCCCTTCTCTCTGTTCCCAGATCTCAAAGATATATGCGCCTAACTGTTGAAAGCTCTCCTGAATGAAGATCTCTCTGAAACTCTAAGATATAAACCTCGATGAAGCTCTGTAACTTCTTCTGAATGAAGAAATCTCTTTCCAGCAATAAATCAGATGTTATTTCACACCCTCTGAATCGCTCTCACTGGAGATGGCTCGTTCCCCAATGCATTCGAGACTGAAACCCTAAGTTTCTGTGCTCAGACCAAACTTGATCAATTTTCAATAACTCAATATATCATAATGGCTCGAATCCCAATGCAAAACCATATATCTCTTGAAAAGTGCGATTTCCTTAAAAATAGGGAATATTAAAATAATTCGAACTTTTACATTTAATTCTTCAATAGTCTTCAGCCACATTTTTATAATAAAATATAATCGACAAAATGGCCCCTTTCTGATGATGGGCGACCCCCTTCACTGAAATCACTTAAGTTATAATAAAATATTATAACTTTATATTATAAACTCCAATTAATTAATATTTAATTAATTCAATTAAATATTAATATCTCTCTCATTATTCATCCGATGCACGAGCCGTCTGAAGCTGTCGACTGAGGAAGTGATTCTGAACGCTATCAATCCATACTGCTAAAAATAGCAGGGGTCCCACGCTGAGTGCTGAATAAATTCAATTAAATATTAATATCTCTCTCATTATTCATCCGATGCACGAGCCGTCTGAAGCTGTCGACTGAGGAAGTGATTCTGAACGCTATCAATCCATACTGCTAAAAATAGCAGGGGTCCCACGCTGAGTGCTGAATACTGCTAAAAATAGCAACTCAGGCTAGAAGTGTCTGAAAGAGCCCGAACGAAAGCCAACTAATCAAGTACTGACAATCTGAAGCTGAGCCAAGCTCCATCACGACCCTCTATCCAATCTATCAGCCTACAAGGGTCACATAATAGGCCAATCCTGTGCTCGGAGAGATGTCAACTAGAAGGGGACATGACACATAGAACACTCCAACTACAACAAAAAACTATTGTATTCACAATTAGGTGGAAGTCTTTAAGAGACCCCCCTGTGCTTGTATCATTCACACAAACAAATTGACTACCAAGGGAAAATTAAGTTGTGGGATGCAAAGTAAGTGCAACCTAACTTGGATGTTACCGCTAGCCAACAATCTTCTTTTTTGAGAAGCCAAAAACCCAAAATTGTTTTAGAGGTTGTGCTACCAACATTCGTTGTCATTCCTCTAGCATATCTCCATCATCTAATGTCAATGATTGAAATACAACAACTGAAATATATGCTCTGATTTTTGCAACACAGTTTTATGTCCTACTTTTCTGATTTCAAAATTCTACTCAAACCCTAAGTTGCTGATATAAATTTCTGAGCTTAAACATGCATTGGCAGCAGCATTTAATCTTCCCAATGACAACAAAAATCATAGCAGATTTGTTTAAACATGAACAAGTACGTAACCAGCACAATGAATCACAAAAACATGCCAAATTCTGATAATCTGAATGGTTGGTTTGCTGCTACAAATCAGACGTACTTATGGATGCAATAACACTATGAAATGGGCTCCAAACATGCCCAGCAACATACAGTAGCTTGCTGATATGAAGAAACCCCAAAAGATGCAATGAAAATGATGCTCTATCCTAACCCTAGCTCGGCGAACTTGCTCCAGCTCACACAAATGCAAGTAAAATGCAGATATATGATGATGAATGACTCCAAAACCTACCACAAGGGTGCGCTGGCCTGCTGATCTGACTGTAGGGTTTGCAACCCTTGAAATCATGCAAAAACCGTCCAAACTTGCCACGATTCACCCCTCCAAACCTGGTCGCTCCTCTTGCAACTTGGGTGCCTTATCCTAGGAAGAAACCCTAGGTCAAATGCACATAGATATCACTTCCCTCAAGTCACCTAGGCTGATGTAGAAATCTGAGCATGAAATCTAGCATAAAACTCCATTGAAGCACAAGTGAACCTCTGTCATGAAGTCCTCCATTCTAGGTTTTTGTCCAACTCCTCCAATATTCTCAAGGGGTTACGTCCTTGGAATAACTGCCAAAGTGCAGATCAGAAAAGCAGAGATAATTCGCATGATGTAAAAAGCCTCCAAATGATGTTGTATATATATCAAACCTCCTTATTACCCCCCAACTTGGCTGACCCAGCTTTAGGTGCCAACCTTATATTTTAAATTGTTTTTTATTTTATTTTAATTCTCTAAATTCGGGCGCCGCTAGCAAATCAATTTTTATTTTTTTTATATTCATTTTTGCCCCCTTATTTCTCCAAAAGGGGCCGCCCAAACCCACATAAACATAAAAAATATTTTAGGCACCAAAATTCAAAATTAAATACCATTTTCTTCCTCCCCCTTGGCCGCAAAAATTCAATAATAATAAACTATTATTTTTGCTTAATTTTTCCTTGTTTGCTTTGAGAAGGGACATTACAATCCTCCCTTCCCAAAATTGTTTGTCCTCAAGCAATGACAAGCATACCACCACCTGGATCCCATATCATCACACTACCATATGTATTGAAATTAAGGAGATAGATGTACCTCAAGGAACTATCAACACCAACCAACTCTCCAACTTCGAAGGATTCCTCACGAATGTGCAAGATGCCCCTTGTAGGTGCACAGAACATATAAATCAGAACAGCAACCTCCCAACTGAAAATCGGACCCAAGTGAATGCAAGTATCATCGCCAATGTCATGTGATGATAAAGTATCATTCATATGCCATTCCCCAATGATGGAGTGATGATCCAAACCTCTCCAAAGCACCCAAACAGCTGCTGTCCTCAAAGTGGCTTGTAGGATATCCCTGTACAATAAGGCAGAACAGCCATCTCCTAGCAAAGGATAAAGTGGATCCTCATGAACTAGGGCAGGAAGGCCAAGATCCTCATGCTTTCCCCCAATCCCTATGACATAATCTAGTTGGAACACAAGCATTAGTAACTCAAAACCAAACATTATAGCAGTACCTCCATACCTTATGTCAAAGTGCAGCTTCACCTCCCAAAAATGCCCAAATAAAGCAAGTGCCTCTATGGCATGCATCACAAATCTCTGAAATGGGGCAGCCTCCAATGCTACCAAAGAATCAATATGATGCACTTCGTCACTAACCAACTCTTCATCTTCAAAAGAGATCAATGAATCAACACAAATTGAATCACTTATGCCTCCCTCTCCATGTGAATATTTTGCACTAGTGGCTGATCCACTAAGTGTATGCTCAACTTCCCTAACCTCCTCTAGGATTTTGGCCTTCAAAGGCCCCTCAAACAAAGGCAACTCATGATGCAAATCAGGTATACGAACAAAAAATTTTGAATCATACATTTCCACTTGTCCACCCAAATCTGCATATTCTTCTAGCGTGCTTTCTTCAAGAGACTTTTCCTTTGTTTGCTCCTCCACTAAGCATTTTTCCCTTGGAAGAAATAGAGATCTAAGGTGTGACTCCCTTTGCCTCCTTGCTTGATCTAGCTGGTTACAACGTTCCTTGACCTCTTGCAAGTGTTGTTTTGCTTGGGCAGCCAACATCTTTGCTCTCCTAGCTCTTTGCAACCACCCATCACACGTATCTTGTGTCTTCTTCACATTTTCCATAGTATGGTATGCAAATCAGAACTTTTGTGGCTTGGATCCACCATACATTCCTCATTTTTAACACTCACATCTTGATCATTGGGGGATCAGTCAACACCATTCCCCTCATGTGACATGGCTGCTATCTCATGGTTATGCACAGAAATATGACTGCTGTCATAAAACAGAAAATCAGAACTTATGTCATACTTCTTTGTAGTGCCTTCGAGGGACTCAATCAAGTCTTCATCCTTTGTTAGTTGTCCATCGCCAAGTGCTGATCCAAAAGGTGTATCTAGCTGAAAGTTGCATGTCTCTCTAGTTCTGATAAGGCTGTCCTGAACCTCCATCCTCTTGGCTGCCATGCCCTTTGGTAGATCCTTATTGATAGCTTTCAACATTATTTGTTTTCCTTTTGATATAAACTCTAACTCCATCCTTTGGAAGTCTTAAACATATCGACCAAGTGATTGTAACCATTGGATTCCTAACACAATCTCGGTTCCACCAATGCCGACTCCATAGAATTCATCAACCAATGAATAGTCATCCAATTGAATGCCCAATTGGGGTATCTTCCTAGTGCAACTCATCTTGAATCCATCCCCCAACATGACCCTGAATCCAGGAAACTTCTCTACTTGCAATCCTCTCTTAGCCACAAAACCTTCATCAATGAAATTGTGTGTTGCACCACTATCTACTAAACATGAAACCTGTTGCCCCCTCACAATTCCCCTCAAGTAAAAGGGATGATACATAGGGACAGCTGAAAGAAAATCAAAAGTACCTTGTGCCTTAGTATCTAGCTCCAACTGTGGCTCCTCAAGGTCTCTCTCTGAAGTGGTGTCTTGAACTTCATCATATTCAAGGTCGGGAGTGACCTCAATGTAGTGTACTTTGCCTTTCCCAAGGCATCTATGTCCTAGTTCCCATGGTTCTTTGCAAGTGAAGCAAAGTTTCTTCCTCCTTAGGTCATTCCTTGTATCAAAGTCCAACTTAAGAGGTGTGGACTTAGGCTGGTTATCACTTTTCTGAAATGGTTTATCTTCTCTAAAACCTTTCTTTGGTGGTTGAAATGGTGGAGGACTAGTGTCAAGATCAAGAGCAAGCTGAATAGCATCATCAAGAGTGTTAGGCCTATGTGCCTTCACCAAACCCTTCAACGTATCATTCAACCCTTCCACAAATAACATTGTCACCCTCTTTCTTGTCGTATCAAGTACCATTACAGCAATCTATTGGAACTCATTGATGTAAGAGTCCACATGTCCCACTTGCCTCAACTATGCCAAATCTCTGTAGTAGACTTCCCCATCCTTCCAATCAAACCTTATGATGAGCTTGTTAGTTAACTCCTCATAAAAATGGACCATATTATGGTTTTGAGTCACAAGACCATGATGCCACCAATCATAAGCCACTCCCCCCAGGTGCATAGTTGCAAATTGAATTGCATCCTCTTCTGCCATAGGTTTGAGCTTCAAAAATGTATCTAACTTGTGAACCCATGCTCTAGCACTTGTCTTGCCATTAAAGTGTGGAAGAGGAACTTTATTCAATGCTTCTTTGTACCCCTTGTATTGCTTTTGAGGGCGCCTTCCTTGCTTGCTTCTTTTCTTATTCCTTTGCTGGTCTATGTATTGGTGTAAGTTGATGGTAGCTCTAACCACCTCTGGAAGTGCTAGGTACTCATCATAAGCAGCCATTATGTCATCATTAACATGAGTATTTTCTTCTTCCTCGGGTGTAGTCTCCACAAAAGTGGGCCGAAATGGCCTATCCGATACTGTAGCAGTGGCTCTCCCGGTATAGGTTGCTGCTCTACCCATGTTATTGTTGTTAGCACTGCTGTTTGCTCTTGGGGTTTGCCGGTCAACCCTCAAATCTCCAATCGCAGCCACGATTTGCTCTTGGAAAGTTTGCAACACTTGTTGTTGCTGCTGGGCAAAAGCATGCAAAAACTCTCCCCATGGCTGACCATTCCTTCTTGATCTATCTTCACCCATTTCTTCTCGCTGTCTTGTCCTTCCTTGGTAGTGAAACTGAAATGGCGATTGCATGAAAGTCCCTTGGGCTGGCAAAATCCAAGCTCTGATACCACTGAAATATCCCAACTAAAATATATGCAATTTTTCTGATTTTTGGAACACTATTTTATGCCCTAATTTTCTGATTTCAAAATTCTGCTTAAACCCTAATTTGCTGATAGAAATTTCTGAGCTTAGACATGCATTGGCAGCAGCATTTAATCTTCCCAATGAAAACAAAAATCATAGCAGATTTGTTTAAACATGAACAAGTATGTAACCAGCACAATGAATCACCAACATGCCAAATTCTGATAATTTGAATGTTCGGTTTGCTGCTACAAATCAGACTTATGAATGCAATAACACTATGAAATGGGCTCCAAACATGCCCAGCAACATACAGTAGCTTGCTGATATGAAGAAACCCCAAAAGATACAATGAAAATGATACTCTATCCTAACCCTAGCTAGGCGAACTTGCTCCAGCTCACACAAATGCAAGTAAAATGCAAATATATGATATTAATGACTCCAAAACCTTACCACAAGGGTGTGTTGGCCTGCTGGTCTGACTGTAGGGTTTGCAACCCTTGAAATCATGCAAAAACCGTCCAAACTTGCCACAATTCGCCCCTCCAAACCTGGTTGCTCCTCTTGCAACTTGGGCGCCTTATCCTAGGAAGAAACCCTAGGTCAAATGCACATAGAAATCACCTCCCTCAAGTCGCCTAGGCTAATGTAGAAATCTGAGCATGCAATCTAGCATAAAACTCCACTAAAGCACAAGTGGACCTCCATCGTGAAGTCCTCCATTGAAGAGCTAGGTTTTCATCCAACTCCTCCAATATTCTCAAGGGGTCTCATCCTTGGAATAACTACCAAAGTGCAGATCAGAAAAGCAGAGATAATTCGCATGATGTGAAAAGCCTCCAAATAATGTTGTATCTATATCAAACCTCCTTATTATCCCCCAACTTGGCCAACCCAGCTTTGGGCGCCAACCTTATATTTTAAATTGCTATTTATCTTATTTTAATTCTCCAAATTTGGGCGCCACTAGAAAATCAATTTTATTTTATTTTTATTCGTTTTTCTCTCCTTATATTTCCAAATGGTGCTGCCCAAACCCACATAAATATAAAAAATATTTTAGGTGCCAAAATTCAAAATTAAATACTATTTTCTTCCTCCCCTTGGCCGCCAAAATTCAAAAATAATAAAATATTATTTTTGCTTAATTTTTCCTTGTTCGATTTGAGAAGGGACATTACAATGATAATGATGATGCTCTTTATGAAGAGCACTATGATGATGAATTTTGATTTTATTATTTTTAATATTCAATAATAAATATCTATCATGACATTCAAGTTTGATAAATTGTATTCTTTGCATTTTATATGGTTATGTGAACTTAATTCCCTTTTTTAGGAATACAAGTGTGTGTAGTATGCTTGCACAAAATTTTTATTTTTATTTTTTTTGACAAATATACCCAAAACATACCCAACTCAAAAAAAAAATGTCATATCGGCATACCTATGCCAATGCAAGTAGCTTAGGTAATATAGTTTTAAACTGTATTTACCAAAGCTTAAAGTATTGGCAATAAAAATGGTATTTATCATGTGACTAGTTTAATAACATCCAAACCTTGGTGCAATGCCAACAATAGGATATGTTACCATGCAAGGGTAGGATCTTAACTATAATACAAGAGAGTGTTTTGCATAGTGAGGACAAAATTGTTACTATGTTTCCATATCTAACAATCTCTATTTTCATTAATATTTTGGAAAGAATGTAATGCAATTTTAGTCATATAACTCAAAACCTAGGGAGCTAGCCACAACAAGAAATGTTTCCATGCAAAAGCATGATCCTATATAATCTAGAGGAGAGTAGGTGCATCTTGAGGCCCAAACTCTTACTAGATTTCCTCATTTCATAGTTTCTGATTTCATCACTAGAACTATATTTTGGATGATCAATTTGTACAAAATTTATCCATAATTTATATAATTCAAAAGGAGTTGGCAATAACACAATATGTTTCCATGCAAAGGCATGATCCTAGATATCTCAAAGACAGAATGTGGTAATGTACATCTAAAGGCCTAAACCATTAATAGATTTACTAAACTAATAATCTATAGTCATTCCAATTTAAATTTTGGACAATTAATTCATAATTCTAGCCATAATTTCATATTAATTTAGACCCTAGGAAAATAGGAAATACTTTCATGCAAGGGCATGCTCCTATACCCTAGAAGAGAGAGTGTCTTTAAGACGTCAGCTATTACTAGATTTACTAATTTAAAATGTTATTGTTTATTGCTATTAATTGTATGTTGTTAAAAGGTTTCATGTAAATCTAGCCATAATTTATTACCTAGGGAGCAAACAACAACAGGAAATGTTTGTACACAAGGGCACGATACTATATAATCTAAGAGAGAGCATGTGTATCCTAATGTCCAAACTATTACAATATTTACTAATCTTATAATCTCTGGTTCAATCACTGTAAGTTATATTTTGGGGAAAAATGCATTATTCCAGCTATAATTTTATATAATTCAATCTCTAGGAACCTTTCAACAATAGGATATACTTCAATGCAAGGGCATGCTCCTATATAACGTGGAAGAGAGCATGTGCATCCCAAGCCCTTAACTGTTACTAGATTAACTAATTTTAAAATTTCTGTTTTTGGTAAGCCAGCCTCCTAACCCCACAGCAGGTTGAGAGACTTGAAGAACTGAAGGAAGACATAATGTATCTTTGGTTTAAAACGAACTAGATAGTAAAAAAGGATACTTCGCCTCTTTGGCTTGAGGTATGTATTTTTTTTATTGAATATTAATGGAAGGGAGCTGTTCCCTATGGCAGCAACTTACTCAAATATACACACAAATATATATATATATAACATGAACACACATATATGTATATAGATTATATACTTTCTATGTGTGTGTATGTACATACATATAACATGGATGCATACATACCATGCATGCATGAATGCATATATATGACAAATGTGTGTCTATAATATAATTGATCCTCTGAGAACAGATCTAAGCACAGGGATGCTCCTAGTTACCCCCAAATTCTAGAGGTTGCATGCATTTCATATTCGAAGCATTAGAGTTTCACAGTCCATTAAAGTAGATTTTTTAAACCTTCTTTTTCCTATTTGGAGAAAACAGTGTAACAATTTTCATGTCAATGTTTAGGATCACACTCCATGATCCATCATCGAGATGGTTTTAAGTAATTAGTCGCTTTGATGTCAAAAAAGTTACATGGTTTTCACCAAAAAGAACAACTTGAAAATTTTGTATTTTTATATTATTTGAAAAAAAAAATTGTATAATTATAGCCGTTTTATATTATTGACCATGATTTGCATCATTTGAAACAATTGTATGATTCTAATCATATTATATTAGTTTGCAAAAACAATAATATCATTCTAGCCATAATTTGGATATAACATTATTTTGAAAAGTCGTATGATTCTAGCGATAAATTGGGGAATTTGTACAGTATTGATTCACATGATTCAAGCCATAATTTGTTTATCGTTTGAAACCCTAGGGATCTGGCAACAACAGGCACCACAAGCGTTAAGATTTCTAAACAAGATGGACAGGATAAATATAAAAGGCCAGATAATTGTGAGGCTGCGAACCGCGGGAGATTGGCAACATGAGACCATTTTTCTATCAGCCCTCGGAAGTTATTTCTAATGAAAAAAAGTCGTTAAAGAAACAAAACAAAAAGGTTTTTTAATACAATTGTGCTATATTATATTTGATTTCTGATGTTTCTTTCAAGCTTGTACTAGAAGCCTCTTCAGGAAAGTAATTTAATATTAAAAACATAATTAGGAATTGCGGAAGCTCAAACTGTATCAAATCCTTACATTTTTGGCAGAGTGGGGATGTATGGAGTAAATAAAGCGAAAAAGATGAGAAATGGCAAGTGGCCTGGCAAGAACCGCTTCGCATGTAACAAAATCCGAAATCAAAAAGGAAAGCGCCCTGGCTGCCTCAGCTTGCGTGAGCGGCGGCGTGGAAGGAGATGAAAGCGTATCAAACAACCAATCGACCACCGCCCCTCCGCCAGCGGCCACAATGGCCCTCCTCCTGCTCTCGTTGGCCCCCGCCAGGTCCGCCAGCAGCGCCGCCACTCTCATCTTCAGCCCTAACTTAGCCTCCTCGTTAGCAGACGACAGCATCGACCGCAGCGACTTCAGCAGCACTGCCGCCGCCACGCCCGTCTCCACGCACCGTCCGTACATAGACGCCGCTCTCTCCGAAATCTTCGTCTTCGCCTCCTCCAGCTTGTAAAAACCTTCCTTCATTTTTGCCCTCACCTTCGCCTCCGCCTGCTCGTTCGTCAATACAAAGGCTCCTCCCACGGCTGCGGTGGAGAGCAGCCCGGCGGAAAAATAAAGCATTGCCTTGCGGGGCGGAGCTGGAGACGGTTGCGCCAAAATGGAAGGAGTTTTATGAATGGCCACCGTGCTTGTCGCCGCTTCATTTTTGGTTCCCCCTGATAGATTTCGATTTCTGGTGACGAATTCTTTAATTGGCTTATAGCGCGCTCTTCCGATCTTAAACCACTGCATTTTTTAACTTGTCCTATGCGAATTTCATGTTTATTGGAGCTTTGATGTGCTTGTGGCAGGTTACTACGCTTTCAAATCCGGCCCAGCTGCCTTTTCAGAGACTGTACAGGGATTTTATAGCTTTAGAGCACAGTTCACAAGATTGGTAGAATAATTTTGCTTTTACACGATCTGAGTTCCAAATTTAGCACCCGCTTCAGCTCCTAATATGCGATTCGTTCTTTTGAGTTTTTTTATTTTAGACCAGTTATCCGTAACGTAAAGGAATCAAAAAGATATAGGCTATTCGTCCTAAGATCTTTCAAATATTCTTTACAAGACGTCCACGGAGGATATCTAGATTGATCAATTAATTACGCTCGAGGCCTAACCTACAGTAGTAGCGAGATGAGAAGAATAGTTCAGAGATTTTAATTTTAAAATAAATAGTTATATTAAATAAAAAAATAATTTTATGTTAAAATAAATAAATAGTATATATTAAATAAAATAATTTTATGCTAAAATAAATTAGTTTTAAGGTAATATGAATTTATTCTTTTTATTAATATATTTTATTGTTATGTTTTTTATGTAAAAAAAAATAGTGTTTTTTTTTAAGTTTCGGTTTAATTTCTCATTGATCATTGTATGGTTGTTTGGTTTGGAGGATGTTATCATCTAGATTGATAAAGTTTTTATGTTGGATTTTGTGAACATAATATTATCATAGGTTTTAGTATTCAATTTTGTCTCTCGAGTCTAATATAGATTATCTAGCAAAAAAGAAAAATCCTTAATTTAATATAATTATAGGCAAAATAAATTCTTAACTTAAAATAGTTATGTGGAAAATAAATTTTTAAGTAAGCAAATTAAAAATAAAAGTAATTTTGCATTCTGTATAGGAGGTAATCCTTGGTTTGAATTTTTTTAAAGAGCGTTATGTCGAACAATGGCAAAATTATTGAACAACTGTGGCACTAGGGTTTCTTCGAGAGTAGCTATAGTACATGGAAATGCCTTAACCAAGGCGTCTGTGGATGGGGCCAATGGCAGAAATTACATGGCATCGCAATAGAATATGCAAAGAGTGTCGTTAGTCACCCATATGAGGGTCTACATTGCAAAAAAGAAGGCTCCTTCAGGATCATGGTAAGTTGTGGATGTAAGGCTTCTCTGCCTAAAGCCAACAACACACTTGGCGACATGGGTGGTATGACAAACAGTATGATACATTTGCATCCAATACACCCTAATACTCCTCCAAAGTCCAGTAGTTGTGGGGTCTTTGTTGGGCTTAGATTCGTGGAGATCGGATTGGCATCTTCGGAGGATGCAACTCGACCTACTTTGGTGTCCAACGATTTGCTTCCTAAGTAGGGTTTGGTCGATAAGAAGACTTCTTTTCTAGAGGCGACCAAATCTAGAGCCTATTCCCCCTTAGATTTGTCACCAAAACTAAAGAATTTCATAGGTAACAAATACAAGAAGGTTGCTCACAACATTGAAAATCCTTTAAAATTAGATTTTGATGCAAATTTAATAAAAGAATTGCGAGAAAATAAAAAAATGTTTACAAATAATGAGTTAATTGAAAGATTTTGTTATTTTCAACCATGTGTCTTCCAAACATACATAACTAGATCTCAAAATCATGGTCGCCTATAATGGAAGGGAAAATAGAAATTTATCCATGTGTTAGAGGCGTTATTATTGTGGTTATTGACAATAGGGAAGATAAAAACACCATTCTAAACTATATCTGGTTGTGGGGACAAAGCATGCTAATGTTAAAACCATGACATCTGAATTTCAATCCATCCACTGAATCATTTTTAGTCATGTCAGTATGGGTACGCCTCCCAAACCTTCCCCTCCACTACTGGTTTGAATCTTATTTTGCAGCAATTGGGAACTCCATTGGCAGCTTTGTGTCAACAGATAAAGATTTAATAGATTTTATTCACACAACTTTTTCTTGGATTCTAGTAGAATTAGATATGGCCAAAGATCTTTTGGTAGAAATTATATTGAATGCCAATGACCAGGAGTGGCTACAACCCTTAGATTATGAAGGATTAACATTCAGGTGCAGAAAATGTTACAAAATGTGCACTTGGTAGCAAATTGCCCGAACATAAAAATGCAAACAAAGAGGGAAGCCTCATGGTGGAAGGACACTTCCCCCAAACACTACATTGTGGACAATTCCCTTAAAAGGCACAATTCCCCTACAAATTTGGATGAAAAAGATGACCTTCCTTCAGAACAAAAGGTGGAACAAAATTTGTTTTAGGAAGGTACCTCAGGCAACTTGGACTTTCCAAAATATAGTGGTAATTCCTTCTTGGAGCCCTCCCAAAATGTTGCCATAGCCTTAGAGGATAAATCTTTTGTGGACTCATTGGAAGGCATGATTTGTCATAGCCTTAGAGAATAAATCTTTTGTGGACTCATTGGAAGGAATGATAACACCTCCACATACTCCTCCCAATCTCTTAGAGGACATAAATAATGTAGATGGAATCAACAGTTGGCACATAGTGCAAAAAAATAAGAAAAAGGTTGCTCATAAAAATGAGGAGATATGTAACAAAATGCAATTGAGGTCTCACTTCAAATCTGGGGTTAAGACGACAACTTAATTTGAGGAAGCTTAGTTCCACATGTTGATAAGCAAAATGGTCACCAGGATTTTGTACATTACCTAGTGTTTGCAATGGACATGTATGTCCATAAAAATATATGAACTTTATTTTTTGAATAATGAATGGAGCAATCCTATGTTGCAACTTATGTATCAAAAAAAAAAAATTTAAAAAAGTAAAAAATGCATGATATATGATCAACAAATTAAATGATGTGATTTTTGAAAATAAAATAAAAAAATTCATGTAAATATCTACTATTCTTTTTAAAGCAAGTCATGTCATGCTCATGTACATAAAAAATTAAAATACAATCCACATAAATTTTATAAAAATTAAAATTATAAAATAACTCTCAAGTAAATAAAATAACTCTTGAATGAGTAAAATTAAAACGATTCTATCCAATACACATATTGGCATCCATTGTATATATCTTGAGTGCCAACCACTATGCATTGGTGCTCTTGATTTTGGTTGACACCAACTAGCACTTGCACCCCAATAAGGTGCAATACTTACGCCGATAGGTTGAGCCCACATTATTTACGGCTGTGAAAAGCAGTGGACGACGTGAAGAAAACAATGATCTATCTCACCTATCCCTCTCTACCTCATCCTCCCTCCCTCCCCCTTCTCTCTCCCTCTTGCTCTCTCCTTCCCTCTCTATTTCTCTCTATATCACATATCCCTCTCTACCTATCCCTCCCTCCATCCTGCTTATTTCTCTCTCTCCTTCCCTCTCTACTTCTCTCCCTCTCTCACTTATTCCTCTCTACCTCTCTCTCCTTCCCCCTCTAATTCTCTATATCTCCCCTATCCCTCTCTACCTCTCCCTCCCTCTCTCTCTCTCTCACTCTCTCTGGCTCTCTTTTTCCTTCTCTACTTCTTTCTATCCCACCTCTCTCTCCCTCCCTATCTCTATCTCATTTATCCCTCTCTACCTCCCTCTATCCCTTTACCCTCCTCTCTCTCTTTCTCTATCCTTCCCTCTCTACTTCTTTTCCCTCCCCTCTCTCTCTCTTTCTCTATCCTTCCCTCTCTACTTCTTTTCCTTCCTCTCTCTCTTTCTCTATCCTTCCCTCTCTACTTCTTTACCCTCCTCTCCAATTCATTCCAAAAACAACACTTCCTATACAACTTTAGTTTTTCATTTTTCTATTTGTTTATTGTTTGGATTTTATAACACAAAACAAATTTATTTATTTTTTAAATTTATTATATTATTTTTTATTTTATTTAAAGAATCATTTTTATTTTATTTATTATATAAATTTTATTTTTATTAAAAATTTATATATTATTTTATTTAAAGAATCATTTTTATTTTATTTATTATATAAATTATTTTATTTTATTTTATTTATTATATAAATTATTTTATTTTATTTTATTTATTATATAAATTATTATTTATTTTATTTATTATATAAATTAGTTTATTTATTATTTTATTCCTTTGTTTCATTACCACTGCTCACAATATTTGTGAGGAAGGATGATATCTCCAAACTATTTGACATACGAAATTTAGAGCAAAAGCATTTGGGAAAGTTTGTTTGGTAATACTTACTCAATTCCTCTATTTTATTACAGTGTGCAGCGGATTCTTCATAACTACTGTGAATTCCTCCACCTCCGCAAGATCAACGGGCTCCCCCGATTTGCTCTCCCACACAAATTCCTGCACCAATCGAGCCACCACAAGCTTAACATGCAGCATAGCCAGCACTATTCCTGAACAAATCCTCCTCCCCACACCAAACGACATCAGCTTTATCTCTTTACTTCCCGTCATATCCACTTCATCACATAGAAACTGATTTGGCCTAAATTCGTTAGGATTTTCCCACACTTGGGGATCATTACCCATTCCCCAAACGAAAAAATTGATCAATGCATCCGTCGAAACATCATACCCACCAACAGTGCACGTCTCTGTAACTGCGTGTGTCAAAACGAATTGCCCTGGCGAGTGGCGTCACAGCGTCTCCTTCACCACAACCTCCAAATACACCATTTTGTGCACATCCTTCTCTTCCACAGCTCTTTCCTTACCCACAACCTTCACTATTTCTTGGTACACTATGCTCTAGATGGCTTCATCTTTCACCAAGTTTGCCATCGTCCATTGCAGGGTAGTCAATGTGGTATCCACAACAGTGAGACCAAACAAACTCCATTCAACATTCAAATCGACGACAATTTTTTTTCCGACACTTCTCTTAGCGTCAGACTAGGGGAAATGTTGGTGGGGTTCCTCCATGTATAATAGCCTATCGGCTAATAATTTGGTTGAGGCCATAGCTCTATTATGGGGCCTCAAACTAGCATGATCACATGATTAGAGAAGCATAAAGGTTATCAAACATAGTGTAATAGGGTGATGTAAGTTAAAAATATTTGTTTTAGAGCTATGGATGATGGTAAGTATATTTAAAAATATTTCTTTCAAGCATATCAAACATAATTGTAATAGGGTGGAAAAGTGGGTTACAAATCAAAATGTCAACTAATTTGTAACATGCCCAATGTTTTGCCGATTATTTTTACCTAAGTTTAACCCATATGTGAATAGTTTAAGTTAACCAACACATAGCAATAAATTTTTTCCATAATTTGCATTTCAATAATAAAGATGCACATTCAAAATAATCCCATTTCAAATTCCCATTGCATTTCAATAATAAAGATTCATATTTGAAATAATACCATTTCAATTTTCCATTACATTTCAATAAAGTAACATTACATAATCCCAAGTAATGATTACATTTTCATATACATATTTCATAAAGATATAAGATCATGATTACATACATAGCTTTCAATAGCTCAATGGAATAAAGTACAATTGGTCCAGATGTCCTTGCTGGCATACATCCTCAAATTTTGATTGCCTATTGTATGAGGGAGAGATTCACCCAAGTGCTTTTCCTCCAACCACAGATGTACTGCAGTCCCCCACACACCTACCTAACTGGTAAGATGGCCCTACCCTTCAACGAAGATTTTGGTCTGGTATCCCTCATAAACAATAATAGCCTACCTAATCTTGGTGTTGTGTCCTATATAACTAGAGCTACCATACAGTGGATACATGCCTACTTGCATGACATTCCCAACCTAGTTTATACAACCCTGGCCCACAATGAACCAATAGTGTAATCAATGGAAACTTACACTATGTAATGTCCCTTCCTTAGGCGTTCAGATCTAATGTAGAGGTTGACCTATTACGAGGGTTCTCGTAGGTCAGCAGTATGGATAGGGGACCCATTTTGAGGTTGTGGAACCAAGCCGGGAGTTGTTTGAGCCTTTCAGAGTCGAGTTCAGTTGATTAAAAAAGGGATAAATTGGAAATAATAAAGTTGGCTTTAATGGAATAGTGAAAGGTCAATAGTAACAACAAATTAGAAAGTGAATAGTGAAAAGTGCACCCCCATCCTAGAACTTAAGCTGTTTTAAAAGGGGGCCAAGGTCACAATGTAAAATTAGACACTCAATGTTATTTTATGAATTTTTAGGCCAAATAGTAACCCCAAAAAGGGTTGACCCCTCTTGGTGAAAATAAAAAGGCATTTTTGTCTACTTTGGATTTATTCTTATGACTTCAATTTGAGAGCAGCAGCAAACTTGAGGGTTTGAAGAGCTTGGAGCTTCTAGGAACGCAAACTTCTGGGAGAATTTGGAGATTTGGATGAAAACCCATTTCTCCTGGTGACAGGATTCAACATCATCCAGCTTCAGTGTGGAGTTGGCAGCATTATTTGGGGTTATAATTGTAGATCAGTCCATTTGGAGGACAAAAATTCACATCAGATTGCAAATCAGTCCTTTTAGAGGACATTTCTACCATCTTTCAGCAGTTGCACGGGCAGCTGCACCTTTCTTTGGCATTTGGGCTTCAAACCCTAATTGCTAGGTGAAGTTTTTGAAGTTTTGGAGCTAAGAAGTTTCATATAGCAATGGCACAACTCCTCTCACACCTAGAAACAAAGTGGGTAGTCATTTGTAGAGCTGGGAGAGTTCGAATTTGTTGTATCAGGGTTATATCAGACCTGAAATTTTAGTTGCAGCCTTGTAAAAAGTCATTTCTTGGTCTTTGGATGAATGGGTATGTTGCAATTGACCCATATCTATGTAATTTCAATCTTTTAATTAATAGAATCATCGCATTTTTGGTTATTTTTCCTTTATCAACATTGTACATGTCATGCAATTCGCATAAAACTCCAAAAATTGAAAAAAATCAGAAAAAAACATAAAACACAAACTAAACAAAACCTATTATATACGTTGGTCAAAGACTTCAAGGAAAACCAAAATCATAACATTCAGATCAGATTTGAGGAAGGAATCTTTCAGTGGTATCAGAGCCATAATCATGCCAGCCTATTGGGTATGATTGTATTCAATTGGTGTGAAATCAGTTGTGCACCAGTCAATTTGGATTTGGTTTTTAGTTGGGATAGCAAAAAAGGTCATCATGGCAAAGTTGTTTGGAAATAAACAAGCATGGAAAGAAATTGAGCAAACACAATACAAGACCATACGAAAATTGCAACGTTTAAATGATTCACTTTCAAGGTTGGGACTCACTAAAGGATCATCCTCATTTTCCACTAGCAAAAACCCAACACCACAAGACAAAGAAGCGATGGTGATTAGCATATTTGAGGAGTATCTCATTCTTCCTCAACGTGTTAAGGAGAATTTTCCTTTCAAGGACTACATGGACATACACCTGAATCTTTTTCACAATACTGAGCATGCAAGGAAGGAATATCACACCATAGCTTATGAATTGCTTAGAGAATCTTCACATATGGTTGATACAACTCTTCATGAGAATGATTGGGTGTCTTCAAGTTCCAATGAGGTATGTAAAAATTTATATGATGAATTTGATAGACATGCTGATTTGAATCAAGAAGGCATTAGGATAGCCTTGGGTAATGATTTGTCTACATCATCCTTACAAGAGGTTTCACAAGAGACTCCTACATTAGAGGCTAGCATAGTTCATTTCAATGCTTTGGATAGCAATGGTATGAACTCTTTGGGTGATCATAAAGCATCTTCTAGTGTGATAGTTGATTCCAATAATTTCACATCACCTACACATGAAGAAAAATCAAAAGATAACAAAGAAAGCATTGGGAAAGAAGGAGATCTAAAGGTTCAAGAACAAGGAAAGGAAGAGGAATCACTTGCTTGTGATCTGCAGTCTACTAGTGATCATGTTCAATGCAAAAATCAATCATTATGTGGGAATCCTAAAAAAGTTAAAACTTTGGATCATGAGGAGACACCTATCGCACCATTGAGTCTTCATTGTGATCACCAAGTGGGAGAGATTACAGTCATGGATCAGCCCATTAGAGATGTTGTAAACATGATACCTAGGTGTGACACCTATTCTGAATTTTGCAACTATAGTTATAATCACGAGGTAGCATCCAAATCATATAAAATGACAATGCTATAGAGTCTTCCAATATTAGCACTGAAGTTTTGTGTGTTAAACATGAGGAATGTATTGTGGATTCAAGCCACAAAGGTTATGATTTTATACATCATACCAAGGTATATGTCAAGAGAACTCAAGTCTTGTGTGACGGTTGGTTACAAAGAGCTAAGAAGGAAAATTTGTTGGCTACCCAAGCAAGACAACACCTTAAAGAAATCAAGGAACAAGTCAATCACATAGATCAAGCAAGATAACGAAGAGAAGACTATCTTTGATCATTATTTCTTCCAAGGGAAGAATGTGTAGAAATTGAGCATGCAGAGGAGGAGCATCTTGAGGTAAGCAAACAAGAAAAACATGTAGATGAGTATGAACAAGAGTTGAAGCATGATGTTTGGGAATCTAGTTTGCATCATGAAGTTTATGAATTTCCTCTTTTGGAGAGCCCCTTGAAGGCTAAAAAAAATGATGATATGGGTTACACACTTGATGGATCAGCCACAAGTGCTATATCCATTCGTGTGGAATGGAACATTATTGGTTTCATTATGGTTAGTCATGCATCATCTCCAATGGAAGGATAATTGCTATGGACATATGAAGCATTTTGCTTGAGAGAGCTGATTAGGGGAACTAGGTGATTTCTTACTAAGAAGATCTTGCATTTTGATAATTGTTGGTTTATCTTGCATACCACACCTTGGAGTTTACTAGTAAAGAAAAACATATTAGTTATGGAGGAGTATGAGGGACAGCCTCATGATGAGACTAAAGAGCATGATCATGAACGACCAACACTAGAACTAGTAAATGAAGGTAACAAAGGTTCTAGAATCTCTTATCTTTTAGGTGCTCCAAGGTACAATCCATTTGTCTTTGAAGGAAAATTATTTGGTTGCAAGGTTTTGGCACTATGTGATAGTGGAGCTACACATAACTACATTGATGATGGTTTGGTAAAGAAAAGAGGTTTACATTGTGAAGATTTTAAGGGGTTTGATGTGACTATAATAGATGGGCTTACTATTCTTTGCAAGAATAAAGTGAGTAAGCTTGGCATTATCTTTAGTGAGTACACTCTTTGTGATAAATTTTATGTACTTAACTTGAAGGACAATGAAGTTGTAATTGGTATGCAATGGCTACATTCTTTACAAAGGGTCATCCAAGATTTACAAGAAATGGAATTGAGTTTCCTACATGATGGGAAACACATTATTATGAAAGCTCTCAAATATACTTTGCCTCATCAAATAGCAGCCAAATAAATGATAGCTTTGGGTCATGATTTGTTTCATGAAGGCATACATTATGCATGTGAAGATAATTGTATTGAACCAACACTTGATAGGTATGTTGAAAGGGATGACAAGTTTTTGGATTGACATGACATTATATCTGATTTGTTGAAGGGTAGCAGCTCTATGGTTCTACTTTCTCATGAGCTTAGCATGCTAACGCCTTTGGAGGACATTTATTTGTGGTCTACTAATGATGACATAGAAAATTGGAGTGTTGGATATGGTAATTCTGTCAAAACACAGGGCGCTACACAATCTAATTTGGTATATCAGATTTTTGAAGGTGTGGAAGAAACACAAGAGAAGTGTTATATTTGGCTAGAGAGGGAAAAGAAAGCTAAGTTATTTGTTGGCCATGCAAAACAACGTCTAGAGATGATAAAAAGAATGAGGTTAGAAGCTTTGTGCGCTCATCTTGGGCTAGCCATTGATGTTGTGCATGAGTATGATTATCATGATGAAGGTAACTCATTTTTGCATGAGGTATTAGTTCCATTTGGTGAGCTAAACCATCCTACTCATGATTTTGATGGTGCCTTCTTATGGGGGTACATGGATGATTTTATAGTTTATCTTACATTTGTTCCTTTTGTTAGGCTGGGTCAAACCATTGAGTTGACACCATTTTATATTGATGAGAATTCCATAAGGGAGTGTGTGGATTGTTTGCTAGACTGTATTCTCTATGGTTTGTTCATACCTCTTCATTGTTGGATATTAAAATGTGACTTTAGTCTTGTGCAGCAATGCTGGGAACAATTATGGTGATGGAAATGACTATGTATCGATTGAAGGCGGAACTAGTGATAGTATCCTACCTTCGTACACTTGAACTGGCACAAATCATAAATACAAATTGCATATTGTTGTTTTGTTCCATGAGAGCAAGATAAGAAGGATGGAGGGCAACTACAAAAAAATATCAGTTGGATAAGCCGAAGTGAGGAAAGAAAAAAAGGAATAAAGCATGGTATTTCTTATCCACATTTGCACTCCTTCAAAGAGGTTTTGGAGCTGATAAGAACAAACCACTTACAAATGGGTAGAGTTAGAGGCATGGCTATCCAATTGGAAGGGAAACAAGGAAGGAAGATTGCTGATCCATAGACTTTTGAGTAGGCACAATCACTTCTTGCATCAGTCAGAAATTCAGTCTTGTATAGCAGCTTTTCTGAGGGCACAAGGTGACAAGATAAATGGTATAGTAGTTGAACAGATTGAAGAATCATACAATGAGGGTTTTTGCAGCCTTGTGGCATTTAGTGTTGAAGACTTCTTTGAGCCACTTCCACCCCTACTCACTTGGAAAGCTAATGAGACATGTCATTTGGATAATAGAATGGGGACTTCAGAATTTTCGGTTGTTGATTTTGGTGATAACACTCACAGTGGACCAGCCACTCAAAAGTTGCCTTCGATGGGTGCAGAAGGCATCCATAACTCATCTATGGTTATGTCACCGATTTGTTATAGTATGGCAGCTTTCTATTTGTTGATTGTTGACTTCATCCCCATTAATTCATTATGGGATAGTAGCTGTCCTATTTGGAAGCACATTCATGGGGTCAACAGGGAGTATGATATGGGTTTCTTTGACATATATGATGACCTGTATGACTTCATTCTCTCTTCAGACTTAAGTTATGACAGCATTTGGGGGCCTAATGAGTTGTTTCATGTGCATATGGGAGTTGATTTCCATGTCTTTTTGATGGCCTCCTCTTACAGATGGATGGTATGTGTTACTTGTATTATGGTGGATATCTATAGCCGAATGGGTAGGACGATTTGGGATCCAGGTATTGACATGGATGGTGCATTGGTACTCAGTGATTGCGGTGAGTTGCTTCAAGAGTTATGGTTATATGGCATGTATATTAGAGTGGAGCAACGGACTGGCATGCGATTGTTTAAGAACAAGCAATCCCGGGAAGGGAGGATTGTAATGCAATACCTTCCTTAGGTTTTCAGATCTAATGCAGAGGTTGACCTATTACGAGGGTTCCCGTAGGTCAACAATATGGATAGGGGACCGGTTTCGAGGTTGTGGAACCTTGTCGGGAGTTATTCAAGCCTTTCAGAGTCGAGTTCAGTTGATTAAGCCAGGGATAAATTGGAAATAATAAAGTTGGCTTTAATGGAATAGTGAAAGGTGAATAGTAACAGCAAATTAGAAAGGGAATAGTGAAAATTGCACCCCCATCCTAGAACTTAAGTTGTTTTAAAAAGGGGGCCAAGTTCACAATGTAAAATTAGACCCTCAATGTTATTTTATGAATTTTTAGGCCAAATAGTAACCCCAAAAAAGGTTGACCCCTCTTGGAGAAGATAAAAAGGCATTTTTGTCTATTTTGGATTCATTCTTATGACTTCAATTAGAGAGCAGCAGCAGACTTGAGGGTTTGAAGAGCTTGGAGCTTCCAGAAATGCAAACTTCTAGGAGAATTTGGAGATTTGGACGAAAACCCATTTCTCCTGGTGACAGGATTCAACATTATCTAGCTTCAGTGTGGAGTTGGCAGCATTTTTGGGGGTTATAATTGCAGATCAATTCATTTTGAGGATAGAAATTCGCATAAGATTGAAGATCAGTCCTTTTAGAGGACATTTCTACCATCTTTCAGCAGTTGCACAGGCAGTCGCACCTTTGTTTGGCATTTGGGCTTCAAACCCTAAGTGTTAAGTGAAGTTTCTTGAAGTTTTGTAGCTGAGAAGTTTCATACAGTAGTGTCACAACTCCTCTCACACCTGGAAATGAAGTGGGTAGTCATTTGTAGAGCTAGGAGAGTTTGAATTTGCTATATCAAGATTATATCAGCCCTGAAATTTCAGTTGCAACCTTGCAAAAAGTCATTTCCTGGTCTTTGGATGAATGGGTATATTGCAGTTGGCCCATATCGATATAATTTCAGTTTTTTAATTAATAGAATCATTGCATGTTTGGTTATTTTTCCTTTATCAGCATTGTACATGTCATGCATTTCACATAAAACTCAGAAAACACAAAAAAAATCAGAAGAAACACAAAACACAAACAAAACCAAACTCATTCTATACGCTGGTCAAAGACTTCAA
>VDFB02271358.1:502862356-502879798 GCA_007258455.2 Sequoia sempervirens
ATATGATGAATTTGATAGACATGATGATTTGAATCAAGAAGGCATTAGGATAGCCTTGGGTAATGATTTGTCTACATCATCCTTGCAAGAGGTTTCACAAGCGGCTCCTACATTAGAGGCTAGCATAGTTCATGTCAGTGCTTTGGATAGCAATGGTATGAACTCTTTGGGTGATCATAAAGCATCTTCTAGTGTGATAGTTGATTCCAATAATGTCACATCACCTACACATGAAGAAAAATCAAAAGATAGCAAAGAAAACATCAGAAAAGGAGGAGAGCTAAAGGTGCAAGAACAAGGAAAGGAAGAGGAATCACTTGCTTGTGATCTGTAGTCTACTAGTGATCATGTTCAATGCAAAAATCAATCATTATGTGGGAATCCTAAAACAGTTAAAACTTTGGATCATGAGGAGACACCTATTGCACCATTGAGTCTTCATTGTGATCACCAAGTGGGAGAGATTACAGTCATGGATCAGCCCATTAGAGATGTTGTAAACATGATACCTAGGTGTGACACCTATTTCGACTTTTGCAACTATGGTTATAATCATGAGGTAGCATCCAAATCATATAAAGATGACAATGCTATAGAGTCTTCCAATGTTAGCACTGAAGTTTTGTGTGTTAAACATGAGGAATGTATTGTGGATTCAAGCCACAAAGGTTTTGATTTTATACATCATACCAAGGTAGATGTCAAGAGAACTCAAGTCTTGTGTGACGGTTGGTTACAAAGAGCTAAGAACGCAAAGTTGTATGCTGCCCAAGCAAGACAACACCTTAAAGAAATCAAGGAACAAGTCAATCTCATAGATCAAGCAAGACACCGAAGAGGAGCCTATCTTTGATCATTATTTCTTCCAAGGGAAGAATGTGTAGAAGTTGAGCATGCAGAGGAGGAGCATCGTGAGGTAAGCAAACAAGAAAAACATGTAGATGAGTATGAACAAGAGCAAAAGCATGATGTTTGGGTATCTAGTTTGCATCATGAAGTTTATGAATTTCCTCTTTTGGAGAGCCCCTTGAAGGCTAAAAAAAAATGATGATATGGGTTACACACTTGATGGATCAGCCACAAGTGCTATATCCATTCATGTGGAATGGAACATTATTGGTTTCATTATGGTTAGTCATGCATCATCTCCAATGGAAGGACAATTGCTAAGGACATATGAAGCATTTTGCTTGAGAGAGTTGATTAGGGGAACTAGGTGGTTTCTTACTAAGAAGATCTTGCATTTTGATAATTGTTGGTTTATCTTGCATACCACACCTTGGAGTTTACTAGTAAAGGAAAACATATTAGTTATGGAGGAGTATGAGGGACAGCCTCATGATGAGACTAAAGAGCATGATCATGAACAACCAACACTAGAACTAATAAATGAAGGTAACAAAGGTTCTAGAATCTCTTATCTTTCAGGTGCTCCAAGGTACAATCCATTTGTCTTCGAAGGAAAATTATTTGGTTGCAAGTTTTTGGCATTATGTGATAGTGGAGCTACACATAACTACATTGACGATGGTTTGGTAAAGAAAAGAGGTTTACATTGTGAAGATTTTGAGGGGTTTGATGTGACTGTAACAGGTAGGCTTACTATTCTTTGCAAGAATAAAGTGAGTAAGCTTGGCATTATCTTTGGTGAGTACACTCTTTGTGATGACTTTTATGTACTTAACTTGAAGGACAATGAAGTTGTAATTGGTATGCAATGGATACATTCTTTACAAAGGGTCATCCAAGATTTACAAGAAATGGAGTTGAGTTTCCTACATGATGGGAAACACATTACTATGAAAGCTCTCAAATATACTTTTCCTCGTCAAATAGCAACCAAATCAATGATAGATTAGGGTCATGATTTGTTTCATGAAGGCATACATTATGCATGTGAAGAGAATTGTATTGAACCAACACTTGATAGGTATGTGGAAAGGGATGACAAGTTTCTGGATTGGCATGACATTATATCTAATTTGTTGAAGGGAAGCAACTCTATGGTTCTGCTTTCTCATGATGTTAGCATGCTAACGCCTTTGGAGGATAGTTATTTGTGGTCTACTAATGATGACATACAAAATTGGAGTGTTGGATATGGTAATTCTATCAAAACACGGGGCACTACACAATCTAATTTGGTATATTAGATTTTTGAAGGTGTGGAAGAGACACAAGAGAACTGTAATATTTGGCTAGAGAGGGAAAAGAAAGCTAAGTTAGTTGTTGGCCATGAAAAACAACATCTAGAGATGTTAAAAAGAATAAGGTTAGTAGCTTTGTGTGCTCATCTTGGGCCAGCCATTGATGTTGTGCATGAGTATGATTATCATGATGAAGGTAACTCATTTTTGCATGAGGTATTAGTTCCATTTGGTGAGCTAAACCATCCTACTCATGATTTTGATGGTGCCTTCTTATGGGGGTACATGGATGATTTGATAGTTTATCTTACATTGGTTCTTTTTGTTACGCTGGGTCAAACCATTGAGTTGACACCATTTTGTATTGATCAGAATTCCATAAGAGGGTGTGTGGATTATTTGCTAGACTATTCTCTATGGTTTGTTCATACCTCTTCATTGTTGGATATTGAAATGTGTGACTTTAGTCTTGGTACAACAATGCTAGGAACAATTTATGGTGATGGAAATGACTATGTATCAGTTGAAGGCGGAACTAGTGATAGTTTCCTACCTTCATACACTTGGATTGGCACAAATCATAAATACAAATTGCATATTGTTATTATGTTCCATGATAGCAAGATAAGAAGGATGGAGGGAAACTACAAAAAAGATATTTGTTGGATAAGTCGAAGTGAGGAAAGACAAAAAGGAATAAAGCATGGTATTTCTTATCCACAATTGCACTCCTTCAAAGAGGTTTTGGAGCTGATAAAAGTAAACCACTTACAAATGGGTAGAGTTAGAGGCTTGACTATCCAATTGGAAGGGAAATAAGGAAAGAAGATTGTTGATCCTTGTCTACTTTTGAGTAGGCACAATCACTTCTTGCATCATTCAGAAACTCAGTCTTGTATAGCAGCTTTTTCCAAGGGCACAAGGTGACAAGGTAAATGGTATAGGAGTTGAACAGATTGAAGAATCATACAATGAGGATTTTTGCAGCCTTGTGACATTTAGTGTTGAAGAATTATTTGAGCCACTTCCACCCCTACTCACTTGGGAAGTTGGTGAGACATGTCATTTGGATAATGGAATGGGGACTTTGGAATTTTTGGTTGTTGATTGTGGTGATAACACTCATAGTGGACCAGCCACTCAAAATTCGCCTTGGATGGGTGCAAAAGGCATCCATAACCCATTTATGGTTATGTCACTGATTTTTTATGGTATGGCATCTTTCTATTTGTTGATTACTGACTTCATCCCCATTAATTCATTATGGGAAAGTAGTTGTCCTACTTCGAAGCACATTCATGGGGTCAACAAGGAGTATGATATGGGTTTCTTTGACATGTATGATGACCCATATGACTTCATTCTCTCTTCAGACCTGAGTTATGACAACATTTGGGGGCCTAATGAGTTGTTTCATGTGCATATGGGAGTTGATTTCCATCTATTTTTTATGGCCTCCTCTTACAAATGGATGGTATGTGTTGCTTGTATTATAGTGGATATCTATAGCCGAATGGGTAGGACGATTTGGGATCTCGGTATTGACATGGATGGTGCATTGGTACTCAGTGATCATGTTGAGTTGTTTAAGAAGTTATGGTTATATGGCATGTATATCAGAGTGGTGCAGCGAACTGTCGTGCGATTTCTTGAGGACAAGCAATCCCGGGAAGGGAGGACTATAATGTCCCTTCCTTAGGTGTTCAGATCTGATGTAGAGGTTGACCTATTACAAGGGTTCCTGTAGGTCAACAGTATGGATAGGGGACCCATTTTGAGGTTGTGGAACCTTGTCGGGAGCTGTTCGAGCCTTTCAAAGTCGAGTTTAGTTGATTAAGCTAGGGATAAATTGAAAATAATAAAGTTGGCTTTAATGGAATAGTGAAAGGTGAATAGTAACAACAAATTAGAAAGTGAATAGTGAAAAGTGCACCCCCATCCTAGAACTTAAGTTTTTTTAAAAATGGAGCCAAGGTTACAATGTAAAATTAGACCCTCAATGTTATTTTATGAATTTTTAGGCCAAATAGTAACCCCAAAAAGGGTTGACTCCTCTTAGTGAAAATAAAAAGGCATTTTTTTCTATTTTGGATTTATTCTTATGACTTCAATTTGAGAGTAGCAACAAACTTGAGCTTGAAGAGCTTGGAGCTTCCAGGAACGCAAACTTCTGGGAGAATTTGGAGATTTGGATGAAAACTCATTTCTCTTGGTGACAGGATTCAACATTATCCAGCTTCAGTGTGGAGTTGGCAGCATTATTTGGGGTTATAATTGTAGATCAGTCCATTTGGAGGACAAAAATTTGCATTAGATTGCAGATTAGTCCTTTTAGAGGACATTTCTACCATCTTTCAGTAGTTGCACAAGCAGTCGCACCTTTGCTTGGCATTTGGGCTTCAAACCCTAAGTGCTAGGTGAAGTTTTTAAAGTTTTAGAGATGAGAAGTTTCATACAATAGTGGCACAACTCCTCTCACACCTGGAAATGAAGTGGGTAGTCATTTGTAGAGCTAGGAGAGTTTGAATTTGTTGTATCAGGGTTATATCAGACCTGAAATTTTAGTTGCAACCTTGTAAAAATTCATTCCCTGGTCTTTGGATGAATGGGTATGTTGCAATTGGCCCATATTTATGTAATTTCAGTCTTTTAATTAATAGAATCATCACATGTTTGGTTATTTTTCCTTTATCGGCATTGTACATGTCATGCAATTCGCATAAAACTCCAAAAATAACAAAAAATTCAAAAAAACATATAACACAAACAAAACAAAACCTATTCTATACAATGGTCAAAGACTTCAAGGAAAACCAAAATCAGAACATTCAAATCAGATTTGAGGAAGGAATCTTTCACACTGCTTTAGCCAAAGATTTGATCATTAGGTTCAAACACACTTTTTAAAGAATTGGTGTGTCACCTCTATGAAGTGGACATCGTATGTTCACCCACCCTATTGCTCGATTTGGTAATAACATGACCATACTAACTCTTAACAAGTTTATTCCATAACATGATTCCATCCCAAAGATAATGATCCAATTGGCCATCTAGGCTACTCCCAACCTTGGATTATCCTAATCCTGGGAATAAACCTTATTTTATATATAGGTTTACATGACATCATAATTTGACATTTCCAACATGGTACTTCTATATCTTACCATTTTCCCAACATTACATTTTATGTAATCATACATTGACTTAGGATATCCTACATATTACAATAATACCCTTTAGTTGTCACTATTCGACTATTATCATCAAAGACTACAAACATGCATATCAAATAAATATGATTTCTCTCTTCAACATGCCCTTTTGATTATTCTCCATTTCTTGTGGACCTTTCCAAGTTATCCTATGAGGTTTCATGTTCATAAACAATCACAAATCCTTTCTTTCAATGAGACTCAAATATTCACATGTGTACAATATACACTAAATTCAAATCTAATCTAGAGGAAATTATCATCTTGAGAGGAGGTTATGCTTCTACACCTTTAAGTCCTCTCATATTATAGCTTTGGGTTTCCAGAACATAAGCCCTCTTCTTTAAGACTAGAATACCATGAAAAGGTATAGACTCTTGGTCAAGTATAGATACTAGCATAATCAAAAAATATATTTATCACTTATACATTTTTCAACCCTAATGTTGAATATCAATATAATCATATTCAAATGTATATCCTAGCCCTAGGGAATAGACTTTTCTTTTACATTCAAGGAAATATGAGTAACCATTCAAGGACAAACTATCAACATGGTTTGCACAACATCATACCCTTTTAATGATGATATATCTAACACACTATTATTCTCGTAGCGTTACTAACATCGTAATTCATGCAAACATATGTGTAATATACAATCATCTTGGTATCATATACATATACCTTCTAGATAGTTAAATACAACTACGTCATACAATCATGACATTCATAATAATTATATATAGGTATCATCCTAATATGATATCCAAAACAACTTATAACCAATCTATCTATATGCACAAACTTGCTTAACAACTATGGCAATTAACTATAACTTGCACAAGCACTTGCAAACATATGACAATCAATAAATAAGAAAGACTAGCATGCCTGGATATTTCGCTTCCAATAGAGAAATTACCCTCAAGCTCGATCCCAAAGACTCCACTTGTTGATCCTTCTATTCTCAACCCATCCCCATTCTAGCCTCTTTCCCAACACTCAAAAATTCTCACTAGATAACTCACAAACACTTAAGAAATCTCACACTCTTCGCTACTTGCACTCAACACTACTTGCACAAAAAAGTACAACAGAGAGGAAGCAAATGAATTACAAAAGAATGAATGAATCGAAAGACTAAGAAGTTGCCTCTATTTGTACTAAACATCAAGAAACTTAAAGCTACAGTTAAGCTTCTCCAATTGTCAGCTTTTCCCTCCCTTTTGACACCTCTAAATTGCAAATACAAATTCAAAACCAACTTCTCTTCTAATCAAGTCGACTAAGCAAGATTAAGTGAAATGTGGCTGCTAAAAGAAATAAAACACAAACACATATACAGTCCCAACAAACTCAGATTCTATTCCATGGCTGGGTCGCCTTCAAAAACTACCAGCAATGGTTATTTTACCAAGTCAAAACATGGTAACGGTTTCCTTCAGGCTTTCTATTCCCAGCGTGGCTTTGTTGCTTGCCACAATCTACTTATGACGCTTATTTTAATGGCTACCAGTCAAACACAATACAAACTCCTTTCACCTTTTGCCTTTAGTGTGGCTTTGACTAAGTCCAACGCTTTTATCAATTTGCATGTGGCTTCCAAAACTTAACAACTTTTATATTTAAATGCATTTCATTGCCTTAACATGGCACAACAATATAGTTCTAACTTTATTTCATATGCATGCATTTCCATTGACTTACTTTAGCACTGAACTTATGCACTATTCCTTTCCCAACTTATGGCTTCCATATCGACCTTCATAAGTGGCCATTGGAATGCCATAAAAAATACCATTCAACACCTTTGTATGGAAACCAAGGTATGCATAATAATCATGTTTCTTTTGTTTCCCTAATACTATGTGTTTACCTTTGCAGCAATAATCACTTACATCGCATATATGAATATATGCATAGTATGCTATGTTTAAGTTATTTGATTAAAATAAGCATTACATTATTCACTTACCTAGCATTACATATGTGTTGGTAACTATTCATACTATTCAATATATATATATATATATATATATATATATATATATATATATATATTAAAACCATTCAGTTTCCAATCATATACATATATAAATCAAATGTAGATGCATATATTAATATATACATATGTATGTATGTATACATTATCAAATAAGTACATATATACTTATATATTTGTATATACATATATATATATATATATCATTATTTAACATCTAATAATAACAACATATATATATATTTATCAATAAGTATATATACCAAGTATTTTATATGTATTCATTGATTTCTTATGTGTATGTTGTATCTATATATGCATATAAGTATTTTTACCTACATGTGTGCATACACGTATATGCCCATATGCATAAGTTATTGCATATATACATATATATATATATATATATATATATATTTAATGTATATACGTATAAATTAACACACACATATATATAATACACAAAGAACATATATCCAATACAGAGATTCAGTCACTTTAATTCAACCAAAGAAAATTAAAGACCAATAAACAAACATTCCAATTATCCCACAAACTACGACAAAGGGTTTACTTACCAAATCCCAAAACCGAATTGACTTAACTTGACTGAACTAGGATGTGAGTGTGTGATAGCTCAAGTAGGTTCATTAGGGGTTACCATACCAAACTCCTCTCTTGGGTGATACTCTCCCTCTCCTCACTGGAGAGCTTGATTCTTTCCTGCATCTAACTTAGTGCATCATAAAGAAGTTAGTCGATCACATGAAAATCATGTCCATCATATATCATTTGCATGCATATTTATGTAGTTCATTCATCCATTGAACATATTTAAGTCATGATTTTGCATTTAACATCATATTTACTCATAAAGGTAAAAGTAATCTGGTAATTCAGAAATAGGGTGTAACATAATTAGCCACCTTTGGGAAAGTCAAGAGAATGTGGGAAGATGATATCCTAAAGGAAGCATGGATTCTACTAATTAAGGACCTAAATGGTAATTAGGCGTGATAAGATGTGACAGGCAACATGTAGATGGTACCAAGGAAAAACTTGAGAAAATATCTTGTAGTGAAGTGTCATCATTTACAATCTTCACAAATCAATGGAGTAAATGATGGTTAATAAAATATTTAGAATGTTGGAGAACTATATGTTGAATTTAATTTATTAGAGTTCTATTGAGGTGATGTGGTTCTAGTATAATTTCTTTGTCTTTATGGCTACTTCCTCAAGCTATAAGAAAGGTAGAAGAAGGGATTAAAATAATAAAGCGAATATTAGAGTAGGTGAAAGGAGAAGGAATGAGTGGGTAGGAGGAAAGGACAAAATAGAAGTTTTCACAAAATGAATAGATAAGGAAATTTTGAGCCCATAATTATGCTTTTGGATACTCTAAATTTGGGAGCTAGTAAAAAGTATGAATGAGTTATCTTACGTTGGCATTCAAAAATATTTGTTAAATTTGTTATTGGATCCCAACCAACATGTGGATTAGAGTAATATCTTTAATGCCATGAAATTTCTCAGTTTTCCTTATATGTTATCCATAGAAATGGGGTTGTAGGCCTTCTTTATAGCAACATTGAAGGGGTAGAGAACTAAGTGAAGGCTCTTTACAACTACCACCCATAACATTTGCATGACCTAATCAAGAATATTTGTAAGATGCACCTAGCAATGTAGGAAATCACTAAAATATTTTAGGTAAATCTCCTTCCCAAGGCAAAAGTCAATATCTTTGGTTATTGTTGTGATAAGGATGTGGATGATGAACCAACTGAAAATTTCTCTCCTACAAAGGAGGAAAAGCTAAAAATATGTAAATATGGATAGGGATTTCAATGTGGCCTATGTAATTTGATCCACCTCCCTCTCATAGACATAGCACTATTTTGATGAATTTGGAGAAGGGTGGGCCATGGTAATTTACCCCCTTCTTGAAGACTAGCTAGTAGTATACATAGATTTTAGTCTCCTTTCTAGTGTGTGAATATGGACAATGGACAATCTCATTATAACCATTGTAAATATTAGTTTTTATCATAGATATTTTTTTCTTTTTTGTTGTGTGATCATCTCTTTTTCAAGTTCTACCCTGCACAATTTGAGGATGAATGAATGATTTGATGGTATTGAAGAATAGGGTGATGTATCAATCTTTGGGCTTTAAAGACATATATGACAATGTCTCAACAACCTCAAAATGTAAAACGATCATACAGGTAGTTAAAGATGAATTTAAGGGAGATACTTACACTCATAAATAGATATGATGAATTCATTAGTTACTAGAATCCAAGCTTAAATATCCTTTTTGTAGCCCACGGGTGCTTAACCCAAGTGTGTCTAACAAAAAATTCTTAAATAGTTTTAAAGAAAAATAAAATAAATCTTAAGTAAATATAATAACACCTGAGTAAATTTAAGAAACTCATCAAATAAAAATAAAATAAAAAATGAAAATCCCTTGTTCATGGGACTAATTGGGATAATCCACCTTCAAATTTAAGGAAAGGAAATATAAATGACTCTTCTCATTGGATGATGCAAACTCAATTTCAATAGTTCATCCAAGGGAAATCTTATAATCTTTAGGGAATTTTGTATTTTGAGAGATAGTGAGGGTTATCTAATTGGAGATTCCTCAAAAGGGATGGGACATGGAATGAATAATGAAGCTAAGGATCAAGTAGTTCTCTTAGGTTTGCAAGTGTGTACATCCATCTCAGGATAAAAAAGGTGCAAGTTGAGGGCAATCCTATGATCATTGTCAGTGCCATGAGGAACAAGGGGCACAAAATTGAAATATTAATATGACCTTAATTTAAATTTGATTATTAATAAAGAAATTATATGAATAACTCCCACATAGACTCCTTGGCCAACTTTTCCATAAACTATGACACAAGGTGTATTGTTGGTGAGAACTTAGATATTTGGAAGAGTTGAATGCCCAATATATTCAATGATGGTTGTGTATCATCAAGAGAGTGAATTTCACATAATGATGATGAGGAAATTTGTCCAAGAATACGTAGTTTGGGAACAATGTCCCCTCACACCCTAAATACTAGCATATAGAAAAATCATGTGAAGATATCCAGGTCTTACACAATTATATCCACTTACCCATTTTCAGTGGCTCTCCTCCTAAGAGATCATGGATACCACTCTCAATTTGATTACTAAGAAGAGGCACATCTCTTTTTTAGGGGAAATATCTAATTTACATTTTAAAAATATCTTCAAAGTGAAATTGATGATAATGGTTTGCATGACTAAAGTGATGATATGGATTTATATCTCTTGATTACTCATAGGTATCATTTCAATATAGACATTTCCTCTGTGTTTGTAGTAATTTTTGTTGGAGGTAGGAAAAACAAAGATGTGATCAGGTCCTTGTTTGAGCCTTTGATAAGGCCATAGTGGCATAAGGGAATCAGTTGTGTTTTAGGTGATGGCATCTATAGTGAGGGATTTCATTCTTGTGTGAGTCAATGGTTGGGATTTAACATTTTTTCAATGATACAACGAATCTTATTTGTTAGCATTGCAATCAATCAAAATGACAATCTCCGTAAAAACTAGGAAAAGTGGGGAATTAAATTCCTCAAGTTTGTCATGGGAGCCATTCCATTGCCAAGTATCAATTAGAATTCTATATTGGATAAGGAATTTGTTAAAAATGAAGAGGATAATGTCCATGTGTAGCAAGGATAATTGAAGGTTTGCAGTAGTTCATGGTGTTATGTAGGCTTATAGGATAGTAATGTTATGAAGGAATGTTAAAACTATATAATATATGCTTGATTTTACAACATAATAGAATTTACATCCCTCCCTTGGTGGATTTTAAACTTCACTCCATGGTCTTTTTTATTTACTAGCCCTCCATAAAGGAGCAACCTTAAATTTTTATATTTTCAAATATATTGGGATGGCCTTTAAGGCCACTTCTATATAGTACAAATAATAAATAATATAAATAAATATTTAAATACTCTAAAGTAAAATAAATAAAAAATTTAAGTTAATAAAATAACTCAAGACTAATATATATCATTTGTAATGGCAACAAGGAACAAAACATCGTGTCATGACCATGTACATAAAAACTAAAACACAACTGACACATGTTTTAAGAAAAATAAAAATTATAAAATAAATTTTAACTAAATAAAAATAAAACTATTCTCAAATAGTTCTAAAGAAAAATATAATAAGTTTTAATAAATAAAAATAGCTCTTCAAATAAAAATAAGCTAAACAATGTGAATAAAACAAAATAATTCTTAAATAGTTCTAAAATAAAATAAAATAACCCTTAAATAAATAAAAGTAACTCTTTGAATAAAAATAAAATAAACAACATAAATTTTTAAAATACTGATTCTTAAATAGTTATAAAGTAATATAAAACCTCTTAAGCAAACAAAATAACTCTCAATTAATATAATAAGTATATAAATAAATGGATAATAAATTTACGAGTATAGTTATGATGGAATTGGAATATCAAAAGTTAATTATGAAAATAAATACAAATAAAATAGATATTTACTCTAGGTTTAATAAAGGAATAATTTTATTATCACTTTGAAATTAAGATGTGTTTATTGAAGTGAACAACCAAGATCTTCAATCTACAACACCAAATAACCTCCACATGCACAAGAGAGAAGCAACAACAAAAAAATATTATTCCACCAAACAAGAATACAATATGATACAAGATTCACAATATGTGAAATATGCAAGAGAAGACTTGCTTATGAAGATAAGGTGAGAGATAGGATTAGAAAATACCATGACATGTTTCTTAATCTTATAACATGAGAACTTATCCTAACTATCTAGGATAAGATAAAATATAAACATGACAACTAAGACTTATAAAAGGAATCTTAGAACCTAAGTAAACTTAACATGTGAATAAACCCCCTACTAGAAATTAGCTAGGTACAAGACTTTATTCACACCAACACTCCCCTTTGAGTGAAATTAACGAAGGAATAAACCAATACAAGATGCAAAAGATGGTCTTGGCAACAAGGCCCTATTAATTACTCATGTGCAAACAATCTCTCACAAATGGAGAAAAGGAAAAAAGCCATGTGGGAGAAAACTCTCTCCAAAAGAGAGAAAACCTACAAAGAAAAAAAACAAGGAAGACTTAAGAATATCGCCCAAGGACAACTTTCTTCACCTCAAGCATTGATCACAACTGAAGATAATGAGGCAATACCAAAGGTTTAGTGATGTATGCAACTTGTTGCTCCATAGGCAAGTACTCCAAGCTGAGAAGACCATCCTAGATGAGTTATTTCATGAAGTGGATGTGGATCTCAAAAATCTTAGTACGTTGATGCTCCACTAGGTTGCGTGAGATATGAATAACACTCTAATTTTCACACCAAAGAGTAATGGGGTGATTAGAAGGCAATTCAAACTCAATAATCAATCAATGAAGCCACAGAGCTTCCTAACTAGCCATAAATACACCTCGATACTCAACCTTTGTCGGTGATAATGCAATAGTTGTCTGCTTCTTACATGATAATGCAATCAGACTGAACCAAGGAAAAAGACAAAGCCAAAAGTATACTTTTGATCATTAACATCACCATCCCAATCTGAGTCAATGAAGCTCACAATTTGAGAAGCTCCTAATGTGTAATGGATTCCAAAATGTGAAGTGCCATGAATGAACTCAAGATACATTTTGGTTTCCTTCCAATGAATCTCATGAGGCTCATAAGAGAAATGAGAGACACGACCAACCTCAAAGGAAATATCAAGATGACTATGTGTCAAGTACAAAAGACTGCCAACCAACTATTGATACAAGGTAGGATCAACTAATGGAGTAGTATAATTCGTAGGCAATACAACACCTGATTGAAAAGGTATAGGGGCAGGCTTTCACTCACCCATACCAAATCTTTGAAGCAAATCTACAATACTTATTTTGCAAAATAAAAATCCCCTTAGAAGTTTGATGAACCTGAAGACCAATGAAGTAATGCAAAAGAACAAGATCAGTCATATCAAAATGCTTTATCAATGCTCATTGATTACTACGAATCATGGAAGTGGAACTCCTTGTGAGAATCAAATCATCCATATAGAGCACAATAATAAGAAGATCCTCTCTATTCCACTAAGTATAAAACTATAGGATCAAAATGACATGTGTACTCAAAAGTAAGAAAAAAAACTATCCATCTTCTCATACCAATCCTTAAAAATCCCCTTAGAAGTTTGATGAACCTAAAGACCAATGAAGTAATGCAAAAGAACAAGATTAGTCATATCAAAATGCTTTATCAATGCTCATTGATTACTATGAATCATGGAAGTGGAACTCCTTGTGAGAATCAAATCATCCATATAGAGCACAATAATAAGAAGATCCTCTCTATTCCACTAAGTATAAACTATAGGATCAAAATGACATGTGTACTCGGAAGTAAGAAAAAAAACTATCCATCTTCCCATACCAATCTTGAGGGGCATTTTTGAGACCATATAATGAACGATGAAGCCTACAAACAAGTGAAGAGTCTTGCATAAAATTATGTGTTTGCTCCATATAGATCTCCTCACGAAGATCCCCATGCAAGAAGGCACTCTTCACATCCATATGATACACTAACCATCCATGAGAGGCATCTATAGAAAGGACAAGATGAATGGAATTTATCTTGGAAATAAGAGAAAAGGTCTCAGAGTAGTCAACACCCTCAACTTGTGAAAATCCTTTTACAACAAGACGAGCCTTGTACTTGTTAATGGAACCATTGATTGCATATTTGGTATGATACACCCACTTACATCAAACCAACTTTCTTCCCTTAGGAAGAAGAATAAGATCCCAAGTATGATTCCTCATCAAAGAGGAATACTCCTTAGCCATAACACTTTCCCACTTAGGAATACCTGAAGCACTTGAAAACCTTTGAGGAACATCAGAAATAACATGACTCAAAATACTGAGACCAAAAGTGTAATAACCCATTCAAAATTATTAATTAATTAATATTATTGTAAATGACACATGGATATACTCCAAATTAAAAAGACATAACTAGTGGGTAAAGTCAATCATAGCTACACATGTCCATTTAAGATGAGCCAAAGATTTATATATTCACTTCAAAAGTCAAATTACAATATCAGGTTTGACTTGGATCCTAAGGCCACAAAGTCTTTACATTGTACACTTTTCATCAAGTACATGAATGAATTACATCAAGTTACATCTTAGATAGTAATAGTCTTGTGATCAACTAAGGTTCTTCTTGGATGCTCGCCTCCATTGGTGGACAAGAACATGGTTGAAGCGCTTTACCACTCAACCACGAAGCTTACACTTCCTCGGTATTCTTCCGACTTGAAGAATGCCTGACCCTACACGAAAAGTTTAGCCAGAGAACAATTTGCATGTTGAATTTGGTGCATGCCCATACATCAACATGCAATTCTATCTACAAGTTAGAAAATATAATGCATGATCTATGCTAGGAATGACATAGAGTGAAATCACAGAATTCATACATACACAATGAACTAAATTGCTTGGCCAAGCATAATAAATGTGTTGCAACAACAACAAACAATAGGTTTTGGTAAAGCAAACCTATACTCTCTTAACTCCATTTCGGCACCTGTCCCGGAAGGTAATTTTCTACTATACATCTCATAACAGCTATCTACCCTCTAGCAACATCTACCCATAGGTGCTCTAGTCAACTAAGGTATCACTATTTTGTTCAAGTATTTAAAATATTCTTTCACAAATGTCTTCAAAAGAGGAAACATAATACTAATTTATACTCTAAACATAAATCAAATTTATGATTCATAGATTAATTCAACAATCAATCATATCATTCTTATGACTATTTTCTATTTATCATCTTAAGCATTTTCCTTTTAAAAATGTACTAAAAAAAAGGTATGTCACAAGTATGTGTATGTACATAGACGAAGTCTATGTGCCTACTAATCTTAAAGTTTGTGCATACATTTTGAAATAATTATTAATTCAAATTGCAATCTTAAAATAGTATTTCATTTGACGTTTCTTTGTAAAAATAAAAAATTAGAACAAGTCTATGCTAACAGTTTCACACATACTATTTTTGCATTCCTACAACTGTGATATTCTAACATTGTTATTTTCATAAGAACAAATCAAGTACTGTTTCCTACTAAACAGTTATAAAACAAGTTGTTTACATATGAACATTAATTGTTTAAACAAAACAAGTACTATTTCCTACTAAACAATCATAAAACAAGTTGTTTACATTTGAACATTCATTGTTTAAACAAAACAAGTGTTGTTTTCTACTAAACAGTCATAAAACAAACTGTTTATATATGAACATTCATTGTTTAATTAGAACAAGTACTATTTCCTACTAAAAGTTATAAAACAAACTATTTACATATGAACGTTCATTGAGCACAGACAACTTTCAACAAAATAGTGTCATTTGCAAAAGAATAACCACTGTTTACATCAACATATTACTATTTCAAACTAAATAGTTACATTTAAAGACAAATAATGTCGTTTACTTTGTTTGTTGATCTCAAGCTACTCACATGCTAAAAGATCACCTTAAAAGTAAATGTTCTTTGTTAACAATGAAATGAGTTTTCCACTATGAACTAAAAATAAACAATCAAATAGCCCATTTTCGTACATAAGGACAAAATGTCTATTATTCAAATTCTTGAACACATTCATCACCTAAAATTCGATAAGCACCCTAATAGTATTAAGAAAACTATGTTTGACATGTTTGTTGATGACATACTTGAGCAATTATTTTAGTCCAAGAAATCATAGAAGCTTCAAGTTCAAACAATACTCATGCCTTGTCAGGCTACAACAAAATAAACTAGGGTTGCACTAGATCGACCAATCTCAATGGTTGGGTGTCTTCTTTCTAAGCATCAAAGATATATTTGAAACTGCCCATGAGGGCTTACTATTTTATAACATGCATGCTACAATATTAAACATGCAGACTTTTGTCTGTTTCATTTAAATATTAAAAGGGTCAACCCATCGATAATTAGATTGAACCAAGCAAGGCTTGGAGTTTCTCTAACATAGAAACCTTTCCATCTTTCCTACTAAACAGGGTCGACTTCCCACTAAAAGACAATATACATATATGCAATGCTCTAAGAGCTTTTATTCAAGCCCTATTACGATTATCGACCCATCGGTAATAAGCATTAAAAACAATACAAATAAAATGCAAACAACATATCCTTTCCATAGGATCGAAATCGATCCTTCTCAAGGAATATATTTACAAACAGATAGTTGTATACCTTGAAATTTATCCTACTCTAAATGTGCAAAACAACTTAAAATTGCAAATGATAAAATACCAAAGACACCTCAAGATTAGCCAAAGGAGTGACAAAACAAGAAAGAAAATGGACAAAACAAGATAAAAATGATTTCACCTTCCTTGCTGTTGATATCTCCTTGATTGACCCTTGCTTGGGATGATTTTGTGTGCTCCTTAGATGATTGCTTGAGTGACTAAATGCAAGCTTGAATGTGCAAAATGATATAAGATAGATAGCTAGATGAAATTGGATGATTGAAGATGTAAAATGGCAGCATGTAGTTATGAAGATCAAAAGTGTTGAAAATTCCCTTAAGGAGGGGGTATTTATAGGAGAATTTGAATTCTCTAGAGAATTCAACGGTCAAGATGCATCCAACAAGGCCAAGATGAAGGGCTATAGTGGGTTGAGAACCCACAAGCCCTCACATCTTGACATGTGGAGGGTGAAGTGGCTAAGAAAAGATGAGGTGTAAGTGAGGTAGCCAAAAGATACATGAGGTCGAGGAAGGACAAGCACCTTGGGGAGTGAGGAGATTTCCTCAAAAAGGGATTCATTGTCCCCAAGTGGGAGTGAAAGGGACATTTGAGAAATTTTGGAATTCCTCCTCAAAAATCTACATGGGAAAAGGAAAGGTGGTTGGGGATATAAATGTGAATTAAAAATTCACATTCCTAGGATGATC
>VDFB02271358.1:502879898-502902401 GCA_007258455.2 Sequoia sempervirens
TGCCAGGAGCGGATGTGCAGATTGTGGAGAGAGAGAGGCAGGCAACAGTGGCACGGGCAACGGCTGCGGAGGAGATGAGGGATAGATTACAGGCAGAGCTGGCACAGCGTCAATTAGCTCAGGAGGCCTGGGAGCAGGAGAGGAGAGTTATCACCAGGGACCGAGACAGGTATCGACATGAGCGGAATTCCGCTCAGGTCCAAGTTGCAGAGAGAGAGAGGATAGCATGAGAGAGGCATGTTTTTGGATGGCCGCATATTATGATGCAGTTCCTGTTCCATCACAGCGGAGATTCCGTTATACCAGGTAGACACCTTAGATGCCAGCGCCATCGCAGTCATTGGGGACACGGACACGTGGTTTCAGTGATTCACCAGGTGTTTCACCAAGCAGAGGGGCAGGACCTGAGTCTCCACAGAGATCAGATGTGGGGAGTTCATTTGGGAGGTGACAGGCTACTGATTTTTTTTTACAGATGCAGGATGTAGTGTGCAGGGTTTATTGACAGAGATCAGAGATGTTCTGCATCTCTGGATTTTGTATTTTATCATGTGATGTATGATGGACATGTGACAGATATTATATTATTGTGATATGGGACAGTTCTTATTGACACCATGTAGTATGTTTCTTTTTATGATGGATGATTATATGCATGCGTATATAGTATTACATGTTTATGTGGATGGATACATTGGTTTATTTATGCTCATGTGTTGAGTTATTTATGCTTATGTTCATGATATGAAATGTTTACATGGATGATTGGAATACAAATAATTTTATTTATGCGTATGCGTTGATTTATTGAGATGTTTATGTGGATGATTGGATATATGTACTTATGGAATATGAATAGTTTTATTGATGCATGGTGATATGTTATGTGTACCTATGGGATCTATGATGATTTATATATATGGATGCCTAGTGGACGGATTTGTCATGTATGTATATGTGTATGATGGATTTTATATGAGTATTTTATATATACAGGATGCGATGTATTATGCGTCTAACACTTTGTGGTGCAAGTGGCGATATATGTATGGATCTAACATGTGGTGATGCAGGTGACGATGGATATATGGAATAGTACTTTTATAATTTTAGAGGGAATAACACATGACTGTAAGTGCCAATAAGAACTATCATTATAATGGGAAGCGGGTAGGTGGTGATTGTGAAGATGGATGTCATTTGACATTTGTCAAAAGGTATCAGTATCCTGAGGAGAGTGGAAGATAATGGGGGAAAGTATTTGCACAACCAAAACCATAGGGTGAATGTAATGCAATGATTATGAAAATGCAATCCTAATTCAATTTACCATCTTCGGAGCACTAGTTTTTGCTATAGCATAAGACACGATACACCAAGGTATGGAGGACCAAGGTAGATTAGTGTCTAATGCACGAAACAAACATGCTAGGCAAGAAGGCTATCCCAATACCCCAAAGTCACAAAGACTTTGTTTGGGTCCGGTATTGAGATAACCACAAGCACAAAAGGATGCCCCAACATAACACAAGACCTCGAGGATCTTGGTGGGTACTACGTGGGACAACCAAGAAGACACAACAAAAGAAAAGATCAAGATATGCCCCTATGTGGACTAATCAAAACACACCATAATATGATGGATTATGGCGGCCTTGATAAGTGATGATAGGGAGCCCAAATGATAAAAAAAAACCAAAAGCATCAAAAGATCGTAATCAATTTCAAATGTCCATTGCCATAGGACCAAGGGGATAGATGGAATTGATGAGGTCTGTTAGGAAGGATGTATCCTGATAAGACCTATGATGGATGCTAAGCGAAAGATCAATATGATATAGGATATTCGAAATTGATTAGATTCGTTGGTACAAATGGGTCTTGTTTGTTAAGGACCAGCAAGATAAAAGGCATAGCTTGATGTCACAATACAAGGGAGACAAGACACCACCTAAAGACCTAGGGGCTCGGGGGCCGATTAGAGATTAGCCTTGCCTACGTGAAAGCGCAAAGCCCTCGTAGTTCATGGAAAAAGACCATGGATAAAGCGGAAAGAAGACAATGGTGACTGATAATGAAGGCTACGAGACGCGACAGACAAATGCCCTGGGGGAGGATCCAATGATCAACCTTGCCTACGTGAAAGCGCAGGGGCAACGTAGTTCGATAAAAAGACCATGGATAAAAGCAAAAAGGAACTGGTGAAGACGAAGCGATGGAGGACCAAAACAAAGTTGATCCAAAAATTCCCCGGGGGCAGATCGAGTGATCAGCGTTGCCTATGTGACAGCGCAGGGGCAATGTAGTTCGACAAGGGATGAAAGCGACTTGGGAGGATGAGATTTAGATGGAGACTAACACGAGGGATGATCCTATATGACGACACAGACCGACCGACAAAGAGAAATGAAAGACATAAGCTCAAAGTGGGACATAAAGAAGCCCAGGATGAGGGATAGGTAAGGTGGGTCGTCCAGTGCTCAAGCAACAAATACCAAATGGCCTAGGCTGATGTGGGTGGGGATGATAGTGCGGATGAAAGCACAAAATAGCTAGGGTGTCAGGTAGATAATGATTAAGCCCTCTATGGATGACGCCTGCTGACAGGTTTTCACCATCCATACTTATCCAAGGTGCCACCAAGAGGTGGTTTTCACCATAGGACAAATTTATTTGCTCTTTACTATTTTTGGATTTTATTTTATTTTTATTCAGATTTTTTTGATTTTTTTGACTTTTTTGATAGGGTAGATCAAGCGGGATTAAGCGTAGAACCTTTTTAGATGGAGAATATTGACAGGTTCGTCAAGGGGGTCTCCTTCCAGAGTATTCAACTTGTAGGCCCCAGATCCATATTTGGCAGTTATAATATACGGCCCTAGCCAATTTGCCTCAAATTTTCCTTTCTTGTCACGGTCTTGCTGGGTGCGTTGGTTTTCTTTGAGGACAAGCTCACCAACCTAGAATTTCCTAGGACGAACCTTTTTATTGTAATGATGCTTGAGACGATTCTGGTATGCTTGTAGGTGATCATAGGCTCTTATTCTCCGTTCATCCAGTAACTCTAGCTGTGCAAGCCGTGCAACACGAGCATCTTCTTCGTTGATAAGGTTCTTCAGAGAAATTCTCAATGAGGGGAGTTCAACTTCGATTGCCACGATGGCTTCAGCACCATATACTAAAGAGTATGGGGTGGCGCCTGTTGGGGTGCAGATAGATGTACGGTATGCCCAGAGGGCGGGATGAATGTGAAGGTGCCAATCTCATCCAGTGTTATTGACAACCTTTTTGAGGATGTGGATGAGGGTCTTGTTGGTTGCTTCTGCCTGACCATTACCCTGAGGATAATAAGGCGTTGACCAACGATGTTGAATATGGAAGGTGTCGCAAAGGTGTTTCATGGCTTGGTTTTTAAATGGCTTTCCGTTATCAGAAATGATGGTGGATGGGATACCATATCTGCAGAGAATATGGTAGAGGATGAATTTAGAAATCTGAGTACCGGTGATTTGTGAGAGTGGCATTGCTTCCACCCATTTGGTGAAGTACTCAGTTGCGGTGATGATGAATGTATGGCCGTCAGATGATGGTGGGTGAATCTTGCCAATCAAGTCGAAACCCCATTGAGAAAACGGCCAGGGTGCTAGGAGAGGCTGAAGATCTTGTGCTGGAGCGTGGATCAAATCCGCATGCTGTTGGCATGGAAGACATTTCTTTACAAATTCGCAAGCATCATGTTCCAATGTAGGCCAGTAATATCCAGCCCGTAGGATCCTTTTGGCCAGAGCCATACCATTTGAGTGGGCCCCACAAACACCACCATGTACTTCTGTTAGTACCGTTTGGGCCTCGGTCTCATTCAGACATTTTAGGAGGATTCCATCATACCCGCGATGATAAAGCGTATCACCAACAATGATGTATTGGGATGAATGGTGGATAAAGGATTTACGTTGGTTGTGTGTAAGTTCTGGGGGTATGGTATTATCACGGAGGTAAGTGTATATGTCTTGGTACCACGAGGAGGCGAGACCTACAATATCGCACACCATGTCAGTCTCAGGGACATCATATGCAGGGATTAGAAGTTGTTCAACAAGAAACTCACACTTTGTTCGATCCTTGGGCATGTCAATTAAAGAACCAATAGTGGCCATGGCATCTGGGTGCTGTCATAATAGTGGTTTACAATTCTTGAGAGGAACGAATTTTAGCTGAAATCACATATTTTTAGAAAATATAATGATTTAAGCTTTTAAAAGTTCCATTTTAATGATTCCAATTGAAGAGGGTTTGATCAAATCACCTTAGATCAAACCCCCTTGGATAGAACCTCACTAGTTTTAAACCATACCTATAAATGCGTCTCCTTTACACCTATCAAAATGCTGATAAAAATCACTTTAGCTTTTGGGGGATCGGTAAGATTCCATTTAAATTTATTTCAAGTGATTAATTCATTTAAAATTTATTTCAATGAATATAATTTTAATATGTTTGGTTTTTGTTATGTATTTTTTTTAAAAGTTTTATTTAAACATGGGACATACGAAAATGAATTTCTTTGTTCTTCACATGTGGAAAATAGAGATTATCAAAAAGTGCAAATATGAGTGCACGGATATTGAGTCCTTGATCCAACAAAAATTAGGTGGAATATACAAAAAGCGTTAAGTTATACGATTCGTATATGCAGTTGTAATTAGTTTGACTTTGAAACTTGATTAAAGGAAAAAATATTCAATAAAAACTATCTAACAAAGTGGAAGCATTAGATGTCGAGTTAAAAATCTAAATTTGAAAATTCCAAATTTTTTTTTCCTTCATGGAAAAAAAGTTATCGTTATCACGGTGTCGTCCTTTTTTTAAAATGTTGTTCGAGAAAAATCGAATTTTAAGTGGGAGATGGAAAGAAGTGCAAATTTGATTCCGAAATTTTGAAAAAAATATTTTTTAGAATCTACAAAGGCAAAATTTGAGTGAGACTCTGTAAGGTTTTGCACCATCTTCAAATTCCTCATAGTTTGTATTTATTATAGGTGCGAGATGTGAAGATTTAGTTAAAAGAATAATAATTTGATCCATCGGTTGGCCAAAGAAATTCCATAAACCACTATTATGGGATACCCATCTAACACTATTACTTTTTGGGGAGTTTAGGTCAAGTATTGTAGGTGAAATCATTTTTTGAAATCATCCACCATGTGAACTTTATAGAGGGTATGAGTTTATCATCCTTTGTGTAAAGGAATTCATCATTAGCAATGCGATAACTAGTAAGGAATCCCAAAGACTTTCAAATATGTTATTATTACCCAGCGTTTTGCAATTCTAAGGCCCGGTGAGGAGGGCTTAAGTATTCTACCATATTGTTGGTACATGGAAACTCTATCCTGAATGATTTTGGGATGTAGTCACCTTGAGGAGTGACTAACAGAATTCCTGCCCCCGATCCACTATGAGTGTATGAACCATCAAAATATAACGTCCAAGTTGGTGCTTCTGTCACTGTGTAGATTTCTTCATCCGGGAATTCAGCGTCTAAGGGGTAGGCATCTACCAATGGTGCTTCAGCCAGCTGATCAGCAATAACTTGTCCTTTTATGGCTTTGCGCTCTACATACTCTATGTCAAATTCACTGAGGAGCATGACCCATTTGGCCATGCGGCCAGTCAAAGTGGTTCTAGATAACAGATACTTCAAGGGATCAATTTTAGCGATTAATTTGACTGGGTGACTGAGCATGTAATGGCGGAGTTTCTCTGTACTGAAGACTAGTGTGAGGCATGCTTTTTCCATAGGAGAATAATTTAACTCATAGCCAACTAGTGTTCGGCTGATGTAATAGATTGCCCTTTCTTTGAGTGACTCATCATGTTGTGCCAATAATGCCCCCAGTGCGACTGAGGTAGCAGAGATATAAAGCAGGAGGAGTTTTCCTGGAATAGGTGGCATCAAAATCGGTGGATGAGCTAAATATTCCTTGATTTTATCAAAACCCATTTGACACTGTGGGGTCCATCGGAAGGTGGAATCTTTCTTTAAAAGATAGGTAAAGGGCTGACATTTATCTGCGAGCTGGGCTATAAACCGACGGATGGACTGCATCTTTCCCTGGAGGCTTCTTAGCTGCTTTAGATTGCGTGGAGGTGGCATGTCCAGGATAGCCTTTACCTTGGCGGGGATCGGCTTCAATACCTAAGAGGGACATGAGCCAATAGTTTCCACTGACGCATGACCCCAAAGGCACTTTTTCGGTTCATTACTGACTTATAATGCTCTACCCGCTCAAATATCTTTTTCAGGATGGCGGGATGTTCTGCTCGTGTTCTGGATTTCCCAAGTAGGTCGTCAACATAGTCTTCCATAATGATGTGGATGAGGTCATGGAAGATAACCGTCATGGCTCTCTGATACGTTGCCCCTGCATTTTTGAGGCCAAAAGGCATAACATTGTAACAAAAAGTGCCCGAGTTGTAGGTTTTGTATTGGTCATGAGGTGCAATTGAGATAAAGTTTATAACCGGGCAGATCCATGAGGGATAACATCATGTCTGGCATTGGAAGTCGACCAACATGTCAATGTTAGGAAGAGAATAGTCTTTTGAAGGGCTTTGTTAAGATCGAAATCGTCTGAGACCAGATATCTCGGGTTTGAAGAGCGGCCACATGAACTATATTAAGGAATCCATTGAATTAGTCAGATATTAGTCTAATAAAACCAGCGTCCGATGCTTCTCCAATTCCTTCTTAACTAACAATGCAACTTGTGGGTGCATCTTACAGAGTTTTTGCTTGACAGGCTTGGCGTCTGGGTGGATGTCTAAGTGATGAACCACTAAAGCAGGGTCTAGGCCTGGCATGTCTGAGTATGACTAGGCAAAGTTGATGATTCCTTCTCAGAGTAGCTACACAAAGATCGGATACTCTTGTTCAGAAAGTGACTTGGCTACATATGTGATCTTTGGACTTTCAGCAGTTCCCAAATTAACTTCTTGCGTCTCTTCAATCAGGATAGATGATTTGGCAGATAGTTGAGTTCCCATAAGGGGAAGATGAACATCTCCATCTTCCAGCGCCTCTTCGAGGTTTTCGCCTTCAGATGCGTCCTTTATTTTTACTTTTTCCAGGTCAGGAAGTGCCTCAAGAAGGTTTCCACTAGATGACTGTTTTTTATTTTTCTTACTTTTATTTTTGCGACTGGAGTGTTCATCCTCCCCCAATCCCATAAGGTTGACATACGTGTCCATAGACATACTGACAGGTGTGGTATTATGTAGGTCCCAATCAATGAGTTCAGGGTGACGAAGGGATAGGCTAATGGTGCAAACGGATAGGCATTCGAACATGGACGACAAGTCAGTGTGATCGACGTCATCGTATGCATGTATGATGGATTCCTCCTCGGGTATGTCTTCCAATGAGCCATCGTCCACAGTGATACTATTGGAAGTATTAGATGATGTTGTGGGGCTTTTCTGTTTCTTATCATACCCAATGCCTGTGTTTCTTGGTAACTTTGGTGTATCAATGGGTTGCAACCGCCCTTGTTCCTCTTTTCCTAGGCCTCTACCTTGATAGTTATGTTTTTCCACGAACTTTGTCGGCCAAGGGTACTTTTCCTGAAAATATTTCTTTAGAGGAGTTTCTGGTTCGGGCTCTTCTCGGTAGACCCACTGGCTTATATCCTCTTCTGGTGCATCGATCTTGACACTCAGAGATCTGAAAGTGGTAGTAGGGATGTTTTTACCACTGAAGGTGATGGTCTTGTCTTCCTTTTGTGTAGCACGTGAAGGTTGACCGTACTCATGTGGTGACGGTGGCATTGTGGCTACATTGAGAGCCGTATGCATTTCATATTCACCACACCCTTTGTCGATGATCTGGACTTTGGTGACTGAAGGATTAGTGATGGAGGATGGAGAGGTTATTGCGGTGGATGGTGGATTGGAGGATGATGACTGTGATGCCCCCATTTCAACCCCAGGACAATAATGTAAATGGGGAAAAGACGCTTCTAAAGCGTGGCAGTACTCGAATGGTTGGGGGTCGGCATAGATGGTGACCTCTTGTCCGTTGACTGGGAATTTGAGGCATTGATGGTAGGTGGAGGGTACGGCTTGCATAGCGTGGAGCCATGGGCGGCCAAGGAGGAGATTATATGGTAAGTCCAAGATCAAGGACATGACAGGTAATATATTGGAGCACAGGTCCCACTTGGATAGGAAGACTGATGATTCCTTCTGAATTTCTCTCTGCATTGTCATAAGCTTTGATTGTAATGATCTGGTTGCTTAGGTCCACTTGAGTATACCCTACCTATTTTATGAATTTTAACGTACATAAATTGAGGGCAGAGCCATTATCTACCAAGACCCTTTTTATTTTATGGCAGGAAACTATGACTTCGATGTGTAAGGGGCGATTATGATTGACATCGATGTTTGGCATATCGTCTTGGCTAAAGTGGAGGTGATGAGACAAAGCCAAGTGTCCCACCAAAGCTTGGAATTGTGTGGGGTCGATGTCATTTGGGACATGGGTTTCCTGCAAGGCTCTATTGAGGATCTCTTGATGTATCGGGGAAGACTTAAGCAAATCCAGAATGGATATATGAGCGGGGGTCTTCCTTAGGTGATCAAGGATGTTATACTGAGAGTTCACAGGAGTCGGTTGGGTGGGTGCAGAGGCTGGAAGGACGGTGATGCGGGCTCGTCGTGTAGTAACAACACATTGAGGGTCTTTGGCTTTAATGTGTATCATGGATACTCAGGGTTCCACCTGCTCAATGTAATGAATAACACCTTCATAATTGAAGGGCACATTCTTATAATTCACATTATTTGTGCTGTTACTTTGAGGATTGCTATTGGAGGTGCTGGGGCCTTGACTATGGTTTGGGAAGGCGTTTTGATAGATTTGCAGTTGAGCATTGGACGACGAAGGTTGACTAAGGTCAACCTTGATATCTCCTCGATCAATGAGATCTTGGACATAATTTTTCAAACTCTGACACTTATTCAAGGAGTGTCCCTTGATTTTATGAAAGTCACAATACTCATTTTCTTTAAACCATGCCGGCTTGGGTTTGGACTCGTCGAATGGCTTGGTGACAGGGTATGTAATGGGGTAATTGATTTGTAGCAATTTATTAAAAACAACACTCAGGGGTTCACCCAATTGGGCGTATTGACGTTTGGTGTTCCCCTAATTATTTTGATTAGACTGTTGGGGAGGACGGGGTGTTCCCTGAGGTACATATATGGTGTTGGGTATAGACTGCTGTTGCTTTTGGGATGCATTAGCCACTTGGACATGTTTGGTGTCTGTCACTCCGTCATTCACCGCATTTTTGTTCTTGTTCCAAAATCGTGGTTTATCCCCAAATGACCTTTCTCTCTCATGACTGTGTAGTTTAATGTGCCCTTTGGCAACAAGGGCACGCTCAAGAATGGGTCCCTTCTCTACTACCTCCGCGAAAGTGGTGACACAATGTAATCTAAAGTTATGAGCCATGTCGGGATGTGAGTTTTCCACGAAGAGGGTGACCATGTCCTTTTCTTTCAAAGGGGTTTTCATTCGGCTTGCTAGGGCACGCCACCGTTGTAGGTAGTTGGTAAAGGTTTCTCCATCACGTTGTTTCTCTTTGAGGAGATCTAAGGTGTCCGTATCCTTCTGCAAATTGAAAGAGAAGTAGGATACAAACTTCTCTGATAAGTCTGCAAAAGTCTTTATGGACCCCTTTTCGAGAGTCATGAACCAATCTAGGGAATGGCTTGCTAGGCTTTGTGGGAACAAGCACAAGAGATAGTTATCACTGTACATGACTTCTTGACACTGTGAATAAAACTCCTGCAAATGAGCCTTAAGGTCTTTGTCTCCCTTGTATTTGTCAAATTTTGGAATCTCAAAATATTTAGGAAATGGGACCAATGAGATGGAGGGATCAAACGGATATGGGCATATATCTTCAAATTTGAATGATTGTTTTGTAGCCCCAGCTTGAAGATCCTTAAGTGCAGCTTTGATTTCCAACAAATCCGAGCTAGCTGGTGGTGGGTTAGGGGAATATTGATGATAGAAAGATGAGGGATCTTGCTGAAAGGGTGTCGGATTGTTGAAATACGGGTTTGGATGATTGGATGATGACATGGTTTGTTGATAAGACAAGGGATTCTGTTGATACGGGGGTTGTTGTTGTGGGGGATAATATGAATTTGTTTGGTAAAGGTGTGGGGTAGGTTGTTGAGGAACTTGGATGGGGCGTTGTGCATTGGTTTGTTGGTGTTGAGGGTATAGTTGTGATTGTTGGGAGGTCGCATAGAGCGGTTGTTGGTGAAATTGCTGTTGATTGTGATAGTAGTAGTGTTGGGGTGGTTGTTGTTGTGACGTCAAAGGTTGTGTGGGCCGAGATGGGACATTGTGTTGTGGTTGAGCTTTCGAACACAAAATGGATGCGAGAAGGGGAGATATGGTCTGAACCATAGGTCGAGATGGATTGCCTTGTGATTGGTAGGATGGTTGTTGTGAAGAGGCCAAGGTATTGTGTATAAGTTGTTGCGGATGAGATGGCGGAGGTAGCGTAGAAGTGTTTTGTAAAGGGGGTTGTTCGGTACCGCTTGGAATGTTCAACTGGGGTGTGCCTTGTGGAGGTATTTGAGGCGGAATGGTAGATTGGTGAACCTGTTGAGGTGGTAGATTGGTGGCCCCAGGAGGTGGAAGGGATGTGGCAAAGGAGGTGCCCCCAATGTTGACTGGAGGTTGGTTGGAAGGGGGGGTGTGGTTAACGTTAATGGAGGAGGTTGTGGAACACTTTGTGGCATGCCGTAAGCAAAAGGATCATTGGGATCAGGCACTTGAGGTCCACCTATAACTGAGGTCGAAGCGTGTGGGGGATAATTGACTTGATAAAGAACGACATTACCAAATTCAGGGTGGTGCCAACCCTCGACTGGAGGAACATTAGAGAAGTATGAACCTTCAGGTGCATTTTGGGACCCTTGGAGTATGTTAGATGGGGCACCCCTATATTTGGACAAGTCAACATTGGAGGGGGGTTTAACACCCTTCTCAATTAAGTGGGCCAAGATTTCTTCCCCATGTTTCTCAAGCAAACGGTCAGTCATTTGCACATTGGCGGGATTGCTAAAATGTTCCTCAAGTGTAAGTTCAGGTTGATTAACCATACTCTCTTCACCATGTGGCGAGTTATTCTGATTCTCGGTGTTAGAGTGCGATGAAGTACCATTATGAGGATCGTGAGGGATGTTGGTATCCTTGTTAGGATCTAATGAGATATTGATTGTGTTTTTGGGATCTTGAGGATTGTTTGATTGAGCATTATGAGCTTGACGGTCGGCCATTTTCTTTGCCTGTGAACGAGTCTGGACGGGCATGCAAAGGTGAGATGAGTGGCTTAATGCTTTTGTCGAATGATTCGATTGTGATTGGATGAGGTGTGGTTTTGATGGGGTTTAGATTTTATTCGGATATATTAGATCGGATTGGATTTTGGTTGGATTGGATTTGGACTTGGATTGGATTTGGATTGGATTGGATTGGATTTGATTGGATAAGATTTCAATTAGATTGGATTTTGATTGGATTGGATTTCAATTGGATTGGATTTTGATTGGATTGAATTTCAATTTGAGTTGGATTGGACTTGGGTTTGACTTGGATTGGATTGGATTAGATTTGGATTGGATTTGATTGGATAAGATTTCAATTGGATTGGATTTTGATTGGATTGAATTTCAATTTGAGTTGGATTGGACTTGGGTTTGACTTGGATTGGATTGGATTAGATTTGGATTGGTTTTGGATTTGATTTGGATTTGATTGGATTTGGATAGATTTGGACTATTGGATGGGTATGGTTGAATGATGAAAGATGTGAGAGAGAGACCTTAAGCTTGATCACAGGAGGTTACCCTTAGTGGCCCTAGAGTTTTAGTTGATTAAGAGGATGATTACGACACCAAATCCACCTTAAGATAGGAATGGATTGATTGTGCCGAGGATGATAACTTACACCACTGAATTCACCTCAAGACGGAAGTGAATTGATTGGTGTTGAAGTTAAAGGCTAATAATCAACTTCAAGCGCTATAGTCAATTTGGATATCCACTTTGTAATACAAGGTTAGGACGGTTTGGCTATGGGTGGTGTTTGGCAATGTGAATGGTAAAGTTGTGATGTTTGTTAGGTGAGGGTATGGACTTTTGAATGGAAAATTAAAATGAAAAAGGTGGATTAAAGATGATTGTGGAAAATGAATGGGGATCTATGAAGATTTGGAGTGATAGAATGGAGATTCAAATGGATCAAATGGAGGTTTCGAGAGGCTTAGGGTGACAAAATAAAGGCTTAGGATGATGAGATAATGGTTGGGAACGATTAAATGATGGTTTAGAGGCTAAATGGATCCAAACAGGGCAATTTCGGGTGTTCAGGAGGGCAAATTCGCTCTTTTGTAGCAAAGATCAGGGTGTTGACAACAAAATCAGGGGCATAGGCAACTTTCTGCAGTAAATTAGGGGTGTAGGCAGCTTTCTGCAGTAAATCAGGGGCGTAGGCAGCTTTCTACAGTAAATCAGGGGCGCTGCCACCTTTTTGCAGTAAGGTAGAGGGCGCTGTCGCCTTTCTGCAGTAAGGCAGAGGGCGCTGCTGCCTTTCTGCGGTAAGGCAGAGGGCGCTACCACCTTTCTGCGGTAAGGAAGAGTTTGGTTTTGATGGAAATGGCTATGGCAAGGACGCAAAATGATAAAGTAAGGCCAAAATATCAAAAATTTGATAGATTTTTCACAAGAAAACACTTCAAGCAAGCACAATCCTATGATTAATATTGAGGGTATGGCAAGGCAAAGTCTTAATCTAGGATGCACAAGGCTTCTAAGGAGTCCTCGATATACTCTCGGTACGTGAGGCACAACCGTGAACACCAGTCCGTCAAGCGTGAGTCGGGAACCCCAGAGATCTGAAAGGCTGACCAACCTTCCGCCCATCTAGGTATACCCGCTCGACCAGCACGACGCGGATCGGTAGTACAACTCGCTCCCCCCTTTATATACCCCACCGGTACGCGTGGTTGGAATCGTCCCTTGGGGTGATGAAATCCCCAAGCAGGTCCCACTAAAAAGAAGACACTAATTGTTTCCAACTACTCCCTAGGCTCACACGAAGTGCAAGGGGAAAGTGAAAACAAATCAGTGCCCCCCTTGGGTAACACAAAAACAAACAATCACAGCAAACAATGAAGTTTTATTCCCCCTAATTAGACTATATTCTAAAACAGCAAAGATAGTTTTCAAAAATCTGATCAAATGGATGGTCCTGCAAGCAAATGTTAGCTGTCTTCTTCTTCGCTCTTGATCAATAACGCCCTAATACGCTGCAAAACGTTAGTGAAAAACAACAATATTCTTGCCAGAACAACGCTAGAGAGTTGTCGCGTGAAAACAACAAAAAAAACTAGAGCAAAAACGAAGCCAAAATGCCTATTTTACCTTCCAAACTGTGCTGTTTTGGGGCGTTGCCACCTTTCTGCAGGGGCGCTGCCACCTTTCTGCGAGGGCGCTGCCACATTTCTGTAGGGGCGCTGCCGCCTTTCTGCGAGGGCGCTACCGCCTTTCTGCAAGGGTGCTGCCGCCTTTCTGCAACAAACTTTGTCAGATTTTTTTTAAAAAATAGAAAGTTGCGCCCCTCCCACTGTAAGAAAAGTGTTAGAAAAACTTCCTAAATATATCCCTAATGACAGCAAACGCGTTAGAAAAAGATAAACTTTCAAATGCGGGGCGCTGCCGCCTTTCTATAGTGGCCAAGAGGGCGCTGCCGCCTTTCTGCGGTAAAACAGAGGGCGCTGCTGCCTTTCTGCGAGCTTTTCCTGCAAAATTCTTAACCAAAAGGGACGTTAAATATAAGAACCCGTTTGTGGGTCCCACCGGGCGTGTCAAAAATGTATACCTTGGAATTTATCCTACTCTAAATGTGCAAAACAACTTAAAATTGCAAATGATAAAATACCAAAGACACCTCAAGATTAGCCAAAGGAGTGACAAAACAAGAAAGAAAATGGACAAAACAAGATAAAAATGATTTCACCTTCCTTGCTGTTGATATCTCCTTGATTGACCCTTGCTTGGGATGATTTTGTGTGCTCCTTAGATGATTGCTTGAGTGACTAAATGCAAGCTTGAATGTGCAAAATGATATAAGATAGATAGCTAGATGAAATTGGATGATTGAAGATGTAAAATGACAGCATGTAGTTATGAAGATCAAAAGTGTTGAAAATGCCCTTAAGGAGGGGGTATTTATAGGAGAATTTGAATTCTCTAGAGAATTCAACGGTCAAGATGCATCCAACAAGGCCAAGATGAAGGGCTATAGTGGGTTGAGAACCCACAAGCCCTCACATCTTGACATGTGGAGGGTGAAGTGGCTAAGAGAAGATGAGGTGTAAGTGAGGTAGCCAAAAGATACATGAGGTCGAGGAAGGACAAGCACCTTGGGGAGTGAGGAGATTTCCTCAAAAAGGGATTCATTGTCCCCAAGTGGGAGTGAAAGGGACATTTGAGAAATTTTGGAATTCCTCAAAATCTACATGGGAAAAGGAAAGGTGGTTGGGGATATAAATGTGAATTAAAAATTCACATTCCTAGGATGATCTAGAGGGTAAAAGGTGGGCTCCAAAAAGGTGAGACTTGGTCACATGTGGAGATTGTGACAAGTCCAAGGTTCTAGAAGTCTTGGAAGAATAGAATGCGAATTAAAAATTCACATATAAAGGAGGGGAATCTAGGACAAATAAATGTGAATTAAAAATTCACATGGGAAAGGGGGTTAATGTCCAAAAAGGAAAAATGGAAGAATTGACCAAAAGTGGTGTTAAATTTAGCTAATGACCTTGGTTAAGGTTGTGCAAACATTGGATTAAGCTAATTAATGGAAGATTAGAGGCAAGTGGCAAATGTAGGAGGATGTGACATTAATCTCTGATTAAGAGAATGCACATCATAATCATGAATTAATTAAATTAATTCAAATTAGAGCAAGGTTATGGAGGATGTGACAAGGAGAGAGAAAGTGAGGAATTTTAAATTGATTTTAAATCAAAAGGGGGAAAATGACTAAATTAAATAAATTAGCGTATTTATTTAATTTAGAGAGGAATAAGGTGAAAGACAAAGTATTAATTATTAAATTAAATACTTTACCGATGTGAGACAAAAGGTGTAATATTAATTTAATAAATTAATATTAACACGATAGACAGGAAGGCAGTAAATTTAAGCATATGGAAGTGATTAAATTTAGATGCCTACAATAGTAAATCAAAATAAATACCGATAGCCTATATAAGGCTAAGAATTTTCATGCAACATATGGGTGAAGGCTGAGCCGTTGGAGGATCTCGAGCCTCGACTTGGCTCTGTACAATAGCCATGAAGGCTCTAAGTTAAGACGTTTTCCACACTACGCAGACCGTAGGCCATGCACCCTCCATGAGGTGGTAATCGATATATATAAAGATATTCATATATTCGGCTTCAATCCAATTCACATACAGAACAACGACCTCATTTCCATGATGCCATGATAAAATTTGAATAAAATGAAGGAAAAACTTCTTACATGATTCAATATTAGCAATAAAGCTAAGTCTATGCAAAAATATGGAGATCGAATTACCTCCCAATCAAACTATGATGTCTTTTTCGTTAGATTTTTCCAGTCTTTTTGTTCATCCCTACTTTTTCCTTTTGAATTTCCCAAATACTTTCTTCTTCTTTGCTTTTTCGCTCGGGTTCTCTTTTCAAAAATAAAAATAGAAACAACACAGTTTTTGCATGTTTTCTGGGGCGATGGTGTTATGGCCATGTTGTCGACTTCTAATTTTGAAAATGGTCTTTAATACTTCGGCAAGCCACGTCCATTGTGGATTTTCCTTGAGATTTCCCATTGATTTCCATTGTCCGATTCATAATGTATTGGTTATCATCTTTGAATTCAATATGAATTTGAATATATATACGTATGTATGTGTATGTATGTATATATATATGTAATATATATATACTTATATATTCATATATCTATAAGCATTTAAATGATTTCATTCACATTTACCTTGTATTTCGAATAATGTATATATATATGTGTGTGTGTGTGTGTGTGTGTTTGATTTACATACACACATATATATGTATATATTTATATATGCATTCATATACAAGTTGCTTGTTTTGGAATGGCTCATAGGTTTCACACACTATCATTTAAAGTAAGGAAATTGAATTTTCATTTTGAGCATCTATATGTACATATATATATCTACACTATAGAAAAGAATTTTCTTTACAATGCTTGCTTTAATTTCCTTCAAATCAAAAAGTTTGAATAGACAATTTAATCTACAAACCAGTCGTTTTCAAGCACTGAAATAGTTCAAGTTAGGAAATTATGTTCTCTTATATATGCAAATTAGTTCAAATGCAAGTCATCATGTCATTTGTGGTGTGTGCACCCAGATTCCAACTCGCTTACTGTTTGATCCAGCTAAACACTCCTACTTCAACCGTGTTCTTGTCCTTCAACCTGTCACTCTGCAACTGCACACACTTGCACTTACAAATTGATCAATAACGTTCAATTCTTGGTAACATAAAAATAAATTTCCAAAAATTCACAAAGTCAACATCAGTCAACTTCTTTCATTCATTTTTTGAAAATTCCAAAATTTCCATTTAATATTTAATTGAATTTCTTCAATAATTCAATTTTTTGTATTCTAATAAATATGCAATTAAATTGGGTTATGAAATCCTTCCCCTCTTGGAAGAGACATCGTCCCGATGTCTAGTAAGTCAAAATAAAAGAACATCATATCAAATGTTGAACATACATGTCTATCTCAACTTCACATCAAAATATATATGTCTATTTCAGCATCACATCAAAAATATATGTCTATTTCAACATCACATAAAAAATATATATGTTTATTTCAACATCACATTAAAAATATATATGTTTATTTCAACATCACATATGAATATATATGTTTGTTTCAACATCAAAATTTTAAAGCATGAAATATCATAGTATCTCTATCCAAAAAATTTCAAACATAATTATTGAGTTGCTTGTTCAAGAAAACAAATGTGGAAAGGAGTGTTCTGTTTCTTCCGCATCCTCCCAAGTAGCACTTTCCACTGAGTACTGGTCCCATTCAACCTTAAACTAAGCAATATAACTGCTCTACAACTTAATGTTGCATCTATCCAATATTTTATGGGCTCCACTAGCACCACTCCTGGACCCTGTACTTGCAAGGATTGCCAATCAAGCACATGAGTCACATCACGATGATATGGCTTAAGCAAGGAAACATGAAACACATTATGAAGTCGAGTCAGAGTAGGTGGTAGAGCTAGTCTATAAGAAACTAGTTTAATCACTTCCATGACTTCAAACGGTCTCACATATCTTGGGGCCAACTTGGAAGACTTTCCAAAAGCAATAGAACTTTTATGAGGTTTAACTCTCTAGAAAACCTTATGCCCTGTTGTGAATTGTCTAAGAGTTTGGTTCTTATCGGCATAACTCTTCTATCGATTTGCCACCTCTTTCAATTTTCTCTTAATGACCCTCATTTGCTCTTCCATTTCCTTAAGCATTTTAGGTCCTACTAAGATCGTGTCCTCCAATTTAGCCCAATTGATAGGGGTATGACACTTCCACCCATACAAGGCTTCAAATGGTGTCATGCCTAAGGATGCATGATAGGAGTTGTTGTAAGAAAACTCTACCAAAGGAAAATATTCTTCCCACCTATACTATTGGTCCATACAATACATTCAAAGGAGATCTTCAACTACCTAATTCACCCTCTTTTTCTGCTCATCAGTCTGAGGATGATAAGCTGAGCTAAAATTTAGTTTGGTCCCCAATGCAGCATTCAAGGTCATCCAAAACCTTGAGGTCATCCGCATGTCCCTATTAGAAATGATAGTCTCTGGCACTCCATGTAAGCGAAATATCTCCTAGACAAATTTCTTGGTCAGGGTCAACGATCCATCCTTAAGGTTTCCTAGGATGAAGTGTGCAACCTTAGTCAACTTATCAATCACTACCAAGATAACATCATGCTTGTTCTATCTCAACAACAACCCCTGTACAAAATCCATGTTGATCACCTGCCACTTATACTTAGGTATGTCATGTGGATATAATAACCCGGTTGGGTGTGCATGCTCAACCTTGACTCACTGGCACTCCAAGCATCTGGCTACGTACTCCACTACATCCTTCTTGAGTTTAGGCCAAAAATACAAAGTCTTCAACTCTGCGATCATCTTGGATACTTTGAGGTGTCCTGAATAAGGTACATTGTGAACTTTTTGTAAAACCAACTTTCTCAGCTCTCTAGAGTCGAGAATATACATTCTTCTCTAGTATCTCAAAATACCATCCGGTTCTATCTAATACCCATCGAACCCATGATCTAAAGGATTTACTGCTAGGGTGCTCTCCACTCTCTCATAGTGCTCATCCCCTGGCAGATTCTGAATCACTTGCTGTCTCAAGTTAGACCTTGTTGAGATCATGGTTGTCATATGTCTTCATCTTCTAAGAGCATCAACCACTCTATTCTCTTTCCCTTTTATATATTCAATTCCGAAGTCATACTCGCTAAGAAATTCCAACCACCTTCTTTGTCGCACTTTAAGGTTTGGCTAGGTAAATATGTATCTCAATCCTAAGTGGTCTGTCTTGAGTTCAAATGACTTTCCCAAAAGATAATGCCTCCAAATCTATAAGGCGTGAACTATGGCCACCAATTCTAAATCATGAGGCACATAGTTCACTTCATGTTGCTTTAGCTTCCTTGATTCATATGCTACCACTTGTTTGTCTTACATTAATACTACTCCCAATCCCTCTCCTGAAGCATCCATGATTATTGTGAATCTCCCATTAGGATCAGGGATAGTCAGAACTAGTGCCATCATGAGCCTCTCCTTTAAGAGTTGGAATTCCTACTCGCATTTCTCGTTCCATTCAAACTACATTCCCTTACTTTGGAGCGAGGTAATAGGATATGCAATTTGGTACAACCCTCGCACAAACTTCCTATAGTATCCTGCGAGGCCCGTGAAGCTATGGAATTCTGACACATTTTGAGGCACTGGCCATTCTACAATCACCTTGATCTTCTTGGGGTCTATGGAGACTCCTTCAACTTAAATGATATGGCCCAAATAGTGCACTCTATCCTAATAGAATGAACACTTGGACAACTTCCCAAAGAGTTTCCTTTCTCTCAATCACTGAAAAACCATCCTCAAATATCTATCATGCTCTTCAATAGTCCTTGAGTAGACTAGGATGTCGTCAATAAAAATCAGAACAAAGTCATCCAAGCAGTCTTTGAATACACTATTTATGAGGTTCATAAAGGTTGTTGGTGCATTAGTCAACCCAAAAGGTACCACTATGAACTCGTGATGTCCATACTGAGTTCTAAACGTAGTCTTCAAAATATCTTCTTCCTTAGTCCTCAATTGATGGTACCCTGACATGAGATCAATCTTGGAGAACACTGTTGCTCCCTTCATTTGATCAAACAGTTCATCAATACTCAGAAGTGGGTACTAGTTCTTGATGGTAACCTTGTTCAACATCCGATAATCTATACATAGACACAAAGTTCCATCCTTCTTTTTCACAAAAATAACCGATTCTCCCCAAGGAGACACACTGGGTCTTATGAGTCCCTTATCTAGTAATTCCATTAATTGGGCCTTCAACTCATAAAGATCTGTAGTATTCATTCGATAAGGTGCCCTGGATTGAGGCTCAACTCTTGGAACTAGGTTGATAGAAAAATAAAATTCCCGCTTTAGAGGCAACTCCATAAGTTCATTAGGGAATACGTCTTGGAACTCCTTGAAAATAGTATAGTCATCTAAATACAACTCCTTGCTGTTAGGATTACTAACATGCACTGCATAAATTGCACACCCCTTTCAATGAGCATTCTTGAGCTGCATCACATAAATCTGTCTAAGCTTTAAGGGTCTCTACATTCCACAAATCTCAACTGGGTTTCCATAATCATCCAGACAGTTGACCACCTTATTCTCACAATTCACTATAGCCTTATGCTCGGTTAACCAATTTATTCCCAAAATTACATCATATGAGCCTAAGGGTGCCACATACAAGTTGACCTAAGTTTGAAAGGTTGGAATCTCTAACTCACTGCAAAAGAGACAGGTATCTACCCTCTGCTCTGCTCGATTACCATACTGGACTGTCCATGAATTTTCCATGTATCCAGGTCTAATGGGTATCTTGGATATTATTCTAGGATCTATAAAACACTCAGTAGCTCTAGTATCAATTAAGATAGAGACATATTGGCCATAGAGCTTACCCGTTAGTTGAATTGGTAAAGCTTGATACTCTGCCTGTTTGTTATCCACTGCAACATGGATCTAGTGATGTTGAGTCTGTTGGTAGCTTCCTTCCTTTCGTGACTTTGACCAATGAGGAAAATTCTAGGCATAATGATCACCTCCACAAGTATAGCATCCATCTCAAGGCCCTTTGCAACCTCCTATCTTGTCCTCTCTAAAGCCCTTCTGCTTATGGTCATCTTTTCCCTTGCCTTTGTTTGCTTTCTTGTTCTTTCCACCATTACCATCTTCACCCTTCTCTTGTGATTCACTTCCCCTCTTGAGATTACGAATCTGATGGCTCTTGTCTCCCTTATGAAATTTTTTCTTCCCATAACACGACTTAGAATTTGAGTCGTTGCGAAGATTGGATAGCTACTACAATTTCTACTCCTATTTGGTGGCTTTTTGGAAGACTTCATCCATGGTTTGAGGTTCATGCATATCCACGTCAACTCCTATGTGGGGGTTGAGTCCCATTATAAATTTTTGGATACAGAACCATTCATCTCCCTAATACTAGGGCACATATTTCAATAGGTTGGAAAACTTTTCGCAGTACTAAATCATAGTCATATTTCACTGGGTTAAATTCTGAAACTCCATCACTTTCTTGTCAAATAAAATTTGTGGTAACCATCTCTTCCTAAAGGCTTGGAGGAAGAGTTCCCATGTGATCTTAGTAGGTTGGAGATTTTGTTCTAACTTCTCATTATCCCACCAAGTCGCTACTTCACCTGAGAGCTGATATGTAGCCCATGCCGCCTTGGTTTATTCAAAAAGGTTACAGAGCCCAAAGTATTTTTCCATTTCTATAATCCAAGCCTTAGCTCCTGCTCCGATAGCCTTACCATCGAACTTAGGAAGTGCTAGTCTTTTGAGGACTTTCCCAAGCTCTTCCTCAATTCATCCTCGTGGACTTGCCTCTAGACCACCGTCTGCTTGATTTCCTTCTACATTCTTGCAGTCTTGATCCTCGCGTGCCACTCAGACTTCTTGCTCTATATGATCCATGCGAGACACTTGTCGATTACAAAGCTCTTGAATTTGCTCCAGTCTCTTTTTTGGTCTGTTATCGAAACCACTACCACCCCCATCTTTCCCGGTGGTCACCATGGCGTCTCACACTTATCCTGCAACACATTCACATTTATCACATCTCAACACAAGGTTCTACAAATAAGCATTCTTATGCTACATCACATAATTTTCATATGCATACATCCCTCAATATAGAAGACATACACATTCATGCATAACACACACATTTTAGAGTCTCTCATTGAACACACCCAAAAAATATTATATAATTTTATTTATATTTAAGGCAAGTCAATAGACCCTTATTTACAATAGGATTTTTGTTACATCATTCTAATTTCTCAGTATCAAATAGAGGACATTCCTCTGGATCATCATTTGAGTTTACTTCAAACTTTGTAGAAGAGGATGGTTGAACGCACAGGGTCTCCTTTTCCTCTTTAGTCAACAAGGGTGCATTGGGTCCGCACCCTAAAGGCCAATCCCAGATCGTGGAAGGCTTTTTTTTATCTTAGGTGTTTTCCTCTCCTCAATCTTCAAGCCTCTCTCTAGCTTGAGTCGTGTAAGGGATTGAGCTAGAGTTTCGTCATCAGGAATTTTTTATTGAACCTTCATCTTGGTGTTTCCTTCCTTTATGTCATTCTTATGTGAGGTTCTAATAGTTTTCCCTTTCCTTCGTCCTGCCTTTGACCTTCCCATTCCTGCATTCAATTTAGGTTCGGTCAATTCTCGAGAAATCCAAATTTTGGGTCAAGGGTCAACTACCCTAGTCAACTATGGTAGACTCAAAGGCCTAGAGTTGAACCGTAAGCTTTGATACCAAATGTAATAACCCATTTGAAATTATTACTTAATTAATATTATTGTAAATGACACATGAATATACTCCAATTTAAAAAGACATAAATAGTGGCTAAAGTCAATCATAGCTACACATGTCCATTTAAAACGAGTCAAAGATTCATATATTCACTTCAAAAGTTAAATTTAAATAT